>JACEVL010000555.1:430000-432500 GCA_020284085.1 Aporrectodea caliginosa | reverse complement strand
CTCTGCCTCTGTCTCTGTCTGTCTCTGTCTCTATCTCTTTCTCCGCTTTTCTGTGTACCTCTTTGCTTCTCTCTCTCTCTCTCTCTCTCTCTCTCTCTCTCTCTCTCTCTCTCTCTGTCTGTCTCTCTCTCTCTCTCTCTCTCTCTCTCTCTCTCTCTCTCTCTCTCTCTCTCTCTCTCTCTCTCTCTCTCTCTCTCTCTCTCTCTTCCTCTCACCCTCTTCTTTCTTCGCGCTCTCACTCTGGACGATTAGGTAGATGGATCGATGGATAGACGGACGGATGGTTGAATGGATGGACGGATGGATCGATGGATTGATATATCGAACGAACGTCGGACGTACGTGTGGGTGTTTGGATGGATCGATGCATCAATCCATCCATCGACGGACTTAGGGACTTTCCTCTTCTTATCCGCTTCCTCTATCTCTCCTCCTCCTTCTTTCTATTCTTCTTCCTTTCTCCCGCTCTGTACTTAAGAATCTTGCGGCAG
The DNA here is from genome assembly GCA_020284085.1 of Aporrectodea caliginosa. Taxonomy (NCBI): domain Eukaryota; kingdom Metazoa; phylum Annelida; class Clitellata; order Crassiclitellata; family Lumbricidae; genus Aporrectodea; species Aporrectodea caliginosa. The sequence continues at coordinate 432,009 of JACEVL010000555.1, read as the reverse complement.
CGATGCCTCTACGTGGCGAGTGCGTGGAGGCAAGAAGACTAGTAACACCTTCCATTTTTCAAAGGCAACAGGTGTCAGTCGGTCTTTGATTGACAGATCACTTGGTCGTCCGTCCTGTCGTCTGTCAATGCAATTGGCTTTGCGTCAATCCCACAGCAACGATAGACTAACAGTCGTATTCCATTCACCGAACCAACTTAGAGCTAGGCCATCATGTATCCTCCTCCTCCGCCAGGCCATGCCTCCTCCTCTTCCTTCCTCTCCTCCTGTTCATGCTAACCTTCTTCTTTCTTCTCATCATTATTCTTCATCCTCCCTTTCCTCTCCCTCTTCGAGTCTTCCCAATTGATCTCCTCCTCCTTATTACCTTCCTCACTGTTCACGCTACTTCTATTCACCTTCCTCTTTCTTTCCCCCTCCTATTCTCTGTTCTCTTTCCTATTCACATCGCTAGTCTTCTCTCATGGTACTCATTCGTCCATTGTGTAACACCGTTCCGGTTTAATTGCCACTCGAACTGCTTTACTCATTCCCGTCTGCTATTAGATCGGATATTCAAACACCCATGCTGATGTATAATAAGGTGATTTGGCACTTAGAGCTAAACGGTGAGAGGACACCTGTTGCGTATTAAACGGCTTTGTATACATCCTCGCATCGGCAAAGACTGATTGTTGTCGAGTTTGTCACCAAGGCAGACAGACGGACGGACGAACGAACGGACGGAGAGAAATAGTCACATAAAATTATATATTTATATATATTATATATATATATATATGTGTTGGAATAAATAGCCAGGGCCACGAGTTAAATGGAGTAGTAAATAGTGCCTATAGCCTAGTATTCAAATATTATTTTAAATAGTAAATAGTTGTGGGCTATTGCAAATCCCACATGACCATTTTAAAACTACCTGGCCGTTATCAATTTTCACAGTATTAACTTTCAGTTAGGCTAGTTGTTCTGGTTAACTTTAAGTAAGAGCAACTGTTAATACAAAAGTTTCACAATAGCGCCGCTTCAGAGATTGCCAGATGAAATTTCACACAACCGACACTGTGAAACACGATTGCCAGCAGTACACCTTCAGCCGTTAGAAACTCGAGACAAATTTCACACAGTTTAGGCATTATAGGCCTACGTAGGCTGCATAACCTGGCTTGCAATAGCAGTGTAGATCTGCGTTGTATACACAATCCGAATTATTAATAAATCATAATTCATTCATTCATTCCAAAGATTTATAGAGCGCCCCTTCAAGGTTACTACTCAGGAGCGCTCCCGACCCACAGTTTCAATGCACATTTCAAGACCTCGTAAATTTGTCAAAGCAAATATCCCAAAGCTGTTGAAATATTTGGCGGTCGGAAGTAGAAATTAATTAAGACATAATGCACTAAGTCTTATACATGTAGAGTTTGTAGACCTAGGTTTTGCGTACATACTTACTGAAATGCGTTAACGTCGTGGTTGAACGAGCGCCAAAGGAGTTTGCCGAAAAATGTAACTAATGCCGAAAAATGATTGGATACAAGGTTCACGTGATCAATATCGTTGCCACCTTGGTTGCCATTTGCCATAAATGAATAATGATTGAAGACGTCATCTTGTAAAACAAACGCTACTGATGACGTAAATTTCTTTGCCATGGCAACGCGTAGGATGTAGACAAACTAGGTCTGTACGGTTTAGTCATGCTTAATGTAGAAATTTACGGTTTAGTTTAAGATTTATTCAGAAATGTTCGTTTGGTTCGAATTTAGATTTCGTTTCTACGTATATTTTGCTGAAATACGCCAGCTTGAAGGTCAGACATAAGAAGCTCGACAAGATTATCGATATTAGGCCTACAAGGTATTGTGATCTTCTGTTATCGAAATATTCTAAGGAAAGGTATCGGTGGTTTATTTCGATGATTGCCTAATAATAGATCTTCTACCATCAAAATAATAATAATAATAAAGATTTTAAATGCTTGATAGAAATTTCAACTAACTATTCACCCA
>JACEVL010000555.1:347500-425000 GCA_020284085.1 Aporrectodea caliginosa | reverse complement strand
TTGAACGTCTTCCTCGATACTGACATCTCCACATACATGACTAATGATCTTTACTGACTCCCTCTCTCGGCTCGAATCAAATACAAGATCCTGCTCCTAGTTACTAGGTCCCAGCAAGGCTTAGCGACTAGGTACCTCTGTGTAATGTGTAAGCCGCTCTCTTCACGTTCTTCTCGCCCTCTTCGTTTTGCTAACTGGCTTGATCTCTTCGTACCTCGATCGCGAACCTCATTGACCCAGCATCGGGCTTTCGCTGTTGTGGGTCCCTCAATATGGAATGACCTTCGCCCTGCAATTCGTAGCAGGATTATGGAGGGGATTCCGCCGGCATCTCTTCGCTGATTAAAGGCCTTTCTCTTTTCTCGGGCCTGTCACGCTGAGTCTGAGAGCGCTTCTGAATAGCTCTGCTGTATTGTATTGTATTCAAAATTTATAAAGCGCCTCTCATAGCGTGAACCATTCAGAGGCGCTCCCAGTGCGCAAAGCCACAAGAGAAGAAAAAGGTTTTGAGAAAAGCAAAGGTTGAAGAGAGGTTAATTCTAGAGCGGGTAGATGGATACAGCGCATTCCAAAGAGAGGGACCAATTGAGGTAGAGGACCAGGAGCTATAGCTGTTCTAGGCCTTGTATGAGGAACTAGAAGCTCAAGTCTGTTTGATGAACGTTACTTAGTGGTCGATGGGAGGAGGCTGAAAGAGGCTGTGAGAAGCGCTTTACAAATGTTCAGATTAGATTAGATTAGATTCGATATCATACATTGGACTATATACAAGCATACAGCATACGTAGATAATACATGCATAATGTATTCATATGTACACAGTTTTCAGTAGGCTATATTATTAGCCTATTTTAGTTGTCGTGGTGGTGGACAATTTTGCATATTACCAAACGCAGGCAAAATCTAATGTTGTTAGTATGTTGCACACAAAACAACTGATACGATTCACGGGATATTTTAGCTTCGTCTTAAACCCTCACACTACCAGCTTGGGTAAGTTATGATCCCAGGGATTATGAGGGATATATCCATTTGGGTTACGTCTATTGTGTATTATAAACTGGATTTGTCGGAGTTTGTTTCTTAAAGAGAGGTGCATCATTTCAATGTATACAGACCTAAATAGAGTTTTTTGCATTTATTTGAATTTATTCTGAATGTTATTTAATTGGGGTCATATATGAACCCGACTAACAAGGACAATCAAACACTTACCAAGGACAACTATCAGAGTTCTGTTTACCCCGGAACGCTCCGGAACGGCGTTCCGGTTCTTTTTTGACGACCGCAACGCCATATCGGTTCCTTCTCTGATTAACATGGCGTCTGAAGCCGATGTTCCGGTTCTTTTTGTCTAGGACGGATCATTGACTACTACATTTGATTGTGGCCAATCTTCCAGTACTTCTTGTTACTTCCCATGACAGTAAGTATGCTGCACCAGTATTGTTTCTCATGTTTTAATATGCTGGTACGTGCTTGGCCTAACCTTAAGAGGTTCATGGAATCTATGGCCGATATCCCTATACTATGTGGTTGGCTTGTGATAAGGTTGGGTCAATTAGAATCAGTTTGGGTTACGGCTTAGTAAGGCCAGGTTGGATAATCACGTGGGAACATTTCAAGTGTTTATCACTACGGTATAGGTTACAAATATTGTACTTCACCCAAACCATGAAGCCAAGAAGCAAGAAGAGGAAGTGCGGTTTCAGCTATACCGTGGAAAGTCTGTCTGGGTAGGCGCCCTGGGGAAAAGAGAAGTGGGTCAAGAGTTGTTTGGAATAATGGTGTCATCAAGCAGAACCATCGTAGCAGACACTTTATTCACAACTATTCATCTGCTTCAAGAACAGTTGGCTGAATGACTAACATGCATGTATAAAGGAACAGTTCACGGCGACATGGCAAAGATTCCATTGGAAATGAAAGCCAGTCATGAGCGGCATGAGCTCCATTCACTCTTTGCCTCTCACGAACAAATTGCACATTTTTCCTACATGCCAAAACTTGGAAAAGTCACAGAGTTCTAGTGCGCATCTAGACAAGGCAATGAAGGGAGAAACAAGAAAAACCTGAGATTATTCTTCATTATAATGCAACCAACATTAGAGTAGATAATTTTATCATTTCAATACCATGTTCATTTCCATGCGAAAGTTGAATCGATGGCCAAGTGCACACTGCTCTTTCAATGTTAGCCTAACTACAATAACGCAGCAATAAAAATTGCTGCAATATTGCTGCAATTACTGCGTTTATTGTATGGCTGTGCATCGATGACTCCAAACTGGAATGCATCCGACGACGTGTCACGTATCTTAAAGAACTTGTATAGCCTATACAGTCTGGTCGAGCCTCATATGGAGATGAGATCTGTCTCCCATTTCTGTAGTTAGAGATGCATTGGGACAAGTCGCTGTCGCTTCAGTAGAAAGAGCAGCAGGCTGTGTCCGCGGGATGAATCTAAAAAAGTTTTTTGTGAAGCGGGCAGCTGTTTTCAGAGCTATCACAATGCTAAAGTTGGATAATGTCATATATTGTTGTAGAAATAAAAGCAAACACTGCATAATATTATTTTGAACGGTTCTGTGTAGCTCTTCAGCATTTTCAAATCAATAAACATTGCAATATATTAACGAATGGCAATATTTATCGTATTGTAATAATTCTATTGTCAAAAAGACCTAACATAACGCGCCAGTTCATCATTTTCAGATGGGATCATTAGTGACCTCAGTTAGTAAACACCGTATATGTTGGTAGGCTGAGGGTTACATTTTATTTACAAAACGATTAAGAATGGCCTTGCTTGCAAATAGGGTCCCAGTCGCCTCGCCCGGCTTGTCGTCTTAAACGACCTGGTCTGTCGAAGCCTTGCTCGCGCTGGTATTGCCACGATGAAAGAACCACATGCCATGGGCTGTCTAGAATTTACGGCAAAAGACCCGACGGCTCACGCTTATCCTATGGCGCAATGGTCGTAGTTTGATCTCGGATGTCACAGTGACTGATACCGTGGAGGTTTAATTCGTACTTGGCTGCTACATCTCATTCGGCCGGTGGGAACGCGGAACTGGCGGCATCCAGGGAAATATCCAAATACAATCCACTCCTTCGGCAATATCATTTTGTTCCGCTGGCCTTCGAAACTCTGGGCCCTACTAACAACGCTGGCCTCGATTTTATCAAGAAGCCTGAACGCCTTCTCAGTTCTCACCCTTGTATCTGGAAACATGCCAACTTTTCCAACGTCTCTCAATAATATGATCCAACGATATAATGCTGTCGCCTTTCGAAGCATGTTCTCCCTGCCAGAACTTGACGAGTCAAATCAAATCAACCCAGGCAGTAACAATATTTTGGAGTCATTTGAAATCCCGATGGATCACTTGTACCTCTGGCAAAAAAATCAAAAACTGATCTGAGTAGTTCCCTTGAAGCGGCGCTATACAAATTCTAGTAATGAATGAATGAATGAATGAATGAATGAATGAATATGTGTATGGAAAAACCGAGAAAACGTTATACAGAATTCTTACACTTTAGTTTGCAAAATTTGTGAACCATGTTTTGTAACTTATTTTCAGTGGTAGTCCAAAGCACCATACCTGCCAGCTTTAAGCCAAGAAATAACATTTTTCGACATTTCATGCCGTAAGAGTGGAACCACCGATGCCATGAAATAGCTGGCGATCTAGACCTGACCCCAAAATCTTTTCAGTTACTTAGCAGAGGGTTTAGAAGAAAAACTAGGGATAGAACCCCAACACCTCCGACAACTAAAGTCTAAAACACTGACAATTTTTGTTTCATAGTTAAACTATGCAGAGGTCATACTTTAGAAGAACAGTGTCTGTATATATATATATATATATATATATATATATATATATATATATATATATATATATATATATATATATATATATATATATATATATACTATCAGCTTTACCTTAAAAAGATGCAAAAACTTAACTGCAGAGTGGTCAACATTAAAACAGAGCCAACTTCAAAATCAGGAGGTGAAGAGCAGAAACGAGATGTGTTAAATTCAGGTATCAGTACTTAATACGTTTACGAAAGAACACTTTAAAATACAGAACTGAACATTAGCTTGTATACTTGAACTGAACTTTTCATTGGTTTCCAGCTTATGGCAATTTAAAGTTGAAGGTGGTTTTCAGCAAATCAAAGTCAACTTTAGTATGGCCAACATGAAAGCAAAGCCAACTTCAAACGAGGTATGTTAAAAATTCAGATTCTTCTGTTTCATACGATTATGAGAGGACATTTTAAAACACAGAACGAACCATTAGCTTTTATATTTGAACGAACTTTTTCATTGATTTCGATCTTAAGGCAATTTAAAGCTGAAGGGGTTTTCAGCAAATCAAAGTCAACTTTAGTATGGCCAACATGAAAGCAACACCAACTTCAAAGTCAAGATGTGAAGTGAAGACTTGAGGTATGTTAAATTTAAATTCTTCTGATTTATACGGTTATGAGAAAACACTTTAGAACACAGAACTGAACACTAGCTGGTATATTTGAACTGAGCTATTTCATTTGTTGCGACCTTATGGTAATTTGAGGTTGAAGGGGTTTTCAGCAATCGTAGTCAACTTTAGTTTGAAAACAAAACCAACTTCAAAGTCAGGATGTGAAGTGAAGACGCGAGGTATGTTAAATTCAGATACTTCTTTATACGTTAACGAGAGAGTTAACACTTTAAAATACAGAACTGAACATCAGTTTGTATATTTGTATTGAACTTTTCATTGGTTTCGAGCTTTTGGCAATTTAAATTTGAAGGAGGTTTTCAGCAAATCAAAGTGAATTTTAGTATGGCCAACATGAAAGCAAAGCCAACTTCAAATGAGGTATGCTGAAGTCAAAGACTTCTGTTTTATACGGTTATGAGAAAATATTTTAAAACACAGAACTGAACATTAGCTTGTATATTTGAACTGAAGTTTTTCATTGGTTTCTATCTGATGGCAATTTTAAGTTCAAGAGCGTTTTCAGCAAATCAGAGTCGGCTTTAGTATTATGACGGTCTTGGGCTGCTTGAACGCCTGTCTGGTCTTTGCCCGTCTTTTCCGACGCCGACCACCTCTGGTCCTCCACCGACTCCATCGCTGCCCCAATCCTGGTTCCCCCGCCATTGCTCATGGCTCCTTGCCTCGCTCTTGCTCCTTGCTCCTTGCACCCGGTCTGGCTCTTTACTACTTGCCCCGGTCTTGCACCTTGCCCCGTTCTTGCTCCTTGCTCTCTGCCCGCTCTTGCTCCTTGCTCTTTGCCCCGCTCTTGCTCCTTGCTCCTTGCCCCCGGTCTTGCTCCTTGCACCTTGCACTCGGTCTTGCTCCTTGCACCCGCTCTTGCTCCTTGCCGGTGTCACGATATAAAGTCTCCCCCGAAACAGAGTCGCCCCCTTGCCGTAACAGAGTCTCCCCCGGAGACTTTGTATCGGAACAAAGTCTCCCCATTGAAATAGAATCTCCCCTATCTACGATACAAAGTCTCCCCCTTACTAAAATCGCCCCCTCTGTTTTCATTTGCTTTTCTATATTATTTAAAATAGGATTTAATATGTGCATTTCTTAAATAAATTACTTTCAAGTTTATTAGTTGAATTGGACATGAAACAACTATGGAATTAAATGCGAAAATTGTGAAATAAATGTTTTATAGTAGTAAATGCATCATGTAAATAGGATGTCGGACGCGCTTATGTCATTAAAACGCAGTGGAGAGATAACACACTGTTATAGGCTATAACTAAGAAAAATAATAGCTCACACAACAAGACCAAGTAGACTTTAACTGATGCTAGTCAGTGGCGTAACGAGGGGGGGCAGGGGGCGGCCGCCCCCGGGCGCAGGAGGGGGGGCGCAAAATTAGGCTTCTGACAATGTATTTTGTGAAAGAAATCAAAGAAATCAGGGACGAATAGTGAAAAAGTTACTATTAATACATGAGTTTTGCCATGGGGGGGGGCGCAAATGAGGCTTGGGGCGCTAAATGAGACTTGGAGGCAGTTTTATTATGGGAAAAAAGTTGAAAAGCAAAAAAAAAAAAGGTCATCAGAAATTTTGGCGGAAGTAAAAAAATTTTTTGCAGAAAATTCTTGCCCCCGGGCGCCGGACACCCTAGTTACGCCACTGATGCTAGTTGGCACTGTTTGCTGAAAAGATTCTGAGCATTACCAGCATTAATTGATACTTATTCATTATGCCAAGTAGAGCTAATTAGCTTCAAAGTGATTCTTATAAGGTTAGACCTACCACTGAAATTGTGTTGGATATTAGTCGTTCAATATGATTAGCGTCAGATGTATCGGGCCAGCTTATTAGCTATATTACAAGTAGTCTGAAACAAAGCCTGCGAGTAATTATAGCTGTACTGGCTTCCTAAAACGAGCTATAGCATTGGCTTCTATGCGATTATTGATGCGGATTAGGCCTACCCTTCAACTGGTATCAGTCAACTGATAAGACTTTGCGCTTGATTTTCTGTGATTCATCTGGTTAGCCTAATGTTTGCTTATTATTGTTTGCTGGTGTCAGATTATTACCTAGAACAGGAAAGTCATAACCAGTGATTGTAAATTAATTAAGTACTGGCTTTCGGATATGAGCTTGCCCTTGCTTTTCTGGCATTCACGGATAAAGATTAGGTATTCACGGAATTATTGACAATAGGACTACCCATTAAATAATCGCAGCTAAACCAAACCTACATGTATTTAGTATCGATAGGCCAATAAGCAAAAAAATAAAGCATTGTAGTCCATGAAGCCTAGTCTTGAGATTAAGCCTACTAGGCATTTGTTGATCCACGGAATTATTCGGCTTAGAATGGAATTTTGCACACGGGGGTAATAAAAGCTAGAACAAAGTTGATTGGTTGACTATAAAAGGTAGACCACCATAAATTAATTATTCGTAGCTCAAGTTTATTTCTGCATAGGCTTTGATGTTGTTAAAGGATTCAACATTAGTTAGTGTATCTATTGGGTATAAGTTGCATTAATAAGTACTGCTTAGTGAAATATTTCAAAAAATTATTTTAATGGATAAGTCTGAGTGTGAAGCTTTGCTTAATTACGTTACCAAAAATGAAGAGGATCATGCAGCAGAATATTCTAAAGATGAGGAACGTCGTCTATGAGAGAAATCTGTTTAATTCTGTGTCAGTAATGCAGACTTTGCTGATGGATGAAGTTACCGATTATATAACTTCCATTTATCAAGCAGGTGAGTGAGGTGGCAAGGAAGGCCCAAAAAGGATGAAAATCCTGCTTACAGGGTCAACTTTGCTAATAATTAACTTAACAATATAACAGAACGGTTAAAATATGCAACTAATATGAAACCAATAAGCGAAAAGAGACAAACATAAGGGAAAAGGACAACTTAACCAGCAGATTAGCAGTAAGTAATAAAGGCTAATTAATAATGAGTCTCAATGACATCAGATACCAAGTGAATGCATAACATTTTTTAAACCATTAAAGATTTGCCGCCTGTTGGATGAAGAGAGGAATCTTATTCCAAACACTCAAGCTTTTGTTAAACCAAGGAAGCTTAATAAAGTTGATTTTGAGCTATAATAAGTGTAATGTAACTGAACATTAATACAGCACTTCTTCAAGATTTCTACTAAAAGGCGCTCTCTGCGCTAGTCCATATGATGTTAATTTTCATTACAAACGAATATATTACATCAGTTATCAGTTAGCAAAACAATGCAATAAATATGATGTTAGTGTAGGCTATCTTGTGTTGAAATAAAGTCTCCCCGGGGGAGACTTTATTTCGACGGGGGATGAAATATTCTCTCCCCCGGAGACTATATTCTGAAACAAAGTCTCCGGGGGGCGAATTTATTCTGAAACAGATCCGCCGGGGGGAGAATCTATTTCGAAACAGAGTCTCCGGGGGGAGACTTTTAGGGGGGAGACTCTGTCACGCGACACCGGCCATGTTACTTACCCCCTGGACTGGTATAAATAGGAGGGCTCTAGTTGAGTTGAGTGGAGTTGGTTGTTGTGATGGACCTTATGAGAGGCGCTTTACAAATGCTTAAAATAATACGATACGATACGATACGATGGTGTGCTGTGTGTAGTCGAGTACTTTGAGTGACGTTGATAATAAATCGTGTTGAAAACCTACTGACGTGTTTGTGTTGACTTTGGCGATCGATCGACTGAGAACGTCTAAGTCCTTCGTAATACCCTGGAGGCCGGACTTGCGACACGCGAACTGCTGCACCGTGCAAGCCCAAACTCTTCCCTGCTGCCGGGAGAGCTCAGAGGAGGTTTCCGCGACACTGGTACCAGACTGGGTACGCAGTTTCTCCTGCCAGTCGACGATCCCTACAATCAACCGAGAATGTTCCTGAGAGACGACGCCGACACGATCGAGTACCCAATGCCGGGTAACATTCGCACACCTGCCGAGACGACGACGCCTGCCGCGAGGAGAGCGATTGTGGCGATGCCGCCGGACGGGAGCCGTTTGCTGGAAAGTATTGACTTCGACAACCCGAAGCCGGTGAGATCGAGCTTCCGAGGAAAGACCGACGGACCGACGAATTCGAAGCCGAATCTGCAAGAGAGTGTCGGTGGCCTGCTGCGAAACCGACCGACACCGATGAAACCGGACAAGTTTGACGGGACTGGATCGCTGGAGTCGTTACTGGTGCAATTCGAGGACAGTACGAGGCACAACAAGTGGACCGCCTCGGATAAGGTCGACTACTAACGTTGTGCGCTGGAGAAATTTGCCACGCAGGTCCTCTGGGACTTCGGCGTTCAACTGAGCGTAAGCTACGAGGAACTTGTCGAACGTCTCCGGCAGAGATACGGTACCAAAGGCCAAGCAGAAACCCTGCGTGCACAACTGTACTACCGACGTCAACGCCCGGAATAAAACCTCAGTGACCTACTGCATGAAATCCGTCGCCTGGTCGTGTTGGCCTACCCCGTGCCTTCCAACGAGACCACACAGATCGTTGCGAAGGACTCCTTCTTGGAAGCGATGAGAGACCGAGAACTTTCGCGCAAAGTACGCGAGCGAGAGCCGAAGACTCTCGATGAAGCTTACCGGACGGCGCTGCGTCTGTGGCCTACCAGCGAACGACCGATTCCGATGAACGGAGAAGACCGCCGAACGGAGTACGTGGAACCCAGGAAAACGACTTGAACGTCCAGTTGCAGTCGCAGCTGGATCGGTTTTTGAAGACTCTGCGTGACGAACAGCATAGATGGCAGCGAGATATGGAGCAACGAATCGACCGTCAATTCTGGGAGCTCCGCCAGGGAACTCAGACGCACAACGGACCGGATCGCGACGCTCGCCCCGAACCAGACCGCCAGCCGGAGAATTCGCGACGAAAGTTGACCTGATACAACTGTGGCCATGCCGGTCACATCTCGCGCAATTGCCGCCAAACTTTAGCTCGCGGAAACGCCGGGATGAGACCGCAACGACGGAGGGTGAAGCTGCGACGCCGCAAAATCCGATGGCCAGGAACCATACGACACGCGCGAGATTGCCGAACCGCGCCAGTAACAACGCCGTCTACATCCGCGGGACGATCAATGGACGACAGCAACTCTGCCTGATCGACACTGGATCGAAAGTCAGCCTGGTGCCGTCATCTACCGTCGACGGGTTAGAACTTCGCTCTTGCAATCGCTTTTTGATGGCTGCTAATGGGTCTGATACACGCATCCTTGGGCAGGTACTGATTAAGATATGGAGGGATTTTGATATCCAAACCTCGTCTCTGGTTTCCGACCAGATTGCTGAGCCCGTGTTAGGCATGGATTGGTTACGGGAACACCGCTGCCGCTTAGGGATTGGGACTGGGGCTTTATTCGTTGGACGTAGGGGATCTCCCTGGTGAAGGGTAATGGGTCTATGTGGTGCCGGCGCGTGATCGTCGCCGAGGAGGTGATAGTGTCCCCTAAATGCCCGGTGAAAACCCTGTACTGAGCATTTAACCACGGTAGCGCCCGCCTGGATGACAAAGGCTAAGGAAATCCAACCCGGTGTTCATCTTGCCCGCGTAGTGGTCGGTGATTACGGAGATACTCTGATGAGGGTCGTGAATTTGAATGATAACTCGGTCAGGTTAGCTAAGGATCAGATTCTGGGAGGCTTGCACCAGGTGCAGGTGGAGACGAATGAGACGCACGAGGGGAACGCGGGGCCCGTTAGCGTAGCTCCGCCGACGAAGTGCCGCTGGACATCCGAGACCGACTGGGAAAGATGCTAGTAGATTACGGGAATGTACTCTCTGTTACCGATAGCGACCTGTGACGGACGTCGGTTTGTACCCATGAAATTGAGACGGGTGATGCGTGCAACATCCGTTAAGACGCCATCCGCTACCGCATAGGACCGCCGTTAATAGCCAGTTGGACAGTATGCTGGCCGATGGGATTATAGAACCTGCCGTGAGCGAATAGGGTGCCAATGTGATGCTGGCCCGTAAGAAAATGGTGCCTTAAGGTTCTGTATCGATTACCGACAATTGAATGAGAAGACGAAGAAAGAATCTTACCCGCTCCCGAGGATAGACGAATGTCTGGACGCCCTTGCGGGCGGAGGTTGGTTCAGCACGCTGGATCTGAGGAGCGGTTACCATAAGGTTGCCATGGATCGGAAAGACGCAGATCAGACCGCGTTTGTCACGCGAAGGGGTATCTTCAGATGGAACATGAGGCCGTTCGGACTTTGTAACGCGCCCGCCACTTTCCAGCCTGTCATGGATATCGTCCTGTCCGGCTTGAGCTTCGAGATCTGTCTGGTTTACTTGGACGATGTGATTATTTTGGAAGTACACCTTCACAGCATTTAGATCGACTCGAGCAAGTTTTCCAGCAATTGAGGGCGCTAACCTTAAGCTAAAGCCCAGCAAGTGTCAACTGCTGAGAAGGACCGTATGCTTCCTAGGCCATATAGTGACGCCGGACGGAGTGGCAACGGACCCGACGAAGATATAGGATGTGGTGGAATGGCCAGTGCCGCAGCGGATACGAGATGTACGGGCATTTGTTGGATTCTGCTTGTATTACCGCTGGCTTGTACGAGACTTTTCGACTGTGGCAGCCCCGTTGTTTGCCTTGACGAAGAAAGGCAGGGCGTTCATCTGGGACGAAGCTTGCTAGGAGACGTTTGACCTCCTGAAGACTGCTTTGACGACCGCCCCGATTCTTGCCTTACCGAGACGCGAGGGTGCCTATGAGTTGGATTACGATGCGTGCGATTTAGGCATAGGCGCAGTATTGTCCCAGCGCATAGAGGGCGAAGAGCGAGTATTCGCGTATGGGAGCCGCCTATTGCTTGCGAAACTATTGCTTCACCTGTAATGAGCTCCTGACAATAGTTTACTTTACGAAGCTATGTAGACAGTATCTGCTGGGAACTGTGGGAAGGCCATTCGTTTTGAGGACCGACCACGTCGCATTGCAATGGTTGCGACGGACGCCGGAGCCAATCGGCAGGGGCGAAGGTTGGAGCGCCTCGCGGAATTCGAGTTTCAGGTGGTGCACCGACCCGTATAGGAAGCATGAGAACGCCGATGCGCTCTCACGTCGCCCGTGTCGACAGTGTGGCTGGGAGGACCCGGCCAAGGTGGCCGCTGTTGCCGAGGCGTCCGAGCCGCCCCCGCCGGGTGCCGACGCTGGTCCGTCGGACTCTATAGAGATAGAGCCCAGAGGGAGGACCTCGACCTCCGAATAGTGCGTAGCTGGTTGGAAGAGAGCGCGGAGTTACCCGAGTTCGTAGAAAGCGAAGCCATCAAAATCTGTAGGCATCAGAAGGACCGACTCTGTTTGCGAGGCGTGGGTGATCTATCGCCGGACACCGGATGGCGAGGACCGGATGCTAATACCGAAGACGAAGAGAGAAGAGTTCATGAGGCTTGCTCATACCGGGTAACGAGGGGCCGTTTGGGTGTTCGCCGGACGCGGTGGCAGGTTCGGCACCGGGCGTACTGGGTAGGCTGGTCAGGGGAGGTTAAACGTTTATGTTATCGATTTCCCCCCTGTAGCCAGTATAGCCGGGGTCTACCTCCGAGGCAGGGCTCTCTCCAGCCGTTGCCATTTGTGGGACCCCTGGAACGATCTAGCATCGATATTACGGGTCCTCATCCACCTAGCCGCCGGGGACATTTCTAAATTTTGACGATGATGTACGGGTTCACTAAATTTGTGGAAGCCATTCCAATGGCCAATCACGAAGCCACCTCGGTAGGCCGGGCCCAAATGGAGATTCTAATTGTCAGGTATGAGGCACCCTACAAATTCTGCTCGACCAGGGAAATAATTTGAGGGAAACTTGTTTCGGGAACTTTGTCGGCTGTTGGGGATTGATGAGGTAAGTACATCCAGTTATCATCCCAGTTCTAATGGTTTAATCGAATGTTTCCACCGGACCATGAATGTCATGTTCGGGAAGGTAATATGCAGCGCGATTGGGACGATATTCTTCCTCTCGTTCTCGCTGCCTATTGAGCATCGCCATCGAAGTTAAGGGCTCCTCCCGAACTTCTTGATGTTCGGCCGGGAGAAAAGGCACCGATCGACTTTGTCTACGTGCGATCCCAGGATGTTGATCGACAAGCTGCCATGTATTCGGCCAACGAGCAAGACTTTGCTGACCGAATGGAAAGCGCGTATCGTCTGGTACAAGAACATTTACGGGTCTCCGCTGAGAGCCAGAAATACGCCAACGACATGAAGATTCGTCCGGCAGAATTTGCCCTCGGCGACCGTGTATGGTACTACACGCCTCGCCGGTACCAGGGCCGAAGTCCGAAGTGGGCTCGTATGTTCACCGGTCCATTCGTTGTTTTGGACCAATGCGGAATCGTCAATTTTCGGCTACAAAAAGCAGAATTCCCGCCCATTCATCGCCCACGTCGACAAGTTGCGGTCATGTTTCGACGAAGGTGTGGACGAACTGGAATCGCGACCTACGCCTCATTTTCATAACGAGAATGGTAGAAGAAATGCGACCCCTACGGCTAACGAGGCCGACATGATGCCTTCGGCTCATTTACCTAATGAGGCCGACAGGTGGCCTAAGCGGACGAGTCGCCTACCTTTTCGCTATCAGTAGACGAATAGTACGCCGTCCGACGATCCCGGACGTCTACGATACCGACGCAGACTACGAGTCATCCATCTCGGACTCTGATCCAGCTTCTGCCAGGCCAAAGCAGCCCGGTGGGTTTGGTGGAAACCACAGACTCAGACTGCCGTAACTGTTTCAGAACATTCCCGGTTTCCAGTGCGACGAACGATGACTAACCCGAACACTTGCATAATTGTACGATTTTGAGTTGGACGCCCGGTGAGCGGCCTTTTAAGTTGATTGTTCGTTAATCTTACCTTCGGCCCGTTGGCCTCTTTGATGTTAGTAGATGGTCGGGATCCGACCGAGGACTTTTAGATTGAGTGCCTCGTTGGCCGTTTGTTTGTTAGTAAAAGGTCGGAGAGCGATTTGGGACTTTCCCTTTTGGCCCGTTGGCCATTGTTTGGTGACTTGGGAGAGACGTTCGGGGTCGACCCCGGGATTAGATTTTTGTTGGTGGGGACCCGTTGGGCCGCCTCTCTCTCCTGCGAAATGGGGACATTTCGAATCGCTGCTGGGGGGATTGTGACGATCGTGGGCTGCTTGGACGCCCGTCTGGTCTTTGCCCGTCTTTCCCGTCGCCGTTGGCCCTCCACCGACTCCATCGCTGCCCCTCCTGGTTCCTCCGTCATTGCTCCTTGCTCTTTGCCCCGCTCTTGCTCCTTGCTCCTTGCACCCGCTCTTGCTCCTTGAACCCGCTCTTGCTCCTTGCACCTTGCCCCCGGCCTTGCTCCTTGCTCCTTGCACCTGGTCTTGCACCTTGCACCCGCTCTTACTCCTTGCTCCTTGCTCCCGGTCTTGCTCGTTGCACCTTGCACCCGGTCTTGCTCCTTTCACCC
Source organism: Aporrectodea caliginosa (assembly GCA_020284085.1). Lineage (NCBI taxonomy): Eukaryota > Metazoa > Annelida > Clitellata > Crassiclitellata > Lumbricidae > Aporrectodea > Aporrectodea caliginosa. Next base: position 411,007 of record JACEVL010000555.1, on the reverse strand, counting down.
GCTCTTGCTCCTTGCACCCGCTCTTGCTCCTTGCTCCTTGCCCCGGCCATGTTCCTTACCCCCTGGACAGGTATAAATAGGAGGGCTTTAGTTGAGTTTAGTTGAATTGATTGTAGTGATGGTGTGCTGTGTGCAGTCGAGTACTTTGAGTAACGTTGATTACCTAGTGACGTGTTGGTGTTGACTTCGGTGATCTATCGACTGAGAACGACTAAGTCCTTCATAATATCCCGGAGGCCGGACTTGCGCTTTTTCGAGCGACACGCGAACTGCTGCTCCGTGCAAGTCCAAACTCTTCCCTGCTGCCAGTATAGTGCTCAGAGGGGGTTTCCGCGACAGTATGACCAACATGAAAGCAACGCCATCTTCAAAGTCAAGATGTGAAGTGAAGACGAGGTATGTTAAATTTAAATTCTTCTGTTTTATACGGTTATGAGAGGACACTTTAGAACAAAGAACTGAACATTAGATTATATATTTGAACTGAAGTTTTTCATTTGTTGCAATCTTTGGTAATTTGAAGTTGAAGGGGTTTCAGCAAATCATAGTCAACATCGGTATGGCCAACAAAGCCAACTTCAAAGTCAAGATGGGAAGTGAAGACACGAGGTATGATTAAATTCAGATTCTTCTGTTTGATATGTTTTTAATAGAACACTGTAAAACACAGAATTGAACATTAGCTTGTATATTCGAACTGAAGTTTTTCATTGGTTTCGATCCTATGCCAATTTAAAGTTGAAGGGGATTTTCAGCAAATCAGAGTCAACTTTAGTATTGCCAGCATGAAATCAAAGCCAACTTCAAAGTCATGAGATGAAGTGAAGACAGGAAATATTGTAAATTTAGATTCTTCTGTTTTATTCGTTTAGGAGAGAACGCTTTAAAACACAGAAGGCGGTATACTTTTACGGGTTCAACCCTCCTCAAATAGATGCATTACTGTTGTTAACAACTAAAAATGTAGAAACGTACGTCAATTTCCAATTTAACACCCGAAGACTTAAACCCCTCCGAATTTTTATGGCTACGCCTCTGGTCGGTACCCTCGCGTTATTTTGTGTCTATAGCAGAGTCTACTTTGACGACTGAGAGGTTTTCTTGCTGACATAATGTCAGCGTCCGGAATGTTACTTGGGACGCCTTTGATCACATTCTGTGCGTACGTCTGATATTCTCTCGCGGTTCAGATACTTTAAGCCGATAGCCGCAAATTTCAGTCGCTGCTAATAGGTGAGCACGGTTTTTGTCTTTGCTACTCTATCAGGCTCATTATGAACAATGCGAGCGGTAACCTTCGCTAATAGGACCCTAAAGAATTCTATGAAAAAGACGATTTTCAACCGAACCTTCGATAGGATTAGAGCTGGCAGCCACTTGATCCCTTTCCGTCTCCATTCGTTCAAAGACGCCTTTGGCAAGACACGAGGGTACCGACCAGAGGTGTAGCCAGAATAAATTCGGAGGGGTTTAAGTGTTCGGGGTTTCCATTGGAAATTAGACAATAATGACAATAATAACAACAACAACAGTAGTAGTGATAGTATTAGTAGTGGTAGTGGCAGTGGTAGTAGTAGCAGCAGCAGCAGTAGTTTCAGTAGTATTAGTAGTATTAGTAGTAGTAGTAGCAGCAGCAGCAGCAGCAGCAGCAGCAGCAGCAGCAGTAGTAGTAGCAGTGTAGTGAAATAGTTCTTACCAAATGTCTTGTTTAATTAACTAATTAATATAAGCTTTAGAATAAGCTAATCAATTAAAGTGGCGATAGATAAATAGTAGTGGCGTTATATAATATAATATTAGTGAAACTAAAGGCTTTTAAATTTGTAAACTCAAATATCACGTGACGTGATACGTTGCCTAGCGACGAAGGACGCTCAACAAATTAGAAAACAGCAACAGACGGTTGAACGGAAAAATCAGTTGGTAAAAAGTTGTTCGAGAGTGGAGAGATGGCGAGATCGAGTTGAGTCGTAACGGATATTGCGGATCGTCTTATTTGGAAGCGATGAAAGTGGATTAAAGTTTAAAACGTTAGTTCGAAGCGAAGAATAACGGACTTTAATACTTTGGGTGTTGGTGGTTTAAAAGTGAAGCCGCGACATCGTGAAACGGACATAAAGCAATATAAGAATTTGAACGTCGGCGAGCCAGCGAAAGCTTGGACGGACTGTCATTTTCACGCTGAGTTGCCTTGTGAAGCGAGTTGAAATGATCGATCATCGTTTCAGTGCTGAACAATTCGAATAAAGTAATACGAGGAACTTAAATCGCAATTTAATCTACTAACGAGTGGATTGACGTATACGGTGTTACCAGTACATTCGAAGACGAATAAGGAGAAGGTCGCATTCGATGTCATCAATTGAACCATGAGAATCTACGGCAAAACTGGGAACGGCGGTCCCAAATTATGAAATGAAAGAAATCAACAGAGGCCGCGTTCTTGTAGTTTCGCTAAAACGTGCAATATATTCTCAGGAATCCAGCTTCTAATTACTGAAAACATTATTTTCATCCAGCTTCTATTGAATGGAAACTTAGTTTCATCCATGCAACCAGCTTGGTATCCAGCTTCTATTTACGGGAAAAATTATTTCGATCAATCCAGCTTCTATTTCAACACAGGAATGCTTTCATCAATCCCACTTCCATTTAGGGAAACAGTTCTTTTCATCAATCCAGCTTCCATTTTAAAGTGACAATATCAAATAACTTTGTAGACTTCTTTCATTTCATAATTTGGGACGTCTGTGACGAAAATACATATTTCTGAATTTGGGACCGCCGTTCCCAGTTTTGGCGAATCTACTACTACGATGTCTAACTCTACGAACTTTATCTCTACGATTGCAGAAATGAAACTGATGAGCATCACTAAGGGGGAATTCAGATAAGCCTTATAATATCTATTTAGAGTAATATATTACGCCACTCTAGGTAGTTAGGATTTATTGAAACTTAGTAAATGAATTGAATTGATTTCAATATAATTTAATCTATTTCTATGGATGTGTTCTGTGTCATGTTTTCGACAACACTTAAGCTTATAGTAGGTAAAGTCTACTCTGCCAAACGTGACGCAGCAAAAAGGTAGGCCTACTATTAGAGATAATAGCACTTTAAGCAGCAGCAGCTGCTGCTGCTGCAGGGTACCGACCAGAGGCAGTAGTAGTAGTAATCAAATAATAATAATGACCTTATAATCAATATATTAAGAAAATAAACAAATAGTTTTAAGGTGTATGCATATTAAAGTTCTAAATAACGACTTATTCAACAAGTAGGCTACATAACCGTATACCTTGCCTTGCTATGTCTTACCTAAGCTTTCCTTTCCTTGAGTAACACAGTTAGTATTAAACGGCTAAGTTGACAGGCGCTACATAAATGTGTCGAGGGGATAAAGACTCTGAAATGATGAAAGATGTAATCCAGTGGTCTCCAAACATTTTGCACAAAGGGCCAAAACAAGCTGTTGTGTAACTTCCGGCGGTGGGCATAGGCTTAAATACGGAGGAAGGGAGATAGACAGACAGGCAGAGACAGAGGCAGAGACAGTAGCAATTATATCTTAACTTTGGAATCTGAAGGCGTTGGCGTATGGCCATTCCGCTCCCTCACCGCCTGCTCTTCCCACCGACAACAAACGTCGATATAATCATATAAAAGCCGAGTTATAACTTGAGGGAGCCGATGGAACTGAAATCTCTAAATCAGTTGTAGACGGAATTTGAAGTCCAGACCCCTCGGCTTACAGTCTGGCACGCTTACCATTAGAGAACCATGCGCCCAAGAGATGGGACGGCCACAATTGCGAGAACACAGAACAATGGAATCTGAAATCGGAGGAAACCTATAGGAGGAAGAAGAGTATGATTGGGAGTAAGTGGAGGAAAGAGATAGGGAGTAAAAGGAGTTGGAAGAGGAGAATGAAACAGAGCAGACGTATTGCAGGTTGTCTGTTCTGTTAGTAGGCTAGTTAAGATTTATGTCTTCTGTCATTTGTGTTCTTGTGAATTGTTTCAATTGCATAACTGTAGGCTACACTGTAACCGGTTGCGGTTTTGTCAACCGGATTGTTTCAATAAACGAAAATATTATTATTATTATTATTATTATTATTATTATTATTATTATTATTATTATTATTATTATTATTATTATATTATATTATTTTTATTATTATTATTATTATTATTATTATTATTATTATTATTATTATTATTATTATTATTATTATTATTATTATTATTATTATTATTATTATTATTATTATTATTATTATTATTATTATTATTATTATTATTAGACGCTTATAAGAGGAAGAAGAGAGGAGGAGGAGGAAAAGGAGGAAAGAGGAATTCTCAGGACGAATAGGGAAGTAGGCCAATAAGCTGTTAGACATGAGGAAAAGGAGGAGAGGGAGGCAGACGAAAAGAGGAGTAGGAGGAGAAGGAGGAGGAGGAGAAGGAGGGGAGGAGCGGAGGACGAGAAGAAATAAACGATCGTAGTAGGAGGATGGTGAATGAATTATGTTGGATAAACGTATAAAACGGTTGTCTGGAAATCGTCTCCGTTGAAGGATTATATTGCGTCGACGACATCCATCTCCAATCAGTCGAACTTAGTCTCCACAACAGTCCAAAGTTCGGCGGAGAAAATATACAAAATTGTAGACACAGAACAGCAACAAGTCAACGCAAGCCAACCGCCAACGCCTCTCCCATTTACCAGACCTTAACCATCAACGCCTTCTGTAGCTACACGGCTTGGATGTCTTCTTCTCGTTCTCTATCTCTTTATAATTCAGATTCTGATGTTCGACTCGCTGTTCGGCCTTTTCTTTGAGGTTTCTGTATCCAGCTGTCATCAGGTATATTCCAACATCATTTGTCTTGGTTTTCCTCTTGTCCGCCTGACCGCCTCCATCCAGTTTTCATCCAGTTTTACACCATTATAAAAATTCTATAGATACATGCGTGTATTTACATCGCCATTAAAGGGTATAGGAACACACACACCAAACATACGTACATACATACACAGTATTACACCCACACACACACCAAACATACACACACGCACACACCAAACATACACACCAAACATACACACGAAACACACACACGCACACAACAAACTTGTACATCAAGGTACCAGGTACCAAGCGTGCATGTGATTTGGGAAGGTCGCTCTCAGTATTGTCGCATATGTAAGTCTACATTATACTGAGATGTATATCTGGCATTGCGTTGAATAATGTACATGTATATATATATATATATATGATGCAAGTGAACGGAACAGACGTTGAGGACCAAGCGACGCTACAGTGCGGTCGACACTTGTTGTGAGACTGCTTTTATTATCTCGCTTGGGAAAACAACTGGCCCAAGTTTACGACGCTGTCTCTCCCTCCTTCCCTCTCTCTGTCCCTCCACTCCTCCTCCGTCTCCCTCTCTCTCTCTCTCTCTCTCTCTCTCTCTCTCTCTCTCTCTCTCTCTCTCTCTCTCTCTCACTCTCTCTCTCTCTCTCTCTCTCTCTCTCTCTCTCTCTCTCTCTCTCACTATCTCTCTCTCCTCCTCCTCCTCCTCCCTCCTCCCTCCTCCTCTCCTCCTCCTCCTCCTCCTCCTCCTCCTCCTCCAACACCACTTTCTCTCCATCTTCCTCCTCCTTCTCCTCCTCCCTCCGTCTCCTCTCTCTCTCTCTCTCTCTCTCTCTCTCTCTCTCTCTCTCTCTCTCTCTCTCTCTCACTTTCACTCTCTCTCTCTCTCTCTCTCTCTCTCTCTCTCTCTCTCTCCTCCTCCTCCTCCTCCTCCTCCTCCTCCTCCTCCTCCTCCCTCCTCCTCCTCCAACACCACTTTCTCTCCATCTTCCTCCTCCTTCTACTCCTCCATCCGTCTTCCTCCACCTTCATTTTGTCCGCGTCCACCTCTTCCGTCTCGTTCTCCCACTCTGCCCATAATGCATCTGTTTCGCTGGGAGATTAGCGCGAATTGGGTGCGTTTTTAGTTGCGCGTAATCGGGCCGTTCTGTGCATAAAACCTGCGTCACCAGAATTCCGAAATTCTCCGACGGCGACCATAAAAGACTTCTGCGACAGCCTGCAGTCGCTGGTTGCTGTTCCTCGAAGGGACAGTGTCCGACGCAGGTCGACTCCCCTAGTGTCGCTCCCTCCACCGTCTCCGTGGAATCGTTGCCTCTGGCTTCAACGGAAGTGACGGGGAAGAGGGAGAGCAGGCAGCTGTTGGTCTATTTAAGTCTCACCTCATTGGACTCCGTCGACTCAGTTGGATTACGCTCGCCTTCGATCGGTTGATTCTCTTTTGAATCGAGAAAAGCAAGACAACAGCGTCTCTCTTTCTCTTCTGGCGCTACAGAAGTTGACGAAGAAATCAAGTTGACCAGGAATAGTAAGTAAGATACACTTTGCGTTTAAAGTTTAGCTGCTACAGTACAATTACGAAACTGTGGGATGTATATGAAGCTATGTTGGATAAATTACTGGAACAACACAATACAATATCAACGACATATATACACCAGCGTAGCTGCGTAACAATTAAACAGCGTAACAATAAAATACGATATAACAGTACACAATCCAAATAATTAGGGCTGCGAAAGTTAACGATTAATTAATCGATTAATCGTTAATCAGTTTTAACGATTACATTTATTTTTAACGATTAATCGAAGGCGCTTGTTATATTCGATAAGGTGCCCCGGTATTAGGCCGTATAGCCTTGTGATTAATAGGCCTAAGTCCAGCACCGCTGACTTATTTAACTTACATATTTCTAACTGAAAAACGTAAACAAGGCTGCTAATATGAACAAAAAACTACATATACTAAGTCATTACTAACTACAATAGATATTGATAATACTATTAAAACATAAAGGATGAATAGTGTTAATTTTCTATTTGTCATTACTTATTGGGGAATAAATTTGATCACAATTAACTGTTAAGTAATCGTTAATTCTTAAATATTTAACTGCTAAAAATAATAATCGTTAACAGTCCTAAATACAATACAAATGAAATCTTACAATCTGTATTTTAAGCTCAGAGATACACATTTTTCAACCAGTCAGCCACTCGCTCAACCAACCAACCAACCAATCAATCTATTTATCAATTAATCAATCAATAATTACAACACAATGCAGCTGCATTTGATATCGCCCTTCTTCCAAAGGTGGCACAAAGCTTTGAAGTGCACACGCCTCGGCGGCGCAGATGCAATTATATTGCAGAACAATTGTGCACGAAGGACTTGCTCACGGCCCCTACACAGTTACCGTCCAAGATGAGGATCGAACCCCAGGTCAATCGCTGTAACGAGTCTGCCACCGTGCCACATGATCGATCGATCAATGAATCAATCAATGAGGCAGACCATGAACCAGTCAGTCAGTCAGTCAGTCAGTCAGTCAGTCAGTCAGTCAGTCAGTCGTTCATGGAAGAAATGGGTGCATAGGACATAACGAGGTCCTTTTAACCCTGTCTCCCTCACCCGTCCCGTGACCTATGTTGTAGCACTACAGACTTCCGCCTTATAGTTCACTGTCTGGGTCGCTCAATGGCTGCATTTACGTCGCCCTCATCCGACAGCCAAGTGCGTGACCCAAACTGAACTGGTCCCGTCACATGTCTTTCCCTTATCGATGTGTGCGATTTCGTAACTTTCAGTTTCCACGCATACAATCACACATACATGAAGACGAAAGCACGCATACAGAGGACCACGCATACGCATACTAAGACACAAACAAACATGTGCATACTCGCGCATACTGAGAAGCACATACAATTATGCACATTACAATACAGGCATACACGTACGCACTCACAAACAATGTTCCCTCTAATTTGTTGGAGTCTGTGTGCGCATAAAATTTCTTTTGTGCAACATTTTTACAAGGAGAGTAAAATTTTGTGGCATTGCGGAGTCGGCGGATAATCAACGTTACCGTGTCTTCAAGTCACTAAGATACGTTGCCTACAATTCTAGCATTTATTTAAAATACAACGGAGTAGCCTATAAGTTAAGGCATTTCACAAGCTTTACATGTAAAAATAGATTTATTTGTAAAACATGAGTGTTTCAGAGATATATTGTAATGTGACCTAACCTTTACAAACATTTTGGAGTGTGCGCTCCATGTTTTCTTGTGTGCGCTCATCTCACGTCCTGTGTGCGCGCGCACACGCGCACAGCTTAGAGGGAACATTGCTCACAAATAGATGTGGCGCTACAAAATTACCGACCACTGTTGTACATTACAGAGGAAGAATAAGCACGTAAGACACGGAAAATTTTATACAGTCAAAGAAAATTATGCAAAGAAACGGACAGCTCCAGCAGTTGCGTCTATTAATGGCTTGCTCAAACAGTATGTTATGCTTGTATACGGGCAGTCAATACTGTCGTTCATGAGTTCCGTAAAAATCGCGCTATGAAATGACCGACCACTTTACATTACGCTTAGATGCTTAACATCTCAGCTGCAGTGAATGTACTTAATAGTATGTATACGCTGCATGGATGTTTTTCAGTAAGTGATGCATGTGCTTTAGGGGATGTGGGGCAGTTCGTAGATGCCCCGAGGGTGGCGACAGTAGCCTGGGTCTCCTTCTGCCTGCGCGTGATCAAGTGCATGCTAATCAATTTTTATTATTACTCGACTGGTTTAGTAATTAGTCCGAGTTTTGCTTCTGGTTAACTTTGAGTCACGATGTGTTCACCAGGCTCTGTGCCAACGTCGGCCCTCTCCCACCCCTCCCCACCCCCTCCCCGATCCACCCGTATCATTCGCACGGACAGATTGAAATACGCAGACTGACAAACACACGGACATGCACAGAGACACAGGGTGAGAAATAAACAAGCATGCAGTACATACGAATCCTTACCGTGATTTCCACTATCGCATGCAGCGGATAAGATGGAAACTTGGAAAGTTCCCTCCTTTTTGGATGATCCGGATGGCATCGCGTTCATGATAAACCAAAGAAACAAGCAGCCATACATACGGACAAACAGATAGACAAACAGAAACACACATACATACATACAGACTGACTTCGACGGAAACGGAGACGGAGAGACAGAGAGCGAGACAGGGAGAGAGAGAGAGAGAGAGAGAGAGAGAGAGAGAGAGAGAGAGAGAGAGAGAGCGAGACAGGGAGAGAGAGAGAGAGAGAGAGAGAGAGAGAGAGAGAGAGAGCTGGAATGAAGATATCACGAGTGAGTCGGAGTGACATTTTCATCACAGTCATGAAGATAATGTTTATTATTGTTATTATTTTTCTTATTATCATTATTGTTAGTATTATTTTATTTATTATAATTATAATAGTCCTGCAGTATATATTGTGTGCATCTGAAATGTCAACGACAGGCGCTATTAAATACTCAAACTTGTCATGGAAAATTTTCGGTCAGTTACTGACACATCACTATTATTTCATTTGCCTCAATACTATGAAGAAAATAGATCGGAGGAATGGAAGAAGAGGACGGAGGATGAGGAAGATGAGGAGACGAAGGAGAAGGAGGAGGAGGAGAAGGAGAAGCAGGTCTATTGGTTTAAATATATAATATATAATAATATATATATATATATAATATATATACATGTATATATTTGGTCATGTGCCACGAACCACACTATAGCCAGCCATCCGCTCACCGCCCCTTCTCCCACCCACGGATCGGATTTCAGCCGCTTAGTAGTGGTGTTAGTAACCCTGGTTACTCAGATCATGTAATCTACACCGCTTCACACCCGGCCACCACCACCGCCACCACCACACCACACCACCACCACCGCCATCACCACCACACCACCACCACCACCAGCACGACCACTCATCCCCACCACCACCACCACCACCACCTCGACCATCTCGACCACTATCATCTCATCCATCTCAACCACCTTTCAGTCCGGCTGTCGACATTTAGTTGTAAACTGCTCAGCGAAAGGTAAGTCACCTGCCTCGTTGCAGTCGCTGTATCTCTTGCTTTCTGTCTGTGTCTATGTGTCTCTGTGTGTCTGTGTGTCTGTCTCTGGCTGTCTGCATGTCTCTCTATGTCTGCATGCGTTGAGGAGGAGGAGGAGAGATGACGATGGAATTGATTACGATCGTTATTTCCTTCTTCTTCTTCTTCTTGTTCTTCTTGTTCTTATCTTTATCCTTTATATTCGTCGGTCTCTCCATCATAATTACCTTTCGTTGCTTCGTAACATTCATGAGCCCCGCTCTGCAACTTGTAACATTAGACGCAGTTTTTAAGACTTTGTTCCATGGCACTCGGCTACATAATCCGTCCGTCCGTCCGTCCGTCCGTCCGTCCGTCCGTCCGTCCATCCATCCATCCACCTAACCATCCATCCATCCATCCATCCATCCATCCATCCATCCATCCATCCATCCATCCATCCATCCATCCATCCATCCATCCACCCACCCACCCACCCACCCATCCATCCATCCATCCATCCATCCATCCATCCATCCATCCATCCATCCATCCATCCATCCATCCATCCATCCATCCATCCATCCATCCATCCATCAGTCCTTTCATCCAGCCAATCGTCCGCTCTTCCAGCACTCAATGTTTCAGATTAAACGTTGAAGAAGAAAAGTATCAGATTCAACCTCTGTATATGAAATGGCCCTTGTAGTGGATGCGTGTTTTTACTTCTCTCAGACCGCGTCTCTGTATACTTGTCTATCTAACAATATGGATCTGTAGACGCTCTGCTAGGTCTGACGTCATTCGACTGAGATTAAATGCCACCCACGTTGCAGGCAGGCAGGCAGACAGACAGACAGACAGACAGACAGACAAGACAGACAGACAGACAGGCGGGCAGGCTAAACCGCTGTAGCCGTATCTAATCGTAGCTTACACAATGCAATGCTCTGGCACATTAAAGATCATCTTAATAATTGTATTTCGATAGTACGCTCTCCATTTAACTTAATGTTCATATTATTGGCCTGATTGTTTCTCGTGAAGTCATCGCAAAAGTCACAAAGACACGGCTGTGGACTGAGAACGCATTAAGTAACTTGAACACCTTTAAATAATTATCTTCCGACGTTATACGTTCTGTATTTTCGCTCGGTTGACCGTCTTTGCTTCGCGCTTCCTAAGAGTACTTATGGCTATAGAGTTGAGAGCAATCGTGGTCCTTGGTAGTAACCACGAGATGGCTAACTTTAAACAATGGTAAGACTTTCTATTAAACTACTTTAATCAACCATGACATACACAAAGACTTACCGACTGACAGACTATATTTAATCATAATACAATCTTACATAACTCGTTAGTGAATTCTCTACTTACAGACGCATAGGCTACATGTGGTCGAATAGGCTACATATAGGCCTACGTGATTTTTATGAAAACACAATACATTATTGATATTCAGTTATTCACTGTATATATTATCGCAGCAAATATGCAGATATGACCACTAAGTGTGAGATGTGTGTACATGTATGCATATAATTAGTTACACTTGTGTAGGCCTATATAATGCGCTTTATAGCGATATGTACCTATATAGGCCTATTATATAATGGTATGTATCAGTGACCTCCTGCTGCCTGTCACAGTGGGCCTGCAGTGTAATAGGTTTAGATTGACGGTCGATAGGCCTAAGTGTTGGACCGCTGCAGTGTAATTGGATTCGTCGTCATCGGATGATCTGCAATTATTATTAGGTCGTCGTCGGGTAATTGAACAGGTGTTAAAAACGCCGCACAACACACCTTTCCACTTCAACACGACATCGATAGTCATCAGCAGACGAAGAATGAATCTCTCTCTCTCTGTCTGCCTCTCTCTCTCTCTCTCTGTCTCTGTCTCTGTGTCTGTGTCTGTCTCTCTGTCTCTCTCTCTGTCTGCCTCTCTGTTTCTGCCTTTGTCTATGTCTCTGTCCGTGTCGTTCTCTCTCTCTGTCTCCCTTTATCTCTCTCTCTGTCTCTGTCTCTGTCTGTCTGTCTCTGTCTGTCTCTGTCTCTCTGTCTGTCTCTGTCTGTCTGTCTCCCTGTCTGTCTCCCTCTGTTGGCTCTCTCTCTCTCCTTCTCTCTGTTTGACTCTTTCTGTCTGTCTCTGTCTGTCTCGCTCTCCTTGTACCTGTGGCTGTCCTCAGTTATAGACCTATTGTTACAAAATCTATTGTGGTGTATAATTCTGAGCGAGTGCAGAGAAGATAAGTAGTGGGATGGGGAGGAAGAGTCATTCGTTGGTCTTTGTGTCGTGTGAGCTGAAATTTCGTTGAGCAAATGATCGACTCATTTCTCAGCGGACGGAGGTCAATTCATCAGTCGAATGAGGTCATCAGAAAGGTCATGATGAAGGCAGTCTTAGGAGGTGAGTCGTAGATTCGAATCCGCCGTTTCATTCGGCTTTTATTATGCACATCGAACTACGTGTAATCGTAATCGTAAACTCGAAACTTCTACAGCGTCCACAAAAGCGAAGTCGCGGGAACCAGCTTATTCACAGGCGCTCGATCAAAACAAAATCGATAGGCATGAGGTCAAAATCTAGAGAGTCAGGCAGGCAGACAGGCAGGCGGCTAGGGTGGATGGTGTTTGGTGTTGAGACGGCGAGGTAGGCAGGCAGAAGTGTTGGATTCAGGATAGGATTTGACAAAAAGCAATGTTTTCAGTTTCGAGTGAAAGACCTGTGGAGATTTAGCGAGAGGTGGAGTTTTGGTGACTTAGTAGGAAGGAATGTGTATGTGGGTGATAAACCACATCTTTACACTTTAGGAACAACAGTGCATGCGATACATCAGAAAAGGAAAGCACAGTGTCGGTAAATAGATAAACTAATGCTAAAAACGGTTTAAATAGGCTATAACTTTAGAGACAGTGCGAGAGATTTGTACAAACGAATGATGTCTTTTGGGTTATATAACGATGGGATGTCTGCCTAGCCTCATTCACACCAACGGACGGTGATAAGATCTGTCGATGCCACCAGGACTCATGGTAGTGCCAGTCCCAAGGCTGGATAAAGGAGATGGGGACGTCAACGGTTCTGGCATTCATAAGGTGTTGTTGAACAACGGATACGATGATAATCCTCAACTGGCCCAACCCCCGTTGAGATTTTGGCTTAATAAATAGGCAATTACTTTACGGTTAACTTTGATCTGCGATTACCTCTTTATCCCTCCCTCTCCCTAATTCTAATTATCTTTTCTTCGTCGGTCTCCCTAGAGTTGACTCCCTCTCCCTCTCTGTCCTTATCCCTTCCCCTTCTTTCAAATCGAATGAATTCCCGCGGTTCACTTCTGTTACCCTGTGCGCGGCGGGACTGGGGTTCCTGGGAAGTCAAAGTGTGCAGGGCGTATCCTTATCTGTTGATGCTTAGCGAGGGTAGCACAGGCGGGTGATGGGTTAACCAGAGTTCAAAGGGTCAGGCAGGTATTAACCTCTTTTGTACAACTACAATCAACACAGGCAGGCAACAAGAGAGAGAGAGAGACAGACAGGCAGAGGGAGAGACAGAGACACAGCGAGACACACAGAGAGACAGAGAAAGACAGAGAGAGAGAGACAGAGACAGACAGAGAGACCGACAGAGAGACAGATCGAGAGACAGACCGAGAGACAGACAGAGACAGAGACAGATGTACAGAGACAGACAGAGAGACAGACAGAGAGACACAGAGAGACACAGAGAGAGACACACACACAGAGACAGACAGAGGGACAGACAGAGAGAGACAGACAGACGAATGGAAAGAAAATATAAGTCAAACATGGAACAGACAGACGAGACAAACTGATATCTAGTGACTACATCCAACGACAACGTAAACAAGAACAGCAAAAATCTGAGAGTGCTTCTCTACTCTTCTGCACTTCTGGTAATATCTGCTACTAATCATTTCTAGAAATCGCTGCTAGTAATCATTCTGCATCTGTATTGGTCTGAAAATGATCTAACTTCAGACTAGAGCACATCACACATTCCATGCATTGCAATTTAGAAATAGTGGTATTTGGACTAGTACTTTCTGTAGTCTGCTCTGTTTATTCAGCTACTAAGCTACTATCATGATGATGACCCGTATATGGATGACTGGTTCAGTCAGCTGCCACGCGGTGTAAGATATGTATACCTGACCCCTATACAACTATATATAGGCCAGATTGTTTATACTATGATTGCACATATATAACACATTATATAAATATGACATAATATATGCATAATGTATTATATATAGGCCTATACACATATATTTATATGCATGTGTGTGTGTATGAATATGTGTGTATATGTGTGTGATGAGGAGAGTGTTGAGTGGCTGCCAGTGATAATCTACTTCTTCTGTGATGGGTGAGGTTCTCGGACTTGGCCGCTTGAAATAAATGCAGCTGTGTTTGATTAGCTAAGGCACTAATGATGCATATCGATTTCCATATCTAGAAGACAGACTGACAGCCATACAGACCGACAGGCAGACAGACAGACACGCACACAGATGACCATACATACAGACAGATTGATAGACACACACAGGTGGGCATAGAAACGGATACACAAACGCACAGACGAACATACCGATGGCCATATAGATGGACATGCATGTGGACAGACAGGGAGGCAGACAGAGACAGACAGGTGTATATACGGCCAGATAATGCAGATAATACAGACGTCATAATGCTCAGTCGATAAATCTGCTGAATGAAGAGATAACCTTTAAGAGCTCTATGAAGATAATTCTCTCACATCAATCCATACATTTCTGCACGTTGCATATGCTATAAATATATATTATACTCCATCTTTTAGGAACTTATACATATATATTATACACACATATATATAAGCGATAAATATATATAATTATTGATATGCTGCGCTTTGTGCGAGTTTGTTGTTGGCTTGATTCGTATACTCTGGAGATGCATGTATGGGATTCACTTTTCTTGTCAATCCATCGATGCTTAAGGGGTATCCATGGACTTCGTCGTCCAACATGCTGTTTCTGTCTGTCTTTCTGTCTCTCCGCCTGTCCGTCCGTCTGTCTGTGTTTGTCTATCCGTCCGTCTGTCTGTGTGTGTCTGTCCGTCCGTTCGTCTGTCCGTTTGTCGGTCGGTGTCTGACCCTTTGCATCTGGGAGGCTGCAGATTGTTGGCCAAGAGAAGAGAGAAATCCTAGCCGATCAGAGGAAGCGCATTCATATATATATATAATATATATAATATATGTATATAAATATATATATATATATATATATATATATAGGTCACTTATATGTTATGCATATGGTTATTATGTGTGTATAAAGAGATTGTAGGCGTGTATGTAAATAGATTCATATATCAGCCCATATATCAGCCCATATATAAAAGGGAGTATATACGTATAAACATTATACATATATTATATTATATATATGTATATTGTATATAATATACATTATATATAATATATTATCTATACCATGAGGCGCATGCATCCGTATAAGATCATCAATTCTTAGGATATAGTTGAGCTGGGGTTAACTGACTCGATGATTCTATTTTTTTCTTCTGACGTGTTCAGGAATTGAATCTGCGAGTGATTGATCGATCGGAAACAGTGATTCATCTGTTGAGTCATCTGTTGAGTCATCTAGTGATTCATCTGGCGATTCATCTGGAGAGTGAATTCTCTCCGTCGTTGGTCAGATGGACGCCGGCCAAGTGAGCTTAAAGGGAAAGACGGCGATCGTAACCGGAGCAAACGCTGGAATTGGAAAGGAAACGGCCAAACAACTGGCCAAAAGAGGTCAGCAACATTCTCCTCTAACTCCAGTTCCACCTCATCATCATCGTCATCCTCGTCATCATGATTATCGTCGTCACTAACCATCATCATCAACAGCAGTATCAACGACGTAATCGTCATCGTCATTGTCGTCTGTTTGTCATCAGCAGCGTTGTCGTCATCATATCTCCATGCCTTATTAATTTCCTTGTCGGAAGTTTCTTCATTTCGTCGTCATTGTACTCTTCCTCCCTCCCTCCTCATCCGCCCCTCCTCCGCCCCTCCTCCCTCCTCCTTCTTCTCTTCATCTCCAACATGCCGTATGCCTACTATAGATCCTTTTAGGATTTATTGCAGTTCTATTCCGTTCTGTTCCTCGAGATCTCTTTCTCTTGCATCCTCTTCTTTCCTTCTCTGTGTCTCTCTGCGTTTGTCTGCCTGTCTTTATCAGCCTCTCTTTGTGTCACTCGAGTGCTTTGATTTTTTTAGTGATGTAAATTTACCGGTTAAATTTTTTTGCGGTTAAAAATCAGAATTTTTATCGGTCGAAATGGTAAAATATGGTAAAATAAATCGTTAAAAATTATTTAAATGATGCTATATCTTGTTATGGTTCCCTTACGATGTGTTTAGCCATTTATTAGTTGTAGGTAAATACTGAAATGCCAGTTAGTAGTCTAGTCCTATTGAATTGCTAAATATCTGGAAAGAGTGATGGACAAAATCAAAGGAAATGAAACAGGAATTGTGGTACAGAATGGTAACATAATCAGCAGCCTTGGGTTTTCGAACCACATGGAACTGATCGAAGGACAAATAAAAACCAAAGACGAAAATCTGGATATTCTCCAAAGAGAATGGAAAGCTGAAATAAAACCAAATCACTGATATTTCGGATGAAAGAGAACATGCATGATCTAAGTGGAGGTGGATGGCGAGGAGATTGAGAATCTGGGGAATTTGTCTATCGGAGGAGGCCTGGTGACTTGGAACAATGACTGTGGCAAGAAGATGAGGAGAAGACTAGGAAAGGCAGCTGGAGCAATGGCGGGTTTCGGGAACATTTGGAGGAAGCGAGAGGTTAGTTAGTGTGCAACGAGTGATGAGCCCATAGACAGAAGGGAAAAACCTGCATGCTTTACAAAGCAAAAGCGCAGATATGGCCTATCTGTGCAACATCAAGCTTATGATGAGTTGCTATAACCTTGTGAATGAAACTAACCCTGAAACGATAAGTGAATATATATATTGTCATTAATAGTTATAGTATTCATTATGATAGTTAGAGTGTATACAGAAATACAACTTGAAGCATTTTGCATTTTTGCAATTTTTTACCTTTTTTACCATTTCTACCGCAGTAAAATATAATGCGGATTTTTCACCGGTAAAAACTCCGGATTTTTTGCAGGAAAAATCATTTCACATCACTAGTTTCGTCCTTGTATATTTCTATCTGTCTGCCTATGTCCGCCTGCGTGTCTTGCTGTCTTTCTCTGAAAATCCTTTGACAATGTATCATCGACTATAGAACGGTTGAAGGCAGTTGAGCAAGTCTCCGCTTGTCATGATTATATGCTGCATGCACTATGAGCAGCAGCAGCTGTTGGTGGATATGGAGGCTGCAGCCTGAAGTTCAGAAGAGATGTAACGTTATAATTAGGACGGCGATGGAGCTGAATTCGGACTGGAAGAGACTTTCTTATCAGACAGCGACTCAGCGAGAGACAGAGACGGAGAGAAAGAAACACAGACACAGAGACAGACAAAGAGACAGATAGTCGCAGCATATTGCTAGAATGCTTTAGGCCTAACTGAATCTAATCCGGACGTACACCAGACTGAGACTGTTCTTGACACCTTAAAGTAATGTAATGTCTTCTAAAGCTATAATTATAATCTTATAGTCGTCATTTTCGGTGAGTCGGCAGATGGGCCTCGTATCTGCTTGAGTGAAATCAACGGCAATTTTAGCATCAATGTATCTTTCAACAATGGATAAAAGTACGACTACTTTTAGTCTACCAGCAAATGCAGTGTTCTCTGACCACTGCACAGATAAGACAGACAGAAAGACAGAGCAAGTGACAGAAAGACAGAGCAAGTGACAGAAAGACAGAGCAAGTGACAGATAGACAGAGCAAGTGACAGATAGACAGAGCAAGTGACAGAAAGACAGAGCAAGTGACAGAAAGACAGAGCAAGTGACAGAAAGACAGAGCAAGTGACAGAAAGACAGAGCAAGTGACAGAAAGACAGAGCAAGTGACAGATAGACAGAGACCGACAGACTGATTGAGATTGAACAGCTGAATGTTATTAACTCTGAACGAGTGGGCAGTGAGTGATTGCGAACGATTGCGGTTGTATAATAATGTATATTGCGCAATGATCGCGCTTTGATATGATAACCTAGATCTGTGCGTTGTGATTGGCTGTCAGGAGCGCGTGTCATCCTCGCCTGTCGTGATGTGGCTAAGGCGGAGGCCGCGCGTCAAGAGATCAATGATTGGGTGGGAGACAGTAACTGCGAAGTCGTCGTCAAACGCATCGATCTCTCGTCGCTTCGATCTGTCAGAGAATTCGCCGAAGATGTCATCAAAAGTGAGATTGATGATTACGCATAATCTGAACATTTATTTAGCTCCTTTTCCAGAAGTCACATAATATATTGAAAGGTGCTGATTGATGTAAGTTTGAAGTATGAATCAGTGAGGCTGTGTACAGTGCAGGGATGGAACGGGTGTGTTGGGTCAGGGTCAATGGATGGGTTGTGACGGGTTGCTGGATTGGTCTATGGGTTTAGGGTTTGATGATCAGAAACGGTGCAGCATAAATCCCACATTACACTGCATTACATTACAAAGTGTGACGATCTGCTGCTCTCCGTTTACAACAGCCTATGCACCAGTCCACATGCCAAGGCTGAGCAATGAAGTTGTTAACACTCTGTGACTGTAGCCGCCTCTCGATTGGCTTATAGATGATTGCTTTTACTACAGGCCTACACACTTTTTCTTATTATGCCTTACTTAGACTTGTTTGGTTAAGTTACTTATAATGATGATAGATCAGCTGAGATATGTGGCTGTGCCTAAGAAAATCCTCACAAATTAGAGCGACTACAATTTGCAATGGTTCCGTCACTTCCGTGTCGATATTCCGAAGGTTCGATTGTCCGAAGGTTCGATAGTCCGAAGGTTCGATAGTCCGAAAGCCATAATAGCTTGATAGATTAAATAATTATTGCTTGAGTAGAAGTTGGATTAATTAACAGAATTCTTCGTTAAATAGAAGTTGGATTGATGAAAATGATGAAAATAACCTCTGCTTAAATGGAAGTTGGACTGATGAAAAGATACCGTAGTGTACACTGTGTAAGTAGAAGTTGGCTTCATGAAACGATTTTATGTTTGATTAATGTCGGACTATCGAACCTCGACACGACACCCTACAATTTCACTTGGAAGTAACCATCGAATGACGCCTTGTGCATTATTGTAAGGGCTCTTTAGCAGTCGTTGCATATACTTGCATTGGATTAGATCAACACAGGAGGCCCGTCCTCGCACTTCAGTCAGTTCTATAAGATGTTGTGACAAACATAAAATTTAATGGAGTCGTTATCAACCGCACTGTCTTCTGGTCTACCTGTATTATTATATTCGTTTTATTGGTAACAAAAACTGATAGTCACACCGCCATCAGGTACATTGCAATTTAACAAAAGTTATTAATGAATGCTAAGCAAGATTGTACCATATACCATAACAAGAAGCCAATGTAGAGGTTGCAGTAGTAGGCTGACGCTGATTTGCTGGTGTGTTGCCAGTGGCGTAACGAGGGGTTTCTGCGCCCGGGGGCAAAGTGTAAAAAGTGCGCCCCTTCATAATTTTCTAGTTGACTGTTAATTATCGTTCGTATCATAGGTCTAGTATAATACTGGGTAACAGTGTGTTCTAATTTAATACAATTACATATAGGCCTATTATATATTTTCCAGATTTTATTCAATGGTTTTTCTCTGTAATAGGCTAAGTTATGCAACATAACTTGTAAAAGATTTTTATATGAAAAGACAAATTTAAAGAACAGAGAGGTCAGCACTTAGCAGTGAGCAGTAGCTTTGACTTGTTTAAAAGATTCGCTATTGTAACACGACTAGTTGCCCATTGTCATAACTGTCTTTTAAGACAATACGCCAGTGACTCCATCAAACAAGTATACGCTATGCTCATAGGCCAATTTATTGACGAAACGTGCGAGCACATTTACTTTATTCTTATGAACCAACACAATAGAGCGGATTCTTGGTATTCACTATAATTCTCAGTAGGCTACCGTAGCAAGGGGTGTTCCAGAGGTGCCATGAAACAGGGCGCTATTCAAGAGGGGCACAAATTTGAGACTAGTTACTTTATAGTCAGATAAGATTAATTGAAATAGCAATCATAAATGAAAATGTAATAAAATGAAATAAAAAATAATGGCGTGTGAATAGACAGATACCTGTGCAGGCCTATTTAAAATTGTCGTTGACACGTTTGAACATATTAGTAGACTAAATTGCCGTTCAGAACTGTCACACTACATTACTTTTACAATACATCGTGGGCCTATATCTATATATTTTCATCTGTTTTATCTAGGCTATGTTCTCATAATTTACGTCGTTATTGGTTCAGTTGATCTTTGGGGAAGCGTGGGGGTGGGGCGCTAGATTTATGCTTGGCACGGGGCGCAATTAGGCTATAGCTTGCTACTTCGCTGACTATTCTTTCGACATTTTAAACTGAAAACCAAGTTGTGCTTATTTTAAATTTAATTTATTGAATTATTTTATTTAATGATACAATTTCTGTCGCATAGTACTTAACACTCAAAGCTAATTTTGCGCCCCCAAGGTGCTGCGCCCGGGGGCGGCCGCCCCCCTCTGACCCCCCCTCGTTACGCCACTGTGTGTTGCTTTACGGAAAAGTAAATTATGAATTAGAAACAGTCTCTGAATGGCTTCAGGCGAAACATTGTGTTTAAACTTTGACAACATAACTATGCGGCATGCGACAGACTGTTTTCCTCAACTTGTAACATATTGTCTGGTTTGCCCAAAGGCTGTTTGTTGTCCTCCGAAACGCTTAATTGCCAACTTGTGAAGCCCTCGTCGTTCGGTCTTTGTAGTGTGGGACACTGAGCTGAGTTATATGCTGAGGGCGATGTAAACATACGCTACACTGGGCTGAAGCGCAGGTCGAGCCTCCTCTTTGATCAAGAGTCGGCAATTATTGGACAGAGGTGGAGAGGGGCGTCAAAACGAATAAACGACTTAATTATATTAAATTGAAGTAGTAAAGTTAATTGTCTGAACATTAGAAATTAGCTGAAACGAATTGAATAATTTAGATATAAAAATATTATTAATGTCTGCATTATTTAATTAAAATTATTTTATAATTAATTCTAGGCCGGTTCGCTACATATTACAATGCCAGCGTTTAAGTAGGCCCTGTCTTTATTTTATGACTTTACGATACCCAATAAAATTAATTAATTTTGCATGTTCCTTTGTTGCCTTAATTAGAAGTCGTGTTTACTATGCAAACGAAGAAGTCATGTAAATATTCATCTTAATTAGTCTTTGTAGAAATTTTATTGCTGACTGCCTGGAAGGCAAATGAATAATACGCTATTAGGCCTACACTGCAATTTACTATACTTATTCACGACACATAGTTGGAACAGCGACTATTACCGACTATAGCCTAAGGTTCGGTTATGGGGATTTTAGCGTTCTAAATTATTCGACCATTGTAGCATTATTATTTTCATAAATCCAACATCTATATACTTTTGCAAGAATCCTTTTCATCAATCCAGCTTCTATATAGGCAAAAATTCACTTAATCAATCCAGCTTCTACTTAAGCAGCAATTACTTTTAATAAATCCAACATCTACTTTAGAAAGAATCCTTTTCATCAATCCAGCTTCTATTTAGGCAAAAATTCACTTAATCAATCCAGCTTCTACTTAAGCAGCAATTACTTTTCATCAATATTATACAATATATTTGCAACAGAGATTTCCATCTACTTGATTTTAATATAGTCTGTTGACTTCTTCAGACAATCAGTAAGGCCAGAAGACTTTTCAAGCGGCAATGCTTGAAAATACGAGGTTGATTTTCGTGCAACTATTTGAAATAAATAATTGTAAGGTAGCTGATATTGTGCCTGAATACTTTATTTGTAGAGTGATAGTGTAGTGGTTTGAAAAAATTGGAAAATCTTATTAATTGCTGGAGGTTCTCCTTGCATTCCAAATGCTCTTATCTGCTTCATGCGATAGGATGGTTGATTTCACCTTCCCAGCTGAACATTGGCGTCCGCAGGAATTTTTTATAGGGGGAAGCAGTTTTAAATTGTTTGCACGGGGACTAACGATGGTGCCGAAAGCAACCGATCGCGTCACCCTCAGCGCTCGTTCCCGCGATTAAGGATCTGGCGCGGATCCCAACAGCCGCCAGCGCTGTTGGAAGCATTTCACATGATATGCAGCCTGTTGTTAGCTTTTTGGGATCGCGTTTTCAGCTATTAGGCCCCTATCTGAACGTTTGTTTCAAAAACAAAACTGCTAAAAATTTGATGCTTTTATATGGGTGTTATTTTAATTTTTCAGGGTATCTTGACTAGTTTGGATAAAATTAAGATGTGAAAAAATCATAGCCATTCATTTTTTTAAAACTAAGACGATAATTATATTTAGTAGACCTAGGCTATGACTGAAGTCTCATAGGCCTACTTATTCTTGAAATAACAATTGCAATCGTCTGTGTTCTTGTCCAAACTTATTAAAACTTATTGGGGGGCCGTGGCGCATTGGATAACATCTGGCACAGAGACCGAGAGGTACCGAGTTCGAGCCCCCGTTGGGCGGATATGCTTTGTAGGCTGCTATTAGCGCCGTTGTATTGCAAGCTGTCTGTTCTGTTAGTAGTTAAGATTTCAATTGCATAACATGTAAATGTACAGCGCAGTGCGTTTGTCAGGCGCTCAATTAAAGAAAAGATATTATTATTATCAAAGCTTGCAACTTTTTACCGCTCACCCACCACCAATCATCTATGTCTCACTCCTCTATCACCCAGCAGGCTTCCCACTCTAAAGTCTAAACTATAGTCTCACCTCTTCACAAATGCTTACTCTGATCCACCCTGTCCTCCGTCTTCCAATCTTTCAGTCTTCCTTGTCCACCTTATCTTCACCTTCTCTGCCTCTTACTCTCCGTGGTTCTCAGGCAACCGGACTTGGATTTCCACCTGGCATCTCTCGAGTCTGCAGGACAGGCTGTTCTCTGACAAAACGCAGCGCCCGTGAATAAATTGATGCCCTGCTCTTGACTTTTAAGTAGCTCTTTAGTGATGTCGAGATTACGATTACTGTTAATTTCGTTATATATAGAAAGAGGCGACTTTCGTCTAATTATTCAGCAGTTTGAGCGCAGTCCAGTGCAGAATAAAACCTACTCTTGATATTGAACCGACCGAAGTGGACACGCTTCTTTTGTCATCATTAGCACTGAACTTAAGAAAGGATTATTATTTTTATTATGTTTTGATAAAGGTAGAGGTCGATGCTTATCATCTTCGTTATGATAGAGCTTCCTCAAACAGAACGGTCTCCAATGAAATTACCGAACGGTTATAACGATTATAATTTGTATTAAGTATCACTGTCCAATGGACTCGGCATCAAACTACAGTTCTCAGTATGCCTAAATGTACTTTAGGGACTTGCTCGCAGTCCCTGCGCACTGTGCGCAGTAATCGTTTCAGAGGCTTAAATCTGTTGCCTTCTAGATGATCTATAGTATCTATAGGAGGCAGTGCACGAACCCGCAAACTCGGCGCTAGAAGGCGTGAGTTCAAATCAATAGAGCACCGTGTCGCGTGCAGCGATGCTATCACAACATAGAGTACGTTGACCAATTCCTCGAATCATGATGAACTCCATTTCAAAGTAATGTCGAGTTTACAACACTCGGAACTCTATTGTAAACATTGTTGTTGGTTTTAACAAATGGCGCTATATCAGTTATGTTTACGCTGCTGTACATTGCTGTTGATGCAGGTGAATCGCGGATCGATCTCCTCGTTAACAACGCCGGAGTAATAGCATCCGAACGACATGAAACGGAAGACGGATTCGAAACGCACTTCGCAGTCAACCACCTTGGTATACAACCAATGCACTTGATACATTGGCCTATATCATAAAAGACACATCAACAATATCGATATTACAGTGAAGGGCCTATTTTATATTACACGTCTAATTGGCCAATTAGACCTTTTCTAAATGCACTAAACACGAACGCTACGTGGTCTGTGGTCTATATAGTACATCTAGAAAGAGCGACATGCCTATAAACTCCGATTCCATCGTAAAAATTAATGGGTTCATCTGATGGGCAGCAACAGAGAATTTTGCACAGGAGGGATCAGAGCTCGAGGGTACGCGTACCCTAAAATAGAATACGTTAAAATACGTACGTACCTTTCAAAAAATAGAATACGCGTATGGTACGTATCATACACGAAAATTTATTTATGGCTTACTAGGCGACCCATAGCCTACGTATAATTTGACATTAGTGCATTAAGTGCAATGTATGCTGTATAGACATAGACCTACAATATGGCATTGCAGCAATTTACTACGCTGTATACTGGGTTGTTGCTGTTTGCCTAAATTAAATTGAACATTCTTATAATGAGCAATGACGTGGTTAACGTATTTTTGTATTGTTTACGTACCCTATTACGTACCCTAAAATAGGGTACGTTAAAAACGTACGTACCTTTCAAAAAATAGAATACGTATGGTACGTACCCTCGAGCTTTGGGAGGGATGTTTTGCTGAAATAAGCATGCTGATACCCTGTATAGATTAGTCTATTGATGTACATAATGTATACAGGAAGTAGGAATTCGTGATGAACGGTTTCAGTGACATGTCTAATTTACTCTAAGACACTTACTAATAGGTTGACTTGTTGACGTTCTCCATGATTGCTTATATTCACATTGACCTGTTTGGGTTTCGATTACTTTTATTTAATGCCTGACCTAGTTACCCTCTGGCTGCTAATTCATATGTATCTAGGCCACTTTCTGTTGATCTGCCTAACTATTGATTGATTGCTTCTTCATATGCATCTAGGTCATTTCGAGTTGACCTAGCGGCTGTTGCAGAAACTCTAGTCGTAGCGATTATGATTACGCGCATCGATATATTTCCTGTTGACTTAAGCGCCCTCTGGTTGCTTACTCGTATGCAGCGATAGCGCATTGGATAACACACTGGCATTGAGAGCGAGAGGTACCGAGTTCGAGTACCGTAGGGCGGACGTGCTTTGTAGGCTGCTATTAGCGCCGTGTATTGCAGGCTGTCTGTTCTGTTAGTAGTTAAGATTGATGTCTTCTGTCATTTGTGTTCTTGTGAATTGTTTAATTGTCATAACATGTAAATGTACAGCGCAGTGCGTTTGTCAGGCGCTTCAATAAAGAAAAGATATTACTTTTTATTATTATTATCTAGGTCACTTCCTGTTGACCTATTTGCTGTTGCCGAAACTCGAGTCGTGTCGACCGAGTCGCGTTGTAACGGTTTCTTCGGTTGCTCACTTCTTCTACAATGTCGACTTCGACGATCTTCAGACTCGGCGCAATTGGAATGTGTTTAAGGCTTACGGAAGAAGCAAAACGGCCAACATACTGTTCACGACCCACCTCGCCACTCTTCTCAAAGGTAATCTCACACCACCGTATTATAGCCTAGCTCATATCTCACACTCAATAGGTGGGGTCAGGCAGGCAGTCAGTCAGGCAATCAACCAACTAATTCATTGAATCCATCAGGTATATCTTATCAGTTGGACACGCAATCATTCTATAATGACGAGTTTATTTGTACAAGTAGGCCTACTAATTGTATGTATGTATGTATGTATGAGCACTTGTTATAGCGCCCCTTCAAGATTTCTACTCAGAGGCGCTCCCGACTACAGCGCGGACACTGAATCGGAGTTTCACGCCGAAGCGCATGAGCAATTGCGAGTGAAGGACTTGCCCAGGGTCCCTACGCAGCGGCTTGAGGTGGATTCGAACCCGCAACCCTCGGGCTGCAAGGCACCGAACATGCCCCTACACCACCGCGCCCCACAAGTATCAAGTATAAGTGTCTGTAGGCCTATATCATAAATACTTAATTTTATATAATTATGTATCATACAGAATAAACCGCACACAGGTGTGATTTATGTTATTCTACTTTGTATCGTATTGACTGAAATGTTAATATATGTGTGATTCGTTTGTTCTACTTTGTATCTTATATGCTTAAGTGAAAATATGCATGATTTATGTTATTCCACTTGCTGGGTCATAAGGACCAGATGGATTCACATGGAACTGAGAGTGCTCACCAAAAAATCATCTGTGGTCGTTAAGTCTAATTGAAACCATGTTAACAGTTACTCAACAACAAAAGAAATGCAACTACTCATGAGAATAACGAGAGACGTCACTACATATATATATATATTATATATAATATATATATTATAGTATCATGCTGAACTGTCAATCAGCGATTCAATTTCCCCAAGCAGATATTTGTTTCGAGATTTCGGTCCTACTTTTACCCCAACCAAATGAGCCACAATGCGTACAATTCATTCATTCATTCAAGTATTCATATAGCACCTCTTCAAGGAAACTACTCAGAGGTGCTCCTGAGTCCTGACTCCAGCACGGAAAAAAGAACAGTTTTCAAGCGCTTATAGAATATGCCAGAGAGTGACCTAGGGAACAGGTGCAGCTCAAGAGGTCGGCCATTCCATTTGCAAGATAGAGGTACGGGCAAACGGGACTGAGACCACCCTCCCCTCTGAGCGTAGGGAGCGAATATATACTCCGAGTACCTAACACAAGCCGACCAAGATCAGGTACGTAAGTTGGAGCGCGGCCTAACATTGCCATACCGATGAGGTGACTCTGTACTCTATACGCTGACGGAGAGGGAGCCAGCGCAGGACCACCAGCATGTAATTTGACACGTGACTGAAGTTGGGTATTTGGCCGATAAGTCGCGCTGCAGAGCGTAGAATACGGTCAAGGCAGGCTAGCCGTCCAGATGGTAAGCCAGAATAAAGCGATAGGCAATAGTCGAGGCGATCTGTGACGAAAGAATGCACAAGTGTAGTCGCAGCGCCAGTTGTCAGAGCGAGCGACACAGTGCGAAGCTGGCGCAGTTGATAGAAGCAGTCGCGACTGAGGCGATGGAGGTGAGGTGCAAAAGTAAGTTCCTCATCAAATAGGATACCAAGGTTTCGGGCCGAGGTGGAGAAAGTATAGTTAGGAAATTCAGTAGGCTATAGAGAGGTCAATTAGGTTAAGCTTAGCCAGCTGCTGCCGGGAGCTCAGCCATATGAATTTGGTCTTTGCAATGACCGTACACTGTTGGTGGGAGGATGAGAACGAGAACTAGCCAGTGGCAACCCGACCGCCTTCATTTGCCGAGCCTGAGAAAATTAACTCCCTAGAGTCCTCCCTTAACACTTGATACCCATGTCTGTCTCTGACCTTCCGTATGTGTGTAGGTAATGACCTCTGCCCAGTTAGTACATTTGTGTGTCCGGAGGAACCAGCTAATTGGCAATCTAGGTGAAAATAATTATATGGTGTGGAAAGACATGGGCCATCTGCTGCTGCTGCTACAGCATTCAACCGAAGCCAATTAATTTACGTGCAATTCCAAAGGTTCGTTAGGTGCACCTGCTGCGGACTATAGTTCAACAACATCGGTCTTCTGCAGTCGTAGAAGTGGCTTTCGTCGTTTTCATTTTTTTCGCATGTGCACCACAGTTATAGGTGTAATCGCTAGAGACGATTGACTGTGCACAAGTGGCCCTGGACCCTGGTGACGTTTACATTAACAAGAAATATAACTAAATCTGTTGTTAAGGAAATTATAAGGTTTTCGGTAACGATAACTTTAATTATAAGCTTAAATAAATGTCGAGCAATAACGTTAATGAAGTGCAAATTAAAACTCGGACGTTGTAGCGATAACTCAGAGCTAATAATGGAATTCGATATACTAATGAGTAATGACATAACACACCAGCAGACTGTGCAGAGGTTTCAGTGAGTAATAAGAACAAACTAAGCTGCACGAGTCACAAATAGAAAAACTGTTGTAACCCAATGCTAATGAATAGCTGTCGTCCTGTTTCCTGGCATTACATTACGTCGATTGCTTATCATTGCACACTGCACTGCATCACATTACATTAATTGCATTGCATCATATTACATTGCAGCGCACTACGCTGTATCACGCAAGATTGCATTGCATTACATCACGTTACATTACATTACATCATTACATAGCATTACATCACAGCATGTTGCATTACATTACAACAGATTGCATGGCATTACATTACATTACATCACGTTACATTACATTACATCGATTGCATATCTCAATACACTACACTGCATCACATTACATTAATTGCATTGCACCATTTTACATTGCAGTACAATACACTGCATCACATCGGATTGCATTGCATCACATTACATCACATAACATTACATTGCATCGCATTACACTGCACTACGTTTCGCTGCAGACCGGGGTGTTACGTCGTACAGCCTACATCCGGGTCTCGTTCGGACGGACCTTGGCCGAGAGTTGGAGGGAACAGTGTCGTCGAGGTGCTTCAGTGTGTTCTGGGGCTGCTTCCGGGTTCGTCTGCTGACCCCGGAAGAGGGAGCCAGGACCTCCGTCTACTGCTGTCTCGAACCAAGCATCATCTCTCGCTCAGGGCAATATTACAGGTAAATGACCCATTGGTTGATTGATTGACTGATTGACTGATCGATTCATTGATTGATTGGATGATTGATTTATCGATTCATTGATTGATTGGATGATTGATTTATCGATTGTTCGGATTGTTATCGATTGTTCATCAATTTAAGTTAACTCTTGATGAATTAAGAATTAATTAGTGATTATTTTTCTGTGAATTGGTTAGTTGAGTTTCAAGTTAACAATTGACTTTCTTTAATTTTGAGCCATCTGGTAGGGTTCTACAAGTTCCTCGTCTTTTTTGTTTAGTCGTGGCTGTGCCGGGACCGCTCCTGAGTAGCTTCTTGAAGGGGCACTATGCAAATGCTCTGAATAAGTGAATGAATGAATTAATTGTTTCATTGAATGACGCATTGATCTGTTGTTTGCGCTGTTTTGGTATGACATTGGTTATGACTTAGCTTTGGATAGATTTAAGTTATTAATAATTTCTCTAATTTATTTTGATCTGTGTTGTTGTTTCGTGTTGATCGCAGTGATTGCAAAGAGAAGGCTCCTCGTTCCTTTGCACGTGATGCTTCGGCGGCAGAGCGCATGTGGAACGTCAGCTGTCAGTTATGTCATGTGTCCGTCGATCCATTTCACGTCCCGCCAACCACCTGCTCAGAAACGACGAACTGATCTCCCACCCTCAAATCAAATCCTGTCTGAGAGGAATCCCCCCCTTAAACAACACATTTCAATAGCCGCCCTTAGCTCCCGCTCGCTCTGTCTGTCTGTCTATGTCTGTCTGTCTGCCTTTCTGTCTGTCTGTCTGCCTTTCTGTCTATCTGTCTGTCTATCTGTCTGCCTTTCTGTCTGTCTCTGTCTGTCTGTCTACCTTTCTGTCTGTCTCTGTCTGTCTGTGCGCCTTTCTGTCTGTCTGTCTGTCTGTCTGTATACCTTTCTGTATGTCTCTGTCTGTCTGTCTGTCTTTCTGTCTGTCTCTGTCTGTCTGTGCGCCTGACTGTGTTGTCTGTTTCTCTTTGTTTCTTGCGTACGCAGTCCTTCGTTTACCAGGCGGGATGTTCAGCACCTTACCTGACATATACACAATGACACGGATTTCAAGCATTCGTCGTATATCTTCATGAACAGTGAATGTGAATTGCATTTGAATTTCACTTGAACATGGCGTTGACTTTTTCTGAAGATAAAACGGCGTTGAAAGCTGTTTTAACGACGCGCTTTTCGCTCGGACGAAAGAGACGCATACTAATCTGCGTCCATTATAGACCATAGTGCATTTAAAAGGAAAGTAAAATGGAACTGCGGTGCATTGCGGCGTAACGTCGTAAATTTCTTCGACGATATGGAGACTGGTTTAGTGGTTGATGTTTTGTATGTGAATCAATATGTAACTGTTTTGTACATCGACCGTATACAATGTCTGTGTGTGTGACAGCAACGAGTTATTGCTTGATCTGTTTGTCGAAAGTCGTTGCATCTGAATTTAAGGTTTGTCTTAGACTGCGTGGAAATGACCTTTTCAGGAACCGGGAACGTTTAAGAATAAACGTATGCTACATGTCTATATGCGCAGACCGTGCTCGTTGTCAAGAGGTTTGTTGCTGTGTATAGTCTGCTGCTAAGGACGCGTATTCCTTTAATGGTCTGTTGCTGTGGAGCCGTTGCAAAGAACTAAGTAATTTCAGTTTAACGACACTGTGTGATAGCAAAGATCATGAGAGTCGCCCTCCTCCTTCATCCAGGCCTGGGACTGGCATTGTCATAGTACGAGCAGTGGCGGAGTTGCAAAGAACAAAAGGTGTCTAGTAGTAGATCCGCTGCGAAGGATCGAATGTCCGTTGGCTTCTGTTAGAAACTACGAGTTGTAAGAGCAGCATTCGCTAGGTGTCACTCGCTGTGAAGGAAGACCTCGCTAGGTGTCACTCGCTGTGAAGGAAGATAATATGTTGCTTCGCCCCATGGTTCAGTGAAATTCAGTTGGGCAAATTCTAAATTGAATTGTAAATTGGGTAAATTACCGGGGGCTATTTTTAGTATGGTGTAGTGTGGGAGGGAAGATGCTACCAAGAGTGTAGTGATTAAGAAATATGCATCCGGTCCATACACTGGGTCCTTAAATGGCGTGGCGCCCTTTCAAACGGGCAGCGGTGGTAAAAGATCATGTGCGATCACTTCTTTGTCGAAATGAGCAGTAGGGTCGAGGCCATAATATTATGATCGCTATTGTAAAATTGTACATTTGCATTGATCCATACAGACGTAGTTCTTGGTCTGAGCAAATGTGGAGATTGTTTCTCCCAACTCGTACAAATCGAAGCCATACCATGATACCACACAACGACTCAATGTAATGAAATCTGAATAGGTTCTAAGTGTTACAAATGTGAGCGTGCATTGTAACGAGGATCTGGGGGGGAATCGATGTGCAAGAACACGAGCTTAAAAGCGACAAATATGCATAGTTAGTATCACAGATGGAAGCTAAAGTTCTTATTGGTGGAACATTCAGAACACTTTGTAAACGGTTTTTATAGCCATAGTATAGCGACCATGCTAATTTTTCAACGAATTGATCGGGTGTGATCATGGGCGTATTTAGGGGGATTTACGGGTTCAACCCCCGCCCGAAATAAATTGTCGAAACTTTTTTTATAGGCCTATGCTTTTATATGCGAAAACAAAAATTCAATTTTTGCGACCATGTCCAATGGAAACCCCCCCAAGTTGTTTCCTGGCTACGCTACTGGGTGTGTGATCCTTCACCACCCCCTACAAATTTAAAGTTACGATCGTTTCGTTTCTAATTAAAATGGGCAATTTCAAGTAAAAAAAAGAACGAAGCAGTCAGACAGGCACAACACGAATTTTTTAGACAGAGAGAAGCGGGAATTTCGATACATATGTCAGTGTAAAATGTGCTCGCCGTTATCAAAGAGTCGGCAGTTGAGAAAAAATCGAAATGATGGAAGATTAATAAGAATCGATGTCGAAGACCAAAGAATAACTTTTCTCTTGCGCCGTGTATCGCAAGTATATATAAAGTGATTGATTGCAACGTTTAAAACTTATTAACAAACTGGTCAGTGACAGACGTAGTAAGATCCTATAATATAATGTACTGTCACCGGTCAGTTTAAAAAAGCGAAATCGACCAACGAGGCCTTGAAACGACGTCAAGAAACAACCTACAGAAACGTCTTTAGATAATATATTTAAAGCGATATTAAACGTTCTCGAAATTGCGGTATAACAGTTCTAGGGAGATTGTTAGTAAAAGTCGATCTTTGGAATTTCTTGGTGAAAATCGCCAAATCGTCTGAGCTGTGTTCTTGACTCGCATCCGCTATATTGTCAGTTAGACGGCCAGACAGATCAGCTTTCCCTCCTCTGTTGAAAGCCTTTGTCGACAGCGTCAATTCCCTTTCGGCTAAGTAGAGACCATAGACATATAATCGTAGAGACTCAAAAGATGGCTGTTCGATCGGTCGTCTTCTTTCGGCAGCGCCCCTAGCGACGAGGCAGGAATCAATAACTTTTTCGTTGTCGCGACGACTAAATCGTCCCTGGTTTAATATATTAGGACGAAGACGGAATGACGTCGGCGCCCGGAAGTGACGTCAGGCGCCGGAAATGACGCGAGACGAGTGAACGACTCCATAATATTTACGACATGGCGACTAATATCCGTAAGTAGAGGGCAAACAGAGAGCTCCAATTGCCGACAAGATTTTGATATGCGCATGAGGCACTCGACACCGGGATGCAGTAAGTCACAAGGACGACCAGAAGACTGGTGAAATGCAGAACAAATAAATGCGCTAAATGAATCGACAATGGAATCGTTATGTTGCGCCGCCTTCGTCGTCGTGAGGAGGCGGCTGACGACGTTGTCCAACGGGTCTTACAATTCGATTAGCGCCGCGACGGGAACAGAGGGAACTATTCGGAAGGAATTGACAGACATACGTGTATACAGAGGAGGAGGATGCGCTGTTGACAAGTCCTCTTATCTTTCAATCGGATCCACTTCCACTCATTCATTGCCAAAGTCCTCAAATACAGAATTCCGACAGCGTATGCACGGCCGCTGTCCGTTTTATCTCGACGCCGTCTAGACTGTGTTCCATTCTAGTCAATATAACTTCATTGCTGTGTTTTCACCGTCGTCAATGCAACGTTTTTAGTGTGGATCCTTTCTACTCGATCCAGTATTATTGTTACAAATCCTCTTCTGCTCACGGCGTCTGTGTTACAGCGTTCCTCCGAGCTCTCCTTACTCGCCGACAGATGGCCAGCTGAATATTAAGTGTCCTGAGTCGTAAATTTGTAGTCGGATCGACGGATGGAAGGGGAAAGGAAGGAGGAAGGAAGGAAGGAGGGAAGGAGGGAAGGAAGGCGCTTAGGAGTGGCCACTGTCTGCTTTCCCACTGGACATCATAACCAGTTTAGATGGATCCGCACATCGCAAATGGTCACGACCTACAAACACGAAACGAAAAGCGAAATTAAAGCACTTGGATGAACCATCTTTCGTCCGCCGGACGGACGGCGCTTCTTCTCGATGAAAGGCGCCATACAAAGCCCATTGTACACTGAGTGGCTTTTGTCATGTATAGTGGTAAAAGCAAAAGAAGGACTTTGCAAAATTTGTTTCGATGTTTTTAGCACTCAATTTCATTTTTGTTAACCCACCATTACCTCCTAACACTGAAAATCGTCAACCTGACGGATGGCGTCTTACAGGCTGCTTCCTAGTCCTACACGAGGGATGGGCGACTGTTTATATAATACTAATAATAATCTTTTCTTTATTAAGCGCCTGACAAACGCACTGCGCTATACATTTACATGTTATGCAATTTAAATCTTAACTACTAACAGAACAGACAGCCTGCAATACAATATCTGCTGCTTCTTTACATTATTATTACTATACCTTATTATTACTTCTATGTTTTGTTTTATATTCAATTCTGATGTCTCATTGTGCGTTTCCTAAGGAGTATTAAAGGCCATACTTAGCCTACTTACTTACTTACATAACTTAGAATGTATATATATATATATATATATATATATATATATATATATATATATATATATATATATAGGCTAGCACAGCATTTGAAAAATAAATCAGCTGCTACAAAACGTTAGAGGCAAAGTAGATTTCCCAAACTTATATATAGAATTAGACAGAATTCATGATTCAAGTTAAATGATCATGATTAGAAGCCATCATGTCTTAAAAGTGATTGATTGTTGCAATCCGTTTTAGAATTCCCAGTCCCTCATTCATCACTCTGGCAGTACTGATGAAACAGCGGACATTAATTTTCTAGTTACGCAACTGCAAATTATTATTAGTAATTTGTTATTATGCTCTTTATTACGACGATGGAAGAATATGTTAACGTTCAGCGAGTAATGTCGTAAAGCATTTAGGACCGAAAGAACCTCATAGAAACAGACACAGCGTCGTGCCAGCGATGCATGCAGACCGATAGACACAGACAGATAGGCAGACAGATAGGCAGACAGAAACATTGAGGTTGAGAGAGGTCGTAATACATGCACACAATAACCAATATGCATGAAGTTTTATAGCCACACAGCATAAATGATGTATCGTGCAGACGCCCGTGTGTGTATGTGTGAGTGTGAGTGTATGTATGTGTGAGTGTGAGTGTGTGTATGTGTGATAGACACATGCACTTCTCTGTTGACCTTTGCCCCCAATTGGATGTCGCCCAAGAGAAGCGTCTTTTTGAGATGAAGATAATCAAGATAATGCTATGTTTTATCTTACTTGCATAACTGGTTCCGTTATTCAAGATGGCGGCTGATGACGTCAGACCGGAAGCGGAAGTCATCGTCGTCGCCGTCGTCGTCGTCGTCGTTGGATGATGAGATGATAAGATGGTTGTAATTTGATGGCCTACAAGAGACAGAGACACGGAAACGACTATTTCGCAGATGAGGGGAAGTAGGAGGAGGATCAGCAGGAAGAGGAAGCGCAGAAGACAAGAGGAGGAGGGGTTGGAGGAGGAGGAAGAAGAAGAAGAAGAAGAAGAAGAAGAGGAGGAGGAGGTGGAGAAGAAGGACGAAGAAGAGTATGAGGATGAAGAATAGGAGGAGGGGAAGGAAGAAGAGGAGGAGAAGAAGAAGAAGAAGAGGAGAAGAAGAAGAGGAGAAGAAGAAGAAGAGGAGAAGAAGAAGAGGAGAAGAAGAAGAAGAAGAGGAGAAGAAGAAGAAGAAGAAGAGGAGAAGAAGAAGAGGATGAAGAGGAAGAAGAAGAAAAGGAAGAAGAAGAGGAGGATAAAAAGCAGGAGGAAAAGGAGGAGGAGGAAGCTGGTGAAGAAAGGGAAAGAAGCTGATGATCAGCAAGAGAAGGAGGAGCAAGCATCTGAGGAGGAGCAGGAGAAGGAGGTTGAGGAAGAGCCTGAAGAGAAGGAGTAGGAGCAGGAAGATGAAGAAGATGAGGAGCAGCGCCGGCCTTAGCGTCTTGGCGGCCCTTTGAGGCTATGCTATGCAGACTGAAATTTGTCGTCCTGTGACCACCACGAATCACGATCAATGCCGATTGAAGCTTAACGTCGTACAAACCAGGTTGATTGATCGGAGTCTGTCGATTGAATTCTCACTGGAATGCCAAATTATCATTCTTAAAAATAAGAACGTATTATTGAAGGTATACCATCCCAAATTTGGCTGCCCTATTATGTCGTCGCATCTATATGTAGCATACTGCCTGAGGCCGGTACTGATGAGGTGAAAGAAGTTGACAAAGAAAGTATGAATAGCCTAGGTCTCTTGAAGAGGCGCTATATAAATTCTCGTAATGAATGAATAAAAAACTGGAAAATAATGAGGAGGCGAAAGACTGGCAGAAAAGGAAGGAGGAAGCGGGGAAGGAGAGTGAGTATGAATGAGATGAAGATTAGAAACAGAGAAGAATGGAAAAGCGTGGGAGATGGATAGAGGTGATCAATGTAAGGAGGAAGAAATAGATATGAACCCTCCGTTCGGCTGAACATGGTCTTCTCTCTGTCCCTTTTGCTCGCACCTCCACCAGGCATAGCCGTGCCTTCTCTGTGGTTGGCCCCTCGACCTGGAATGGCCTTCCTCTGACACTCCGCTCCATTCCTAGAACACCTTCTCAGACATTCCTCTCTCAGCTTAAAATGGTCCTATTTGGCCGCGCTGGGGTTGGGAGCGCCGCTGAGTAGTTCCCTTTAAGAGGCGCTATACAAAATCAAGTAATGAATGCATGAATGAAGAAGTGGAAGGCGACTTTGCCTTTGTCTATACCTCCGTCCGTCCGTCCGTCTGTACGTCCATTCATCCGTCTGTCTGTCTCTTTTCCCATTTATCAGCGTGTTCCTCGGGTCCTCTTCATTTCCTTCTCCATCCTCCTAAATCTCCTTTTCCCCTCCGTCCCTCTTTCTTTCCATCTGGCTTCAGCGCCTGGGTCTCTGTTCCCTCGCATCCCGACATTTGTCTTTCGTGCCTTCTTTCATCTTCATCCCTCTGAACGGACAAAGAAAGCACGAAAGGACGAAGGGAAGGATGAAAGGGAAGAAGGAAGGAAGAAAGGAATGAATGGAGGAATGAATGGAGGAAGGAATGAATGAATGAAGGAAAAAGTAAAGGAAGAAAGGAGGGAGGGATGGAGAAAGGAGGGAGGGAGGGAGAGCCAAACCATAAGATGGAATAAAAAGCAGATTGATGAAACAGACTCAGTGAGGAAGTGGAAAGGGACAGGTGGAGGGAGGCGCAGAGGAAGGAATGAAGGTGAAGCAGATCATGCGAGTTGGGGTGCAGGTCTATCTAATTAATCGAATGACTTCTATAGCGCCGTTATCATAATGTACAATGCATCTGTTAATGTTCGCTTCAAGTTAAGTCATAGTCAAGAATCCGTTGAAACAGCTTCGTAGAAATCCAATACGTCAGGGACACCAGAAATCGGTCTATACGGTGGATGAGCAAGTTGAAAAAGGTAAGTCTTACATTTAGACCTGAACTACATTAAAGAGCTGCAGAACTAACTTGGACCAGTCACCAAATAGACCCGAGAGCTAAACACTGCTCGGGTGTAGGACACATCGAGAATAGATCTGTATAGTATCTGTATGAGAAAAGAGCACTGAACACAAAGTACTACTTAAGTGCAGTGCTTTGTGAGATTTACGACAGTTTTAACGGTTTTTAATAAGATTTCGTCAGATTCTTTGCTCATTGTGCATCTAGTGCAATATCTTTATGATATGCTGATACGTACAGGCTGCTTAAAGGTTTATGACTCTTCAGGCCACAGAAGGTTGAAACATTTACAATTCATCTAATCCAGTCTCGCTTAGTGCTACCAATAGGAAATAAGATTCTGTAGTCAAATCGACTGGAAACCGAAGCAAGGAATTCAAGGATTGCGGTCTTACAAGAGTCTATAGTGGAAGAAAGAAGGATGAATTACTATCCATCCAGGATTGAAAATAAATGAAAACAGAAGCAATTAGCAATATTTGTTTATTGAGAAAAGAAAGACAACTCTGATTGACACACCGCAATCATTTAGCCGAAGGACTGTCAAATGAGAGGCATAGTTGGGTATCACCTGCTGACAAACGGTAATTCAAAGAGCTGCCGGCAAGTGTAGTCATCCGAGTAGTGTTTTTATAATGTAAACAGGAGGGGCCCAGTACAGAATCCTGCTGAACAAGAACAGTTCAAGACAGTTGGCGCCGAACGGAATTCATTTATA
Source organism: Aporrectodea caliginosa (assembly GCA_020284085.1). Classification (NCBI taxonomy): domain Eukaryota; kingdom Metazoa; phylum Annelida; class Clitellata; order Crassiclitellata; family Lumbricidae; genus Aporrectodea; species Aporrectodea caliginosa. Next base: position 373,544 of record JACEVL010000555.1, on the reverse strand, counting down.
AGAACTGAAGAACTGACTGCGCATGCACGAGGGTGCAGGTAAGATGCGAACCAGAATCACGAGTATTCGACGCGGTGAAGGAGTGTGCTATATAGTCTATACTCTAAGCTTATATGATCAACGGTATCGCATGCAGATGGACTTGACAAGAGACCGAGGACAATGGAGGTCATTTATTCGTACCCATCGCCGCCAAATGGCTGGCGTCAGGAACTGATGATGATGATGATGATGATGATGATGATGATGATGATGATGATGATGATGATGATCGCATGCAGCATTAGATTAAGGTAAATCAGGACGGCTAATTTACTTTTGTCTGTACAGCTAATTATGTTATTGTGAAGGGCAATTAGTGCAGTTTCAGTAGATTGGGTTTTTCCGGTATACGCAGATGAAAAGGAAGGTAGAGATTAAAGGGACGATACGTGACAAATCGGACGATAGGCGACTACTTTGTTTTTTACTAATCTCATGCACTAATGCTATTACCATCTCCGACACCTGAAGGCAATCCGTTTCTTCTTTGGTTTTTACCTCAATAGTTCATGTTTTTATTTGCTCTCGCATCGACTATTGCAATTCCCTCTTTGTTGGCCTCCCTAAAGTGCGCCTGTCCCCTCTGCAATCGGTTCCGAATGCAGCTGCAAGACTAATTTCCCGTCTGCCGCGATTCTCTCATATCTCTACATTCATGTTTGAACAACTACATTGGCTTCCTCTTACTGCACGCATCCAGTTAAAGGTACTTGTCCTCATTTGCCGATCCTACATCTAGGTCTTGCCCCGAAATACCTCTGTGACTCAATACGTCGGCCTACCTCGGCTGCTTCCCTTCGCCCGCTCCGCTCTTCGGATCGTCTTGACCTTTTGTTCCTCGTGTGAGAACAGCCATAGCCCAGTCCCGTGCCTTTGCCTGCGTTGGCCCTTCGCTATGGAATCAACTTCCCTCCTTTGTTCGCACTACCATACTATGTGGTGGTCCTGCTACATCTTTTCGTTACCTTAAAACTTGTCTTTATTCTCGAGGACTTTCGCACTGGGAGCGCCTCTGATTGGTGTGCACTCTGAGAGGCTCTTTTTAAATCTTTAAATACAATACAATACTTTTCCAATATTTTGGAAATGAAATTGATAATGGAGATGGGTGATAGTTTGTTACATAGTCAGGAGGCTTTTTAAGATGAGAGTAAGCCAGAGCATGAGCAAAACCAGCTGGGAACACGTTCAGCGAGAAAGAGGAGGAAGAGGTAGACGATGAATATGATTATTGAGTCCAAAACATCAAAATATTATTTCAGAAATGGAAATCGGAATTAGATTCAGTGTACATTGCTTGTAAAGAGATGAGGAAATGACATTACGTATTTCAGTCAGGGCTGTTGGTTGAAGCTATCTGCAAGATTACGGGTGGAAAAGATTGATGAAAAGACAATAAGAGGAAGACAATAGATACACAATAAGAGGAAGAAAGGATTGACAGTTGACAGATTGACAGAAGGATTCAGTTTTATGGCCTAGCTTTTGGCTGAGAAGAAATGCAAGAACCTAGTGAAGAGTGTGAATAGTTCAGTTGCATATTGCATGACGGTGTGATGTATTCTTTATTGCCTGCCATAGTAATTTCTGAAAGAAGAGCTTTTACAGATAAATTTGTGGCTTTAGCTGCAAAAACGGGCTTGCGGACAATATGACACTGACGCCTAAATTTGAAAAGGTGAAAAGCAGATCGGAGGGTCACTTAACACCTTTCAAAGCGGCTGCGCAGCCTCCTGGCACCAGCTATATCCGAGCTGTATACCAGAGCTGTGAAGAGTATGAGGCAACCATCGTGAATCTTATAGGAATTTGCATGTAAAGGATTACTGAGAGAGAGAGGAGAGGAGAGCAGAGCAGAGCAGAGGGGTTGGACTGAGTTCAGAGGAGGTCAAGTGTATCTTGAAGTCACCTGAAAAGTAAGTTTAGAAGGAGAAGAAATTAAGTCAAGAAGATGCAAGCAGGTATTTTAGACAGTGCCGGTTGGATATGATAGAAAGAATAAGCTACAGAGGCGTGGTGAAATAAGAACAACGAGTTGGTTCCGACAACAACATGAGGTGAAGGCTGAGAAGGCTGGGTATAATATACATGTATGTATGACAGTGAACAGAGAAAAAGGACACGAGGCGGCAGATAAGAATGGTCAGTTGAATGAGGTGTGGTGCAGTTCTCGAAGAGGCTACCAATGGAACCATGATTGACTAGAAGAATAAAGCAAAACAGAGACAGACACAGTGAGCTTCTGATGAATGACAGAGTATACACTGTATACATACGCAGCAAAGAGCAACAGGGGCTTTAGCTGGCGGCCGATTCACCAGCGCTACTGTAACAGACCCAAAGAGTTCAAGACATTTTAGTATTGAACCTTAAACTTGAATCAGAATCCTAGAGAGATGAAAGATGCTCACTTGGTAAACAAAATGCGCACAGAATAGGGGCCAAAGTCAATAAACACGAGTATAAGTATGGAATAAAACTTATCTGGCAGCGCATAAAACTATAAACAAACGTCTGAAATGTAAGAAATTCAATAATTTATGTGTTTAAACTGTGAAATAGTGGAAAGAGTTGTGCGATAATTATTTTAAAAATAACACATCTCGTCTACAGCTTCTGGTCTCCTCTTTTCTGTAGCGTATGCTACAATTTCAGTTCACTGTGCATTAAGGACCGTGGTCCATAAGCAGTAATTGTCTTAGCGGAAGCCAGCGCTTCTCCACAGGACAGGGTCCGGGGGTGGGAGGGGAGAGGGGGAAGGATGATGGAGAAAGCGTGCTATGGAAGACGACGACATGTCATTGCTATAATCATCGGAGGAGGTTCCGAAAGGACTCGTCCAGTAGTCCACCGAACGATACAGAGAAGGACCTGCATGAGAGAGTGTGACGTTTCCAAGGACAAGTGGTGAAATGCGAGATGGAATTAAGGAGGATATATGGTGGAAAAGGAAGGCGGAAGGGATGGTTAAAAGATGCTGAGGAGGCGAAGAAATTATTTAGATGTGAGAAGATAACCAGAACTTCTTTAATGCGATAGAAACTTGTAAGTTGCTGCTCTGCATCGTCTAATCGTATCCAACAAATTGTTTCAACTCTTCTAGCGCCATTCTGAATAGGCACACGACGTATTCTACTGGTTAACATCTGTCGCTCTTATTCGTTCGTCCCTCTGTCTGTTTCTGCTTGCCTGTCTGCCTGGCTGTCTGCCTGGCTGTGTGCCTGGAAATGTCTTTTTCTTTTAGTTGTGATTTCGCATCATCGGTGTTCAGATTATGTCAAGTTTATATCTCTGGCTGTGCCTCTGTGTATCTATCACTGTCTCTGGCTTTGCCTCTGTCTCTGTCTCTCTGTGACTCTCTGTGTCTCTGTGTTTCTCTTTCTTTCACTCTCTGTAGTCTCTTATTGTATATCCGTATATCTATATATATATATATCTGTCTCTGTCTCTTTCACTCTCTGTCACTCTCTCTCTCTCTCTCTCTCTCTCTCTCTCTATTGTATATCCGTATCTCTCTGTCTATCTGTACCTGTGTCACTGTATATTTCTTTAGTTTATATGATATATGTCTACGTTTAAGCACACATTTTTACAGAAAAAGAATGAACGAGCAGTAATTAAGAACCACATCGTCATTTAGATACTTAATATAATAGCCCTCGTATATATATATGAACTTCTTCGAATGAATCCTCCTTACCTGAAGACAAATTGACCTGTAGCGTGTTGGTTGGCATGGCGACGGCCTCCGACGTCGTCGCCGTGGTCGCCGTGGCAACGGGGGGTTTAGCGGCGGCGGTGGCGTCAGTTAAGTTGGTCGTCGGCGCCATCTGAGCATTAATGCATCGGGTGCGTTTTGTAAGGTTGCGATCTCCAGTCGTTGCAATATCATGAGCCGAACGATTGACGATGACGCTCGTGTCGAGACCTACATGCATACAGTGGGAATAATATTATTTTATGTTATGCTCAAAAGAACGCATTCATCACAGGAAGACAGAAAAGTAGGTCCAGTTCAACAGTACTTGGGAATCAGGATACGTAAACAATTTTCCATCAAACGGTGTCACTGCCCTATCCCTTAGAATGAATTTCACTACCTTATATCCTGCTTATAATTTCTATTCTACGTAGTAACTTGGTCAATTTTCTACACAAAGTCACAAATTTTCCTCTCCTTTCCGATTACATCGCTTTTAAATTTCTTCTTTCCATGAATGTCACTTTGCCAATCGCACGTTAATGTACCGTAGGCCTACAGTTTCTTGAATTAATAATTCTACGGCGATTATAATAGGCCTAATTAATCTTTTTCCACGTCATCCGACGCACGGCGATTACGACGATGTTTTTAATCAAGACCCAACTTTAATTAGCCTAATTTAATGACTATACACAGACCGTTAGGCCTATATCTTACTATATCCATTAAAATCATGGCGGATTTAGTTCAGCCATGTATGTCCTATAATACAAGCATAGGCGTAAACTCCTGTAGGCCGCTAGGCTCGAGCCCCCCAATAATTGAGGCGCCAGGCCTGCCCAGGCATTGAGCCCCCCAATATTATGACAGTAGTAATATATTTTTTCGCCTAAATTCGGGGCTTAAAATGTGAATGGACGGCGTCTAGGCAGGCATTTAGTTTCAAGGCTGAATGCCACCTTGGCCCTGCCACTTATTAGACCAACAGACCACCACAGCCAAAGATCATTCCACAGCCTGGACGCCGTCCATGCAGCGTCCATGCAGCAGTGTAATTACCTTGGGCGGGTCAAGCTATACGCACCCCCCAGCAGCTTTCAGCGGCTCAATGTATCTTGATTTTCGCGCGCATCCAAATATTTCCAACATGTGTTAGCCCATGAAGTAGGCTACTAAATATTTCGGTATCTCCGTTTAGCCCCAGGATCTTCCGAAGAAATGATCGACTTTCCAGTATATATATATTGATGAATCAAAAGCTGGTAAGTATGAATGAGAAATCTGGTAGGCCTACAAAAAGTTTGATAGCACTCCAAAAAAGGTATTGCCTGTTTCCTCAGCTGATTGTTAGGCCTACAGATGATTCAGTCAAAATAATGAATCTCTATCAAGCCAGTGGAAGAAACAGCTAGGTTGATCGTTACATCTGTAAATGACTTACTAATGATTGGTATAAATGGTCCACCTCTCGACCCTATGGAATGCCGAGAAGTATGTTATTAGTACTGTTGGTTGAAGTCGGGCAACATAGAGACCTGGACAAAAGCAACAGGCTTGCCAAGGACATCTAAATTAGCTAGTAGGCCTAATACATGTACTTCGAAATTGTTTGCATAATTAACGAAAACTATTGCTTTGATTTTTCTGTTTTCATTCATGATACTTCGGTGTTAGATAGAGTCACAAATTTTTGCCAGAGGTAGTAGGCTAATCTTCTGAAAATAAACCTCGAGTTTTCCAATAAGTAGCCTACTGTATTCTCCATTGTTCGAATTTTTGACACAGCTGCATGTAAGTAGCCATACGTGTGCATTTGAGGATCACTGGAGGTCAATAGCGCCAGTGGAACGCTCATACAGACTAGCTCCAAGATTCCTCCACTAGTGGAAAGATCTTGGACTAGCTCTGTCTCCCCGACCTTTAACCCTACAACGGGACGCTCAAGGCTCTGGGGCTGATATGCCTCGGCCCTCGGGGTGCAGGCTGGTGCACGGGGCCTGCACTGCTAGGTCATGACCTGGGAAATATCTCTGGCAGACTCTGGACCTATACAGCAATACTCGAAATATTAGCGTAATAATATTAACATTCTCTCTGGACCACTTTCTAGATTCGAACGCTGTCAGGCTTATGTAGGAACCACGGTTTAAAACCAAAATACCATCTTGAGTCCAATAGGTCTTGTTACTTTGAAACGTAACATTGTATACGCTGTGTGTTCTAATAATAATGCTGACTGAACAGTCCAAAGAGAAATCGTAGTTGTAATCATGTTAGCTACCTGTATGGCATAAAGTGCATCAGTGGCGTAGCGTGGGCTCGGATGCAGGGGTCCCGAATGGGCCCCTGTTTGGCCCTGTAAGGCCTGTAGCCTTTCGTGGGAGGGGAGGGCAATGGGCCCTCCCAATATTTTCGACAAGTTTACGCCTATGAATACAAGCACTGTACACACGGCAGGTCCAGGCAAAATTTTATATCATGTACGCTGGAGCTTCGCCCTAGTTTAAATCCCCCGCCTCATCTGATACAGCGTGTTCTTGAAATGAGCTGACAAACGTATTCATCCGAATTGAACTCTCTTGAAGTGTATACACTGCTAATTACAAACATCATAAAAGCGAACCAGCCACAAGCAGATTAATGACACTTGTTAGTACATTCGCCAATTGACCATTATTGTTTGCTTGACTAATTAAGATATTGATTGATTGATATAATGTGCAGCCCATTTGCGGTGTATTTAGGCCCAGTTATATTAACGTTTTCCGGTTCTTTGCCTTTACGTCCAATGTCGCCATTCGCCTCGTTCTTTAGCCGTCTCTTTCATTCTGCTGTAGCCTTCCTTCATCATCCTATCCAATAGCATCTTTCGAGGTCTTACTTTGGTCTTTCCCCTTCCATTCTGAAGGGGAAAGACCTCCCTTCTTCGAGCGCTTCTGAGTAGCTTCTTGAAGAGGCGCTATATAAATGCTCTAAATGAATGAATGAATGAATGAATGAATTCTACCCTCGATTATAGTTCTTATGAGCGAATTTTCCCTCATCATGTGGTCCATTCATTTTCTCAGCCGACTGCCTTTGACCCTATTAGGGGAATCTTCTTTCCTCTACCATTTGTAATATCTCTTCATTTGTCTTGCGTTCCATCCAGCTGACTCTTTCCATTCTGCGCAATATCCACATCTCAAATGCTTCTAATCTGTTTTATGTCATCCTACCTCATTGTCCACGTCTCCGATCCCTACGGTATGACACTCCATATAATCGATTTGATAATTTTTTTCTTCAAGTTCCTATTTAATTTTCCAATCATTAATTACTTACTCTTATAGAAGGCATCTTTTCACCTAGCTATTCTTATCCTTATTTCTGCATAATATTATAATTTGACATCATCTGTAATCATAGTTCCCAGTTAGCTTTATAAATAATCAAATAATAATAATAATAATAATAATAATAATAATAATAATAATAATAATAATAATAATAATAATAATAATAATAATAATAATAATGGCACATCTTAGTTAGTTTCTTAGAGCCTGAGGGATTATTCCTACCTTGGGCATTAAAATTTCAGAAAATAATAATAATAATAATAATAATAATAATAATAATAATAATAATAATAATAATAATAATAATAGTAATAATAATAATAATAATATAATAATAATAATAATAATAATAATAATAATTATTATTATTATTATTATTATTATTATTATTATAATAATTTAATAATAATAATAATAATAATAATAATAATTGATTAATTGACTAACAATCGATTCATTTATCGATTTATTCATCCACCCATCGATCCACCCGTCGTCCGTTCATCCGTCTGTCGATCTGATGTCCGTCCGTATGCCTATATGTGTCCTTTGTTGCTTCTGCGGCGGTGGCAAATCATTTAGCGCCTTTCCCAGCATTTTCTCAACGACGATTCGATCGCCTCGGAGACTATTAAACTAGCGCTATGTAAATGCTCCTTTTTAGGTTGCAATATGGCGGAGATGTGTCGCGACTACTGTGCCCTTGACCTGATATACTGTGACCTTGGAGATACAAAAGACGCGCTTTCAGGCGTTGTCCGCTGTTGTCCGGTGTTGTCCTTTGTTGTCCGTTGTCCGTCGTCTGTTGTCGGTCATCGGCGCACAAAGAGACCACAAGAGACATCGATGACACGATTATATAAATCGGCTGAGTAGAGGAGGAGAAGGAAGAAGAGAAGGAAAAGGAGGAGGAGAAGAAGAAGAAGAAGAAGAAGAAGGAGGAGGAGGAGTAGGAAGAGGAGAAAAAGAAACAGGAAAAGGAAGAGAGCAAAAAGGATTTGCTATAGAAAAACACGCTAAATGGCAAAATAGAGGAAATAGACAAACACGAAGGGATATAGGCCTACTCTATGAGACTTGGAGAGACAGAAAGAGAGAATGAGAAAAAGAAAGAGAGAGAGAGAGAGAGACAGACAGACAGACAGACAGACAGACAGAGAGAGAGAGAGAGAGACAGAGAGACAGAGAGACAGAGAGACAGAGAGAGACAGAGAGACAGAGCAGAGACAGAGACACAGAGACACAGAGACACAGAGACACAGAGACACAGAGACAGACAGAGAGACAGACAGAGAGAGACAGAGAGAGACAGAGAGACAGAGAAAGAGAGAGAGAGACAGAGAAACAGAGAGACACAGAGAGACAGAGAGAGAAAGAGAGAGAGAGAAAGAGAGAAAGAGAGAATAAGACACGAAAAGAATTAGAAGCAGAGACACGGACAGTGGCACAGACACAGAGAGAGACAGCCAGAGACAGGGAGATTGACCTGTTCTCGTGAAAGACGGTAAGAGTGACGAGAGAGAGCAATGCATTCTCATTTAGGCTGCAGCCAGGAGAGATTTCCTTTCTCCAGGGTGTCCTTGTCCTCAGTTCTCGTCTAAATTATTTCCTCCTCATCATCCCTTTCCTCCTCTTCCCCATCCTCCTTCTACTTCTCCTCCTCCTCCTCCTCCTTCTCCTCCTTCTCCTTCTCCTCCTCCTCCTCCTCTTCCTCCTCCTCCGTTACTCGTCCTCTGTTCGCACTTTATCTCTACTTTATTTCATGACATTCCAGCTACCTCCTAACAGTGGGAATCTACTTAAATACGCCCTGGCCTGATGTTTAACTCGCATTTACCAATGCTTACTTACAAACTGAGTAATTAATCCCCGCACAATCCATGAGTTTGATTGTTTATAACGAAATAAATGCAAGTGCAAATGTAGTGTTTAAGGGTTCTTACACTGTTAATACAGAAAGTGTTGAAGGGTTCGAGCAATGTGCTACAGGTGGGGTACAGAGGCGTACGGAGCTGATATGCCGCCCGGGGCGACGGTCCAAAATGCCGCCCTTGGTCACTTAATTTTGGATAGGCTATTTTATCTAACAGATTGCAGTTTCATACATTTTATTTGTTTGAAGCTGATATAAATCCACGTTTAAGTGCATTTTTAAAAAATTCGTTTTAACAATAGTCTACATTTTAAACTTACTGAAATCTATATTACTATAGATAATAAAACATTTTATTGCATGAGTTGCGACTGTCGCTGACTCGCCGCTTCAGTTGTGAAGGTAGAAGAAACAAAATATCGGTGCATAGCTGCAGCAGCACATAATTTTGCTTTTTTTATAGATTTTCTCTGCGCTTCAGCCCCAAATTTTCAGTGTTTTTCAAAATTCAGCCCCACTTATAGTTCAGTCTCTTACTCGTTTTCATTCGTAATTAATGAATGAATAAAAATTGCGAGTGTCTGTAGTTGATACGAGTGGGCCGAGAGGAACTAGTAATTAACAATAATTGTAGGCTATCTCACAGTAAAACTCTTATAGTTATTATCTCATTAGTTACAGTTAAACATACCCTAACATAGTGCGAACCAAACGGAATCATCAGCTGGAAATAAATGAATTAAAGATAGACACCAATTTTTATTTACGAAAAATAATACTATTTAAGATTTAAAAAAATTTGTTTAGGCCTATGTCATAATTTCGCGAAGCAGCGTACAGTAATGATTGTGTCCGCTATGTAAAAGGCATGATACAGCGCTGCGACGCTGCATTCCTCATGCTAATAACCGTTATTCTGCTGTAGGCTACAGTGACGGTGCAAACACGGCTCACTGTGCGCAGTAGAAGTTTCACTTTTAATAGCAATAAAAATCAAATTAAGCTACGCATTTTATTTACTGGATTATTTGGATTATAGACAATAATATAATAAGATCCTATTTAGTAAACATTACAAAGAAACTGCTTCCTTTTCTACAATAGGCCTATGTTTAGTGTTTAACGTAGACCTCTCAGTGATGTCGCCCCTAACGGAGGCTTAGGGGCGGCATCGGAAGCCAAGCCGACTTGAACAAAGTGACGGTTTCTTTCTTTCCTTCCTTCTTTTTCTACAGTTCTTTCTTTCTCCCCTACATTTTCATTTTTTATCCAATATCCAATCTTTTTTGTTTTTCTCCAACCCGATTTTGCCGCCCTTGCACAAGTGCCGTCCGGTGCGGTTCGCCCTCCCCTGCCCCTTCGGTACGCCACTGGTGGGGTATGATGTGAGATGGGGAGGAAGAGAGGCCAGTGGAACCCCATCTGGGGACGATTAGTTCACTAACTCAGTTAGCTATTCGTCAGCCTACTTAGTATGCATAGATCTATGTATTTATTTGCGATGTACGCATGCGCCGAATCTCTTGTTCTCGACTAAACACCGATCAAACGGTTTAGCTCTCCAACTGCCTCATATTCCTCTGTGTCTGTCTGTTTGTATATGTATGTCTGTTTTTGTCTCTTTGTGCATGTATGCTCGTGTTTGTCTGTTTCTGTCTGTGTACGTCTGAATGATTTTGCTGACTGGCGGCATCTCTTTCTCTTTCCACTGCTTTTCCCCTCCTCCTTCTCCTACTCCTCCCCTCGTTTTCGTCCTCGTCCTCGTTCTCGTTCTCGTCCTCTTCCTCCTCCTATACTTCGTCCTCCTTCTATATGGCTGGTTGTCGCTGGTTTGGTTGGGAGGAGTTGACGGAGGACTTGGCGCTCAGCGGAGGATTAACCTACATGTACATCTTCAAACGAATGGTCGTCTGCAGCGAATGAGCGCTAAATCCTCATACTTCTCCTCTTTTTTCGTTTTTTCGTCCTCTTAACCTCTTCATCCTCTTGCACCTGCTCCTCATTATCATCATTATCATACATATCCTTTCCTTTTCTCTCTCCTCATCCTATCCTTTCCTCTTCCTCGCCATCCTCTTTTTCCTTTTCTCTTCCTCATCTTCCTGCTCTTCTCCACCATTTCATATTTTCTTCCTCTTGATCAGGGGTGGGTAACATACAGCCCGCGGGCCTGATCCGGTCCCTGGGGACCTATAAACCGGTCCTTGAGATGTCTCATTATAATAAGCATTGCACCTGGCACTTGGGAACCCTTTATCAGCTTTATATATTTTTAAAATTTACTAAACTTAAAGCAAATTTTATTTTTATTTTGGTGTAGTACTGTAGGTATTGAGATAATTAGGTTTTTATCGTGGAAATTACCTTCATTTACATGTACGTTTACGGTTATTCTGTAAAATTTAGTTGGAATGAATTTAATATTATCTGATATTCTGTGGCAAATGAATATGCAAAAATTAGCATACGGTCCCTGAGCCGCTCTTAAAATCTTAGAGCAGCCCTCTGCTAAAAGAAATTGTCCATGACTGCTCTTGATCCTCATTTTCCAGATCTCCTTCTTCCTCTTCCTCCTTCCACTGCTTTTCCTCCTATGCGTTCTCCTCCTCTTCCTGCCTTTCATCTTCCTATCCTCTTCCTTTAACTTCTCTCCCTAAACTCCTTCCTCTTCCTCCGTCTCATCCTGATCCTCATGTTATTAAATCTATTCCGCTTTCTCTTCCTCCTTCCACTCTTCCGCCTTCCGCTCCTCCTCTTGCTGTTCACTCTCATCCGTCCGCTCTGAAACACGGCGGCCATTAGCATAGATGCAGTAGGACGCCGACGCCATCCGACGAATGTCCATCCCTGGAGGATTGCGAGGAGGATGAGGACGAGAAAACGAGGAGGAAAACGATGAATGAGGATGAAGAGGAAAAAGAGGATGCGATGGTTGAAGAAATTACAGAAGGAGAACAGTGATCAGATGGGAAAGTAGTAGCTTAATGCATATCTAAGGCTACCGCAAAGGAAACATCCGCTTATAATAACCAAAGTATAAAGTGGGAAACCTAAGGTGCCGAGGCAAAGAAAACCTGATTGTATTAAGAGAGTCACGTGCCTTCACTCTGAAATCCTAAAGCTAACAACGTGCTTTAAGGAAAAGTTAAATAGGGTAGGGTATATTGTGGTAGGTCAAAAGAAGTGCTACTATTATGCCCAGTCTCAGTCAAACGCCTTGTGGATTGTCACCGGTTAAGTATGGACAACAGATAAAACAACAACAATGGCAACATACCAACAACAACCGTAACAGTCCAAACACAACGGACGACATGTCATTTACGGCTGGCACAGAATTCCATCGGAAACTTGAGCATTTGAAATCAAGACTCGGCGGAAAGACAGACAGATAGACAGAGACAGACAGGCAGATAGACAGATAGACAGACAGACAGACAAATAGACTGAGACAGACAGACAGACAGACAGACAGACAAATAGACTGACTGACTGAGACAGACAAGCAGGCAGACAGGCAGGCAGGCAGGCAGACGGACAGGCGGAGTTGATATCCATCAGTCACATGTTCAAAGACGCGCCGCGGGAGAATTCCAAGCAACTTCCCATCGTTGCCAAAGCAACCGGGCGGAAATGACGTCACGCCTTCGGGACTGAGCGTCCCATTTGAGAAAGTTGGGCGTAAAGTCCTATTAGAGATAAATCGGAAACAACGATTGGCGCCAACACCGACAAGTGCGCCTTTAGACTCATGCATATTCACGAGACAGAGATCCCGGATGGAGGTCACGTGGCCACGCGAGACGTTTATGCAGGCTCGTTTAAGACGTCGAACCGGAAACAAGATTTCTAGGAAAACAACGTCCGCCATTCGAGGAAATTCGTCGCTTCACGATTTCCTAAAGCACTCCATGCCTATAATATGTAGGGCCTATCTATTGCCTGTATAAATTTATACATTAATATGCGTGAATATACATGTGTATGTATGTATGTATGTATGTATGTATGTATGTATGTATGTATGTATGTATGTATGTATGTATGTATGTATGTATGTATGTATGTATGTATGTATGTATGTATGTATGTATGTATATATGTATGTATGTATGTATGTATGTATCATGTATGTATGTATGTAGGCATGTATGTATGTATGTATGTATGTATATATATATGTATGTATCTATATATAGGCATAGAAGATAATTTTAAGCTTACTATAATATCTGTATACAGTGTATAGGCTTACATGTATATGTTGTTGTTATTCAACAGTTGATATTACGCCAGTATTTAATGCACAAGTCATCAACCGATGACGTACCAAAACCAAGCCGTAATCAGGGCAACATCCAGAAGATCAGTCAGCAATTGCAAGACAGAGACAGCCTGTTATGGTGGATAATAAGCAATTCGATAAAGATACGCCTGAAGTGGAGAGCGAAAGGACACAAGTGACTCCTAGGAGGACGAACAGATATAGAGGTGGATTTTCAAATTAATTATAAAGGTTCAACAACCGAAAAACGAGTTCATCAAGAACAGTTTTAGTTTTATGTGTGGCCGGATAAAGACAATTATATTACCTTGTCGAATAGTTAAAGCACTGTGGATTAAGGAATGATTATAAAGCCTTTGATTTTTGGCTACAGTAGTCTTTTGGCTACAGCATCCAGTCTTCTGTTTTATAAACTGTCCCATCTTTCAAAGAGATTCTTTACTGAACACAAATCCAATGCATTGTTTAAGTATAGGATTACGTTCTCATATTTGATGTAATATGACTCAATCGTAATCGTAATCGTAATCTCGAGATTTCTACAGCGCCCACAAAAGCGAAGTCGCGGGAACCAGCTTATTCACAGGTGCTTTATCAAAACAAAATCGAAAGGCAGGGGGGCTCAAGATCCAGAGAGTCAGGCAGGCAGACAGTCAGACGGCTAAGGTCGATGATGTTTCGAATTGAAATGGCGAGGGAGGTGAGGGGAATCGGGATAGGATTTGTGAAAAGCAGTGTCTTCAGTTTTTAGTGGAAGACCTGTGGAGAGATAGCAAGAGGTGAGGTTTTGGTGAGTTCGTGGGATGAATCGGATATTTTTTGTATATAGCACTGGCGGGAGTTTGTTCCAAAGAGGCGGTACAGCTATGGCTATGGAGCGATTTGCAAATTTAAGTGATGAGGTGACGGAAGGGCGGAGCAGTGTGAGGGTGGGTATCATGGACTTTGTTATGTGTGCGAGTGGTAATGAGCTGTTTCAAGACAAACCTTTCCAACATGTCAAGAGATGCTGAAAGACTATGACTGGCTACATCGACATAAATACTACAGTAAACCACAATACCTATTTTCGAATGGAATTAAATAAAATATTCAAGTATAGTGTCTGAAATTTGCTCAAAAAATCAGTCGTATAGAGAGGGATGCAGGTCGATAGGTGTCCACAAGCAATACTTGTTTGATGCCAGAATTAAGAGACGCATCCAGAACCTCAAATGACTTGGTAGCCGAAATTGGTAATTGAATGTCTTCAGTGGGTGATATGACTTGAAAAGGAAAGCAAGTCCTTCACCGTTACCACTGCACCGAGGTCCATTTAGAACAGGAAAAGGAGGTGGAGTAAATTAAAAATGAATGCCAATACATCAGTTGGTTGCAGTAGCCAGGAAACAATTTCGGTGGGTTACCATTGGACTTGGTCGCAAGAGTTAAGTGTTTTTAGATTTCGCATATAAAAGTATAAAAAAATTCGGAAATTTATTGGGAGGGGGGAAGGTTGAACTCACAAAACCGTCCCCCTTAAATACGCCTATGGTTGGTTGACGCCATCAAGAACAAATCCCGGATTTGTTTCAATAAGGAATGCTCACAGAAAATTATGCAGAGATGAAGTTTTATTCCGTCGAGAATAAATGTTCGGCTGGCCGAAGTTCAGGTTTTGGAGCTTGCATGGCTACATACTACAATTATACATAATCTCGGATTTGTTTCAACATCACCAGCCAAACGAAGCAGCAGAAATAAATCCACGACAACAGTATAGAAGAAATTCTCTGCGAAACTGCTAAAAAAACTAAAGCCAAACCATTTAGTTCATTCATTCATTCATTCATTCATTCGGGAATTTATATAGCGCCCCTTCAAGGAAACTACTTAGTGTCCAACGAACAGAGGTATAGTAGCTTCAACTGAAGCCGTTAATTGAGGCCGGACCAGGACCGTCAATAGTATAAGAAGGAAACATGGAACGCCAGTGAAAATAATCCTGCCACTGCTCGTGCTCTGGCAGTGCCAGTCCCCGGCCTGGACAAAGGAGGAGGGCGACACTAATCATCTTTGTTCTGAAACAGTGTCGCTAAACAGCAACTAACCAGCCAGTGAAAAGTTATTGATTGAAAATATGCAGAAGAACGAATATATTTTAAACCAAATAATCCCACAGACTGCCTCCCTGTTTTTCAATATATGCACATGTATGATTTACACGGGTACATTATACCTAGGTCGCATGGGCTAATGTGTGGCTGTGCATATTTTTTCCGCTACAATTACGAAATGAAAAATGCCTTTCAATTTCCCTCACCACAGTCTGTCTCTCTGCCTGCCTGTATCTGTCTGTGCCTCCTTCTACGCGTCTCTCTGTCAGACGTATTGTATATATATTGATGTAAGTGTATAAGCACATACGTATGTAGATATAGAGCTATATGAATATATACTTTGTCTGCCTAACTGTCTGTCTGTCTGTCTGTCTATCTCCGGTCATTTATCATCTCGCATAGTGCTTCTGTGTCCATGTTTTTCCTTGCATGCAGTTTCGTTCACGAATGATTGCGCTTCATTATTTGTATGTATAATATATATATAATCCTTTGCGGTGGATTGCTGCTATATAAATATATATAATAAAGTACTATGGATTACGACGGTCGTTTATAGCTCATTGTAATTATTTATGCTCAAAGTATCCCTGAATATTGTGCATACATTGTATACGTCATTTTAGTTGGCATACAATATCAATATATATATATATATAAACCATATATGTTCTATATATATACATATATATATAGAACATATATATATATATATTGTGGATTCAGGACAATTCCTTGGTCTATATATGGTCATAAAGCTATCGACTTAATGCATGATGTCACCTCGCTATAGCCACAATTCATGTATAATAACAATATGTATTAGAGTCAGAACAGCAATATATACTCTACGCAGTATTCTATATCTATACATATATACAAATTATATGCATGTACATGTATATATACAAATTATATGTATTTATATGTATAAATACGTAATATATACGAATTTTATGTATATAGACAGAGGTGAATGCTTTGGGCTTTCTTTTTTCATTTAATGTTGCATACGAAAAAGGCAAGACTAGTGACAATTCTAAGGGCAAAATAAAGCGCACATCTTGACGACTGGATATTCCGATGACCGATGTAACAGGATCTGGCTTTCGTGGCCATGAGTGGTGCGTCCCAAGACATTCCCTAGGCGTTGATGTGGTGCACTGGATCGAGGTCTGTACACAGTGTCTCATAGATGCGTCCCTGAATATCTTGAACACATCGAATATAGGAGCTGGACTTCTGTGCCTAAGGTCATGATATAATATACCCGACGTTAACACCAACAGGGAAGGTACTTTCTCAGCGTTCCGCCTCCCTAGTCCTTCTCTACAGGCAAGCTCGTGTGGCACCGCATCTGCCCCACCTATGCCCTCACACACGGCTCTCATCACGTACCACCACTCCACAGCGGCGACCAGATGGTCATGCTATAGGTGCCCGTCCTGTAGTCTTGCGAGGACAGTGCAGACTATTCGTTGGGGCTAAGTCTGTTATATAGAACCCTTTGGTCGACGATCAGCCAAGGCCACGCCTTGCTCCAAGTTGTTTGTTTTTGGGTATCTGCAGTGTGTTCTGTGTTGTAACTAATTTGAGATATTTTTCCTTTGTCTGGATTGTTGTCAATGAGCGCCTATGAGTTGCTGCCTTGTGATGCAGTGCATGGGGTGATGGAATTTTCTGTGGTTGAGTGACGAGATCTATGGTTTCATATTGACCCCAAACCACCATTTGAATGACATACTACTCCACCTGTCCCTGATTCTGTCTCTCCCTCTGGTCCTATGCCTCTCTGTTCCTCCTTTGTTCTCTTCTTTGCTCTTCTGCTAGTCTCTTCTGTTCCTCTCTGTCCCCTTGTTTCTACCCCTCTGTTCCTCTGTTTCTTTCTTCTTGTCTATCCCTTTTTCCTATCTGTTCCCCCAATGTTCCTCTCTGTACCTCCGGTCCTCCCTGTAATTCCCTTCCTAACTGTCTTTTGTTCTTTGTTCTTCTGATGCTCTCTGTTTCTCTCTGTCTCTCTGTCTCTCTGTCTCTCTGTCTCTCTGTCTCTGTCTCTGAGTCTGTCTCTGTCTCTGTCTCTGTCTCTGTCTCTGTCTCTGTCTCTGTCTCTGTCTCTGTCTCTGTCTCTGTCTCTGTCTCTGTCTCTGTCTCTGTCTCTGTCTCTGTCTCTGTCTCTGTCTCTGTCTCTGTTCTGTCTGTCTGTCTGTCTGTCTGTCTGTCTCTCTCTCTCTCTGTCTCTCTCTCTCTCTCTCTCTCTCTCTCTCTCTCTCTCTCTCTCTCTCTCTCTCTCTCTCTCTCTCTCTCTCTCTCTCTCTCTCTCTCTCTCTCTCTCTCTCTCTCTATTGCTATGGTTCTCTGAATGTATCGTAGGATGGCAGAGACCATTTTATCTCGATCATTTTATGGTTTTGTGGGGCAGCTGCAGAGATTGCAGCCAGCACAGACCAAAGCAAGGATGGCACGATCAACAACAGCATCGCCTGCCTCAGTATCAGGAGCATCATCGGTCGACTGCAGTGTCTCCAATGGCGCGGCGTCTGCTGCCAAACACCGGAGGGAAATGCGGATCATTGGCCTTTGAATGAAGGCGAATCGGATGAGTTGAAATCCAGATGCACTCACCACCCGACCGACAACAAATCATCCGCATCCATATTGCACTCCGAGCATTATATATATACACGCTGTAGAAGACAGAGACAGACGGAGTCACGGAGAAAGACAACGGTGACAATGAGGTACATAGAAAGAAAAAGAAAGAATGAATGAATGAAAGAAAGAAAGAGGGAAAGCTAGATGGACGGATGGACTGACGGACGGACGGATGGATGGATGGATGTGGGTGCGTGGGTTGGATGGATGGGTGGATGTGTGGAGAGGTGGACGGATGGACGGATGGATATGATGGATGGATGGATGGATGGATGGAGGGGTGGATGGATGGGTGGATGGATGGGCAATAGACATAGATATATATATATATATATATATATATATATATATATATATATATATAGAGAGAGAGAGAGAGAGAGAGAGAGAGAGACAGAGACAGAGACAGAGACAGAGACAGAGACAGAGACAGAGACAGAGACAGAGACAGAGACAGAGACAGAGACAGAGACAGAGACAGAGACAGAGACAGAGACAGACAGAGACAGAGACAGAGACAGAGACAGAGACACAGAGAAGGTATGTGTGTGTGCGTCTGTGCATGAGACTTAGAGCTAATATGGATATTCCCGTGTTGCAAGCAACTGTCACCTACCACTTCGACCTGATTTCCTAAGATCTGGACTGTTGGTGTCGTCGGTGGGGTCGATCCTTGGCACTAGGGCCTGTCTTCTGGCCATCGGGGTAATAGGACCTCCTGCCCTGCCGCTGTGCACCCTCGGACCGACCTTCGGACGCACCGCCTCAACAGGCAGCACTCGTCGGCGCTTCTTCGGTAACTTGGCCCTGGCCTTCGTGTGCGAATAGAAGAGGGCAAAGTTGCTGACGATGACGGGGACCGGGAGGGCGATCGTAAGGACCCCCGTCAGGGCGCAGAACGACCCGATCAGCATACCCAGATAGGTCTTCGGGGTCATGTCTCCGTACCCCACCGTCGTCATGGTAACGATGGCCCACCAGAGTCCCACGGGGATGGACGTGAAGTCGTTGGAGGGATTGTACTGGATGCGTTCGGCGTAGTAGACGAGGGAGGCGGAGATGACGATGCCGATGACGAGGAAGAAGATGAGCAGAAGGAGTTCGTGTGCGCTCGCCTTGAATGTGTGGATGAGGATCTTCAGACCGGGGGAGTGCCGGGTCAGCTTAAACAGACGCATGATGCGGATGATGCTGAAGAACTCGAGGACGTCGTTCTCCTTCTGCAGCTGAGTCAACAGAAAGTCCAGGTAGAACGAGAGCGTTGCGATGATGTCAATCATGTTGACAGGTGCCCGAAGGAAGGCACACTTCTCGGGGCTGACGAGGAAGCGGACGATTAGCTCGAAGCTGAACCAGGCGTTGCAGGCGCACTCGAACAGAAAGAAGGCCCTGTGAGGCTCCGTTCGTCGCTTCTCCAGCAGCCAAGTGGGAGACGGTCGACCGCCGCCACCTGCTGCTCCTCCGACGAAGGTGACGTTGCGGATGATGGGAACGCGCATGCTCGGATGGGTCTTCAGACAGAACGACAGAATGGACACGATGATGAAGAAGACGGACAAGGCGGAGACAACCTGTCAATCAAACCAACGACATGCCGGTCAAAACCTACACGCGTCATTCGGATCACTGTTGTCTCTCAATCATAATAAAACAACCTGCCAATCAAACCAACAACATGTCCAATCAATCAATCAATCAATCAATCAATCAATCAATCAATCAATCAATCAATCAATCAATCAATCAATCAATCAATCAATCAATCAATCAATCAATCAATCAATCAATCAATCAATCAGTCAGTCAATCAGTCAATCAGTCAATCAGTCAGTCAATCGATCAATCAATTAATCAATTAGTCAGTCAGTCAATCAATCAATCAATCAATCAATCAATCAATCAATCAATCAATCAATCAATCAATCAATCAATCAATCAATCAATCAATCAATCAATCAATCAATCAATCAATCAATCAATCAATCAATCAGTCAATCAATCAATCAGTCAGTCAGTCAGTCAGTCAATCAATCAATCAGTCAGTCAATCAGTCAGTCATCTTTATTCGTAATATTAAAAAAGTAATATCTACAACATGTAAATTGCAGGTGGCCCAAAAGGGATCAAAGATCCAGCTAGCTGGGGACTCATGATACTTAAATAACTAAATTTCTTGGACGGACAGTCATTTAGGGAAGTAACAATGAGCTAGATATGACTTATGTCAGTCAAAACTATAGTGTCAATCGGACCACTAACCAAATTAAATAACCTGCCAATCAATCCAAAAATAACTCCTCAATCAGAGGCCGGAAATAGGAATGGTGGCAGATGAATGCGGCAGATGTGTCTCCCTATATATATTAATTCAGAAGGGAGTCCTTCCTATTTTTATTTCTCGCCTTTTCACGACGTGACCGGGTGACTAATCAGAAAGCGCCACTGATGATTGTGCTAGAAATGAATATGTTGATGACGACGATGATGATGACGATGATCAATCATTATATTAATGAACATGACTATTAAATTGACGAAGTGAAATGTTGCTGTACAGTACAGGAAGTTAATGATGACAGATAACGACGATGATGACTATGATGACGACGACGACGACGATGATTATGATAATTATGCCGATGATGATGAATATGATTATGATGATGATGATGACGACGACGACGACGATGATGATGATGATGATGATAAAGATGACTATGATGATGATGATGATGATGATGATGATTATGCCGAGGATGATAAAAATGATTATGATGATGATGATGATTGTAGAGTTTTGTAGACTGATGATTGACTGAGTATTACAACTCTTATTAAGATGTAGAAGGTTTCGGATAGATGCAAAATGAAATTCCTCCTGTATGTATACGATTTTTTACATGCAACAACATTCATACAGACGAACGGACGGACAGACACTGAGACAACGATTGTGAATATAAAGCGCCATTTGACCTCTGACATGACCCAATTCTCGTCGTCTAAAATTCGTCCATGCGGGGCTGTTACTTAGCTCTGGTCGGTCGGTCGTCTGCCGTTGGAATTGCGAATTCTGTTTGGAAGATGTGATTTATCCCTCCCCTCGCGCGTCGCCCATGAACGGAAGAGGCGGATATATGGAGGATTGAAGGAGGATAAGGATGGAAAGAGGAGGAAGATGGAGATACGGAGACAGATGGGGAGGAGGAGATGTAAGAGGGAAGAGGGAAGGGGAGAACGGAATAAGTAGCAGAGTAGAAATAGGATAGGAGGAGAGGAGAGACGTGGAGTTGGAGGAGAAAAAAGGGGAACATTGAAAGAGCGGAGACGTAGGAGGAGGAAGGGGAAGGAATGAGTAGAATATATATTGGAGGAGGATGGAAAGACGAGAGGGAAGAGGAGGAAGAAGGGGAGATGGAAGAGGATAATGAGGAGGAGGAAGAGAAGAGGCGGTTAGATAGAGGAGGAAAATAGACTAGATGGAGACGGAAGGAGAATGGGTTGAGGTGGAGAAGGAATGAAATTAGGCGCAAGGAAAGAGAAGTACTCAAGGAAAAGGTCGGAAGTTCGTATCAACGCTTAAGAGGTCATTACTATTCGTTTGAAGGAAAAAGACGACGACAACGACGAAGACGGGGTCTTAATTGGATGATTGGCCAAAGGACGTTTGCATGTGGCTCCATCGAGCGACGAAAACGAAGAAGCCTGGTAACACCCTCTTCTCCTCTCTTCCTCTCCTCCTATCCTCCTATCCTGCTTCTATCCGGCTATGTATTCTTCCACTACGTCTCTGTACTTCTACTTCTCCGTCTCCTCTTCATGACGCTCTTCTTAGATTTGTAACTTTTAAGGTCGTCGTTGACAGTGTCCCTTTCCATCGTGCTACCTTTCCATCATGCTACCTTTCCATCATGCTACTTTCCATCATGCTAACTTTCCATCATGCTACCTTTCCATCATGCTACCTTTCCATCATACTACTTTTCCATGATGCTACCTTTCCATGATGCTATTTTTCCATCATGCTACTTTTCCATCATACTACCTTTCCATCATGCTACTTTCCATCATGCTATCTTTCCATCATGCTACCTTTCCATCATGCTACCTTTCCATCATTCTACCTTTTCATCATGCTACCTTTCCATCATACTACCTTTCCATCATGCTATCTTTCCATCATACTACCTTTCCATCATGCTACCTTTCCATCATACTACTTTCCATCATGCTACCTTTCCATCATGATACCTTTCCATCATGCTACCTTTCCATCATACTACTTTTCCATGATGCTACCTTTCCATGATGCTACCTTTCCATCATGCTACTTTCCATCATGCTACTTTCCACCATGCTACTTTCCACCATGCTACCTTTCCATCATACTACTTTCCATCATGCTACCTTTCCATCATGCTACCTTTCCATCATGCTACTTTCCATCATGCTACCTGTCCATCATGCTATCTTTCCATCATGCTGCCTTTCCATCATGCTACCTTTCCATCATGCTACGGCGCTGTTAATGTGCGTAAGTAAGTACCTATGTGAGCAACTATAAGTAGACGTAATATATTGTACAGCACATCAGGCATAAGACGCTTTCGACGTAATTGGCGGTTAGTCAGGAAAGAGGATGAGATCCCTCCCATGTGTCTCTAGAAGATAACATTAATTACTTTTCCTGACCAGACTGGCAACAACTTCTAAAGAGCATTCCGACTCCAGCCAAGAAATCTACGGCCAGGAATAGATGAGAGACCGAGACACGCAATACTCTGAGGTTAGATGAAGCTCACCCTTCAAGGCAATTACGTATAATCATTAAGATCTTAAACTCAATGTGTCTGCTGTGCATCGGCAACCAGGGAAGTTTCTCCGCATGAAGCCGGATATATATGCCCAAGTTTAGGTATACATCTAATCAGACGAGGAGCCGCAGCAGCATATAAGATAGACTGCAGTCGGTTAATACAGGGCAGACAGAATTAGCCCTGCATATACAGCGTTGCCATAAACAACCATTGAGCGCTTGAAACCAGTCTGTTCGATTCTGGTTTCCGTCGCTATAGGTCGAGATCGCTTCTTATGAGTTTATCTTGATGGGCGCTATATAAATCTATGATTAAGTTACATTATCGATCACTATCTTGGTGTTATTTCTAACCCTTACGAGGAAATCCAAACCCTCTCTGCAGAAGCACTCTACTGCTTGGCATCATAAACGAAGTACAGATAGACCCAACCGTTTGAGTTAGTGTTGAAATTGTCACTTTTGGGATCCAGCGTAGAAATTTAGAAGTCTAGCAAGAATCAGAATTCCAGACGTACTCATATGCTACAAACAACTTAGCAGACAATACAACTGCCTTTGATATCGCCCTTCATCCAAAGGTGTCCCTAAGCTCAGAATTGCACACGCCTCGGCGACGCAGAAGCAATTATATTGCAGAGCAATTGTGCGCGAAGGACTTGCTCAAGGTCCCTACACAGTAACCGCCCGGACGAGGATCGAACCCGTACTCTTCGCGTTGCAGGCCAACCGCTCTAACCAATCGGCCACCGTGCCGCATAAGAAGGGTAGTTAATGATAGTAAAGGGTAGTAGAGAGATAGTTAGTCGGGAGGCTATAGCCAGACAGAAACGGAAGGTCAGGCTTATCAGATAGTATATATCAGGCCGAGATGCTGAAGAGTTTAAATAATTGCTAGTGCTGGATAGGCACTAATGTCATCCGCTTAGGCAGACTAAATGATGAGTTCTTCGTAAGTTGAGCTTTTTTGCTGTGGAAAATAAACTCAAGTACTCTTATGTGAAGTGCATACGTTAAAGAGAAGAGATTGACGACAAAACACTCGTATTTGATAGTCGTCGGGTAGGTGCCCGATGGATGGTGAATAACTATCCCATGATGCTTTATCTAGCACCCAGCAAGAATCTTGAGATATATTTAAAAAAATACAAGTACTGACATTTGGCGAAGAATATCTTTTCGTGTACTACGCACGGTGTGCTTTCGCTGCTCGGCATTTCGTCTTAAATTTAGGTCGTCTGAAAGTAGTGGAATTTTTTAGATAATCCTTTCGTGTTCGGAACTGCTACTGGGATCGAGTTGGCTGTCCATTGCATTTATAATAGGAGTTTTGCAGCGGCGGATTTAGAGTTTTCAACGATTTCTGCTGCTCCTGATTACGCCATTTGTCTCTTGAATAGTCCATCCCCACTGACATGGATGACAGATTCCCGATGACAGGTCGCGGCTCACACCCACAGACTCTATGTCATCGCAAGGCGGGGAGAGGTTTAAGAATGGTATCGACCGACAGATGTTCTCAGGGCCGCATTAAGGCTAAGGATAGTGCAGGTTCGGGTGCTTTGAGTGAGTGTGATTACCTTCCAAGGGCCCCCTCTGACAACCACCTGTCCACCACGCACATATTTATAACTAGTGAGTATTAACTGCCTAAAGACACAATACACAATTAACGTTACATTACTATCTGTACGCGCAGTGATTAGTGTCAGGTAAATAACTATATGTAATTAAATTAATTGTGACTTCGTATTTATTTATGTCAAATAACTTTAAGTAATTGAATTAATTATTACTTCGCATATATTTATGTTGCAGCATTTTCGCTAGATTTAACAGTAAGTTAATAACAAGCACATTAAAAATTTCTTCACTTCCACAAATGCGAGCCCCTCTAAACTGCGAGCATGGGTGCTGCAGCACCCTTAGCACCTCCCTTAAAGCGGCCTTGGATGTTCTACCATCAATCGACTGACTGTCCGTCACAGATCGACATGGTGGCACTGGTGGCTCTAGCGATGCTCGAACGTCGCGTCTTCCACCACTCGGTAGGTACTGCGTTGAACGGTGGTATTATCGTGTACGGCGGAGGCGCGGACCCTATAGCCCCGGGCGTCCTAGGTCTTCGACGCTGCTCAGGACAGCGACACTGAACATGGTGCATCCTGTAATTATTCTTCCCCTTCCTTTTTCCTCTTCTTCCTCCTCCTCGTCCTCCTCTTCTAAACTCTTAACTTAACCCTAATGGGACTGACCATAATTTCAATCTAAAAGTCGCAGTAGTACAATCACCTCCATTCATAGCATTAGCTCTTTATGCGCAACAACCACACGTAGAGAATACTAGAGATAGAAGGAGGGAGAGAGAAGGAGGGAGCAGGGAGCAGAACAACTTCAGGGAGACACAGACAGGAAAGTCGTATACACAGTGTAGAAACAATGAGGCTGCTAATGAATTCCTCCACCTCAGCCAGAGAGAGAGACAGAGACAGAGACAGAGACAGAGACGGAGACGGAGACAGACACATAGACGGAGTCAGACACAGTCAGAGACGACAGAGGGATACAAATAGGACTGTAAACTGTTTTCTTTTATCGCCCGATGGCTCATAATATCTGTGTGGACGACTGTTGAATTCTCTCTCCAAGTTCGCTTCGATGGATTGCTGCATGAGTTTGTCTGACCTTATGTCTTCTTTATTCACAACCAATAGCTGTCTCTTTCCATCCGTCCTCCTCTGCCTTCGTTCACTTGCTCGAACAATTGCACCAACCACCTTTGCATACGCTCATTAACCGACAATCAAGTAGGGGAACACTGCAAGACATAATAAAAGAGGGAAAGGAGGAGGAAAGAAACGAAGGGAGGGAGGGAGGGAGGGAGGGAGGGAGGGAGGGAGGGAGGGAGGGAGGGAGGGAGGGAGGGAGGGAAGGCCGTCTCGAGACATCTGAAGACGACGACCTCTGCCTGGCTGCTGCTGCTGCTGCTGTCATATATAACATGGCATTATATTACATTTCACACTAACCGACTCCTTCGGGTTTCCTCCTCTCAACATACAGCGATGTCTCATTAGTACATCGACCTCACACAACCTCCTCTTCACGCTTCCGTTCATTTAATTAATCGTATATATATATGCAGTATATATATATACACAGTATATACATACATACAATATATAAATAAATGTATATATATTCGAGTCGACTCGTACATATATATAACATCT
>JACEVL010000555.1:340000-342500 GCA_020284085.1 Aporrectodea caliginosa | reverse complement strand
ACGTGCTGCATTGCTTTCCAGTCGCTTTTAGTACACTCTCGTCGTTAAAGTGTAAAAGTAATTTCTGCCATATAACAGAGAGAGAGAGACAGACAGACAGACAGATACAGACAGAGAGACAGACAGACAGAGACAGAGACAGAGAGAGAGACAGAGACAGACAGACAGACAGAGGCTAATTATAGACTGCCAGACAGACAGACAGAGGCTAATTATAGACTGACGTCGTATGTTTGACTGTTGCATAGAGCCCTTGCGGCCACGTTCTTCTCTAACCTCAAGACTGTTCTCTTTAGCAGGGGTTGGGTCTGGAGCGCTCCTGAGTACAGTAGATAATCTTGGAGGAGCGCTATATAAATCTCTTAAATGACTGAATGAATGAATGTTGCCTGCAACAGTTTGGTAAGGATGATGAGGTAAGGGATGGTAAACTCATATTTCAGCACCATCCATAAATACACTCACGTCTTTTATCTCACAGCAAAATGTATCTTTCAATGAAGCTGCAAATTTTTGATATTTATAGTAGGCCTATTTTCGTTTATATATTCGTTTCAGTTTAAGCTGAAGATGAAGAAAATCATGTGCTTGCATAGTTGAGCAATTGTCGATCACGATAACGCAGCTGCCAATCAAAAGATTGACCCACTACAGACCATACAAAGCAATCGATAATTCTATCGATTACATTGATCTATCAACTGACTTCATTTCCTAATTGCTCGATTGATTGATTTAATCTAACGATCGCTCTACTGATGTTCTGCTGATCGATGGTTCCCAATCGAATGCTCAATCGATCGAGTGATCGATTGGTTGATTAATCAATTGATCGAGTGATTGAATGATCTAGTGATCGATCGAGTGATCGATTGATCAATTGGTTGATTGATGAAATGATCGATTGATTGATCAATTGGTTGATTGATCAATTGATTGATCGAGTGATCGATTGGTTGATTGATCAGTTGATCGAGTGATTGATTGATCAATTGGTTGATTGATGAAATGATCGATTGATTGATCGATTGATTGAGTGATTGATTGATCCATTGATCGATTGAGTGATCAAGTGGTTGTGTGATCGATCGATCTAGTGATCGACTGCCTACCTTGGCGGCCACAGACGAGTATGGTTCGTCGAAGAGAGCCCAGATTCGTGGCATGATCTTCTGCCAGCAGTTCAGCTCTCCGTTGCGATACTTCTCTTCCAGTCCGAACTTCTTCATAATGTCCTCCTTCGTCGGTTTATCCGTGTCGAGGTCCAGCCGATCGAGGGTCTGTAGGGTCTCCCGCGTGTCCCTGTGGGTCGTATAGGTCATCCAGCAGCAAGGCTCGACCTGGTTGGCGTCCAGTCCCCAGAAATCCAGCTCCTCCTCGAACAGAGGTCCGCAGACGTCCGTCGGGTAGTGGAGCTTCCCCGTCCGGTAGTAGTTGAGTATCTGAGCGAAGACGCCCGGATGTCGGTCGAAGAAGTATTCGTTGAGGATGGGGTCGTAGTTGGCCAGGGCCTCCGTAAGACGGGACAACCGTGTGGCTGGGATCTTCTTCAGCGTCGCCTTGTACGTCTCGTGGCGGATGCCACCGACGTTCAGGATGACGCGGTTCTCAGCGTCCGACATGATCTTACTGACCTAAGCCCTGACGTCACTCAGATGCATATCGTGGTGATCGAAGCCGGATCTCGCAACTCTAAAGCGAAGAGCAGCGAACCAGCTTATTCACGAGCGCTGCGACGTGTCAGATGGGTTGTCCAAAGATGCCAAGTGAAGCTACGGGTCCGGCTGCAAGAGAGACCAATGATTGGTCTACATTGGTCTACCAGTGAAGGGCTACATAAATCCCCCCTCTCTCTATAGACGGAGGATTTATGTAGACCTTTGCCTGACGCTCATACGTAATAAGTTGTCCAGACTGTCTTACTAACTGAGGAAGAACGACGAAGACAGATAAGGAGAGTGAGATAAGAGGCTTCTATTATAGTATCGGTTGCATTCAGCCGGATTGCTTCGAATTATCCGCACAGATTCATCGTAATCGGCTTTATGAGAGAGAAGCGCAGATTCAGTATAGACTCGCTTGGCTGCATACGCTGCGATCAATCATCCGCGGCTAATGCCACATCATGCCATCGATCGATTTCCTCAAAAATATTAACCAATATCGGCTAAGAGCATTTTAAATATTAAATCAAGAATCGACCTCAGTATGAAGACCCCCAAAGTGCTTTTCGAACGCCGATTTCGAATGAAAGCAAAGACTCAGCGCAAAAGAAATCGTTTTCTTCGTCCTGAGCCGCTTGTGATAATAATTTCCTTCGATGGAGAATTTTCATGGCGCAATTTATTGAGCAGACGCAGATGTGCGGCCCATTAAATCTGCCCCGAGGATGAAAGAATTGTCTGCGTCTTCTTCTTCGTAAAAGAGAGCAGCCGAAGAGGCAGAAGCAAAGAAGAGGAAGAATTGACTCTGATAGGACGTAAAAGAAAAAAAGGCGAAA
>JACEVL010000555.1:302500-335000 GCA_020284085.1 Aporrectodea caliginosa | reverse complement strand
CTACCAAAATTGACATCTGCACCCAGGGCCGGATTTAGGCATGGGCTACACGGGCGCCAACCCAGGGGCCCCCACCACTTAGGGGCCCCACCAGGTCCAATTTTATTTTTTGTCTCCCTTCACTTCATGTGTCATTTGACTAGGGAAGAGATTTTAAGAGTGATTAGTGACTATAGATCTGATTGACAGGTTTCTGAATGACCACTGTACTAAACAATCATAGTTTTGAAATACTATCGTGGGATTATGGTTCAGCTTCAGAGTAGTTTCGGATTGACATTTTTCTGCCCAGCATTGATCAATTCACAACCCAGTTGACAAAAAGCCTTACGTCATACGAACCACTCTGCTCAAGGTTTGGTTTCTACCTATGCTTGAATCATGTAGTGATGAAAAACCTGTCACTCAGAAGTCACTAGTCACTCTTAAAATCTCGGCGAAAAACCTTGTAGCAATATCTGGCGTCGACCTCAGTGAAAACCTTGGCAATGAGCTCATGCAGTTTTCTGAGTTTCTCAATAATAATTGTTTAACGACGAGGCAGGAGCACAGGCCTCAAATAAGCCTGGAGCAGTTCGTGTTCCAATTAACACTTGACAAAGGTGTTGAAAGTTCATTTCCAAATGAGGAAATTATGTTAAGAATGTACTTGGTGCTCATGGTCACAAACTGTGGTGCTGAACGCTCATTTCCTAAGATGAGGATAATAATAATAATAATCTTCGTTTATGCGTTTATTGATTCAAACAGACATGAACGCAATATGATTACAAGTCATAGGGTGAACGTTTGATCACAGGTTATTACAGGAGTCAAATTTAACTATATTAACGAGAATCTGAATGAATGAAAGGCTGAGTCGACCTTTGGGAGGGTAGCGGGAATCGATCCCGCATCCGTGCTGATCTTCTGCTCTTCATGCCAGAGTGTTAACCATTAACCTAAACCCACTCCCAATGGGAGTTTAGGATAGGCCTAATTAAGAACAGGCCTCGCACAAGTGTGACACATGAAAGACTTAGCAAGCTTGCAGTGTTGAGCATAGAGAGTGATATTCTACGCCAATTGTATCTTAATCAGTTTATTGATGGCTTTGCCAATTGAAGAGTGAACAAAGTCTCTATTGAGCCTACTCAAATTTAGATCTACAGTAGCTCCCTTCCCTCCCCTCTATCGCTGATATCTTATGTTCATTCTATTCTGACAAAATCTCATCCCTTCGCTTCACATTACAATCTTGTTTACGCAAATATTCCTCTAGCACTGATTCACTCCCCTCTCCCAATCCTGCTCCTCCTGCCTCCCCGTCATCGTTCCAAATTCTCTCGCCTCTGAAACAGAAGTCCCTCTCCTCCTAAATTATCTTCCTAACAAGCAATGCGAATTAACTTGATCCTATCCCGACCTCTTTCCTAAAAGACTATGGCTCTGTTCTACACAAACTAAAAACAGATGCATGTAGCTTGAGGCAGTTAATTAGCTCAGTTCGATCGTCTTACACTTAGCTCTAAATGTGACTGGGTTCAATAGAGACTAACTGTAACTGTAAGCCGAACTGAGCTAATTAACTATCTCAAGCTACATGCATCTGTCTTTAGTTTGTATAGGTCCCGTTTATATTATCTTTAATTTTCTTTGTTCGTCTGCATCAGTGACGTCTATAAAAACTTAGACAAGAAGTTTAAAGCTCATACTTTTGTTTTTGTATTTGAGAAATTATTTAATGCCTATTAATATTATAAAAGACACTTTATTTATAAGCAATATGATCTTCCCAATTTATTTTCATTTACATGAATCTAAAAAATAGTTATTAATATTGCCTTTAACACATTTGGAGACAGAGGCAGGAGACTTTCTGGTGGCTGACATCAGATTCCAGTTTATTGTTCAGAGAGGCAAGTAGAGTTTCTGTGGAGTGGTGTTTAGTGAAGCCAGATTGGTGGAATTGGGGAGTGAGTTTGAAGAGAGGCAATCATTTAGCCTAGTAAGAACAATTCGTTCAGTTAACTTAGATAGAAAGGAAAGATGAGAGGTGGGACTATAGTTAGATAGGTTTCCTAGTCAAGATTTGCTGTTTTGAGAAGAGGAGAGACGAGAAAGTGCTTAAAGAACATGACAGGAACGTTGTCGGTAGAAAGTGAGAGATTTTGGTGTTAACAGGGACGAGAAAAGAGGCACAGTCCTTTAAGAAGATGTGGGGATAGGATCAAGTTAATGCTTGTTGGGAAGATAATTTAGGAGGAGCGGGACTTCTGTTTCAGAGGCAAGAGAATTGGGAACGATTACTAGGAGGCAGGAGGAGTAAGGTTGGGAGTGGGGAGTGAATCAGTGCTGGAGGCGTGTGTATCTAAACGAGATTGTAATGTGAAGGGAATGGATGAGATTTGTCCAAAAAGAATTTACATAAATTATCAGCGATAGAGGGGAGGGAAGGGAGCTAGGCAGTGGGGAGGGAGATTTGAGCTATAGGTATATGATTGTTCCTGTCGGAGACTGCGCATCAATAAAGACAAAAAAATTGATGCACAAAAAGGCCCTACCATATTGGGCGCCCATAGGCCCCCACCACCCTAAATCCGGCCCTGTCTGCACCGAAGCAGAGGACGATGTTTGCATTACTTGTTGTTGGCTCACACCTCAATGTCAAAGCACTGGCAATAATATCAGCCTTTAGGTCTGAATCGCCTTGACAAACCAAATTTCATACTGAATAGTTGCATCATTATCAGAAAGTGAGATTTAGGAGAACTTAAAACCGTAAGGGTACGGATTTGCGGTCACTTTCTAACAATTGCCTTACAAAACACAGTACATTGTACCTAACAACTGGCTGCAGCCATCCAAACTGAGATTTAGTTGCACAAGACTGTAGTTTTCTAACAAGACATAACCGAATCTCAGACTATACCAAGCAAATGACTTGACAAGTCAATAAGTGGATTGCAATCATGTCGCAGTGCCAAAGTCTTCTCGTCAATCCTGGCAACTTCGATCTCTCGCATTTGAGACATTAAGCCACATCACGTATACACGTAGGGATTTTAGCTTTCAGTTAGCCAATGATCAAACTGGATCAATTTCAATGTTCCTTCTTTAATTTATGTCTTTAGAGGAGTTTTAACATTCATGATGCTTATGATCAGTGAAACCCGTTCCTTCGTCTGCTAGGTATTACTTTAAAGCATCACGAATCGATTCGCAAATTATGGATAGTACCAATAGCTCAGAAGTCTTATTGATATTCTTATTATCTGGCACTGAGTGGGTTATTTTGTTTGCTCTTTTCAGATCCATGGCTACTTTTTTGTTGCATAACCAAACTAACTGCTGAAACCTGGTATGATATCCATCCGCCAGGTCTTTATTGGAAGAGAATGGTATGATATCCATCCGCCAGGTCTTTATTGGAAGAGAATGGTGGGCAATCAACTGATTTGCCTGAATGAAAGTTGCAAACATTCTTCAGATCGTGCAGTGGATCAAACATTACTAATACAGGTTGTTGATAATTATATTCAATCATAAAACGACATCTTTACTCAAATATCTTCAAAATAGTATTCTTTCTGCTATCTTTTTTCTTCTTGTTTATTTCGGTGTGTGTTCTAGAAATTCGCGTTCTCAGAAATGCATGGAGAAGAAGACGAAATAAGTTGTCGGTTTCCTTGGATTTGTTGGGACCAATTTCTCACAGCTGCTTGATAAGCCTATAGCGGCAAAGTTTGCGACCGAAGATTGTGTTTCGCACATGTCGACGCATAGTTGAAGGCCACCTGTATCAATTTAGCATTTGGAGAGGCAGGCTAGAACGATTGATGAAGTTTGCTGGACAGATGGGCCGAGCTGGGAACCTGGGAGGCTAATTGGCTGACTGCTAACTCTGAAAAGACTGTATTCTTCATCGTCTACTTAGTAGGCCTACACTTTAATTCAGCGTAATTGTGTAGGCCTACACATTTTGAGCTGTTATATCTGCAATAATCATTTGTATCGATTTTCTCAGGAATGCAGTTTTTTAGATACATATCTTTGGGGGTTTCTTTTTTGACGGGCTTATTGGGAATATATTGACATAGGCCTATAGTGTGGCACATTTGTCTCAATACCATAAAAAACCTTCAGCAAATAGGCCCTATTCACTGCAGAAACCTCACTTTTGGTACCTTTCTCGCGGCAGGTCACGTACATATGTAGATATATCTGTAGCCATTCGTGAGTGTGTTTGCCTTCTGGTTTTCTTTAAGGAGAACTAGCTCTTTGTTTGTCCTTAGACGGATCGACGGCGCATAGTAACAGCCTTACAATTCAGCGGATAAAACAGCTCCTTATTCGATCCTAAAACGTGATTTATATAGCGCCGACAGGAACGTCTAAGCCGCGCCCTGAAACCGACAGAAGCCAAACTGCCGTCTTTTATCTCTCACCGCCCCGCTCTCCGTCTCTTCATTCTTCCCTCCTTCCCTCCTATCCTTCCCTCCATCCAGTTCTTTTGCTCCTTTCCAACATCCGACGAATTTAAAAGTCGATCCGCTTACGGAATTTAGACTCTAAGTCGATCTTCTAAGGTTCTTAGAATTGAGAATCCACAAAGCGCAATCGCTTCCAATTCCGCCAATTGTTCTGCGAAGAGGCGCGTTACTTCGTGTGCACGTGCGTACGTTGACTGACCAGTGACCGCCACTTGCAGTTGACCACCGCGAGATTTCTGCTGACCATCCGACCGTCCATCATTAGAAGGCACTGACCACCAGCGTACCTCCGTCCTCCCGACCAACCGTATTAAAGACATCAATGCCACCAGAGTACGACAATAGATGGCAGCACTAGGTCCAATCGGACCATCGATCCTGCTCTCAACCACTCGATAACTACCCCCATACCTCACGAGTAGTCTCCGCTCCAGCCACTAACCTCACCTACTCAATTTGTCTCTCGGCCAACCTCGTCCTTCAGTTCCATCCATGACTCCCGCTTCCATCTATTCCTTTAACACTATTCACTGGGAAGGAAGGAGGGAGGAGGGAGGGAGGAGGGAGGGAGGGAGGGAGGGAGGAAGGGAGGAGACACGGAGGAAAGAAGGACAGAATGGTAGTAGGAAGTTATATACTCCCTCCCTCCCTCCCTCCCTCCCTCCCTCCCAACCGCATTCTCTACGTATACCTATCTTATAACTCTAATTCTGCGTGTGTCCCTCATTCCCTCTTCCTCCGTCCCTCTGTCCCTCTTCCTCCGTCCCTCTGTCCATCTTCCTCCGTCCCTCTGTCCCTCTTCCTCCGTCCCTCTGTCCCTCTGTCCCTCTTCTCTGTCCCTCTGTCCCTCTTCCTCCGTCCCTCTGTCCCTCGTCTCTGTCCCTCTGTCCCTCTTCCTCCGTCCCTCTGTCCATCTTCCTCCGTCCCTCTGTCCCTTCTTCCTCCGTCCTCTGTCCCTCTTCTCTGTCCCTCTGTCCCTCTTCCTCCGTTCCTCTGTCCCTCTTCCTCCGTCCCTCTGTCCCTCTTCTCTGTCCCTCTGTACCTCTTCCTCCGTTCCTCCGTCCCTCTGTCCATCTTCCTCCGTCCCTCTGTCCTTCTTCCTCCGCCCCTTTGTCCCTCTTTTCTGTCCCTCTGTCCCTCTTCCTCAGTCCCTCTGTCCCTCTTCCTCCGTCCCTCTCTCTCTCTCTCTCCGTCCCTCTGTCCCTCTTCTCTGTCCCTCTGTCCCTCTTCCTCCGTTCCTCTGTCCCTCTTCCTCCGTCCCTCTGTCCCTCTTCTCTGTCCCTCTGTCCCTCTTCTCCGTCCCTCTCTCCCTCTTCTCCGTCCCTCTCTCCCTCTTCCTCCGTCCCTCTGTCCCTCTTCTCCGTCCCTCTGTCCCTCTTCCTCCGTCCCTCTCTCCCTTTCTCCGTCCCTCTGTCCCTCTTGTCTGTCCCTCTGTCCCTCTTCCTCCGTTCCTCTGTCCCTCTTCCTCCGTCCCTCTGTCCCTCTTCCTCCGTCCCTCTGTCCCTCTTCCTCCGTCCCTCTGTCCCTCTTCCTCCGTCCCTCTCTCCCTCTTCTCCGTCCCTCTGTCCCTCTTCCTCCGTCCCTCTGTCCCTCTTCTCCGTCCCTCTCTCCCTCTTCTCCGTCCCTCTCTCCCTCTTCCTCCGTCCCTCTGTCCCTCTTCCTCCGTCCCTCTCCCTCTTCTCCGTCCCTCTGTCCCGTTGTCCCTCTATTCCGCATTTACACGGAACGGCCAATTTTTCAAAGATGTTTACTAAAATGTCAACGTAATGGCGGATTTAGAAGCTGCCATTTAACTAATCACTTGGAGAAGAAGACAGTAAAATACGAATACACAATGAGACAGAGACAGACAGACAGACAGACAGACAGACAGGCAGATAGAGAGGAGGAGGAGAACAATATCTTTGATCCTTTGGGTTATTCTATAGACAGGAAATAGGAAAGTGGGAATACATAATAGGGAAAGAGAAGACGAAACCAGATAAAAGGGAAACAAGAGGAAACAAGGGAAAACACGAGGAAGAAGAGGGATTATTCAGCGCTCGTGAATAAGCTGGTGCCCTGCGCTTGGCTTTCGAGTGGCGCTTTAGAAGTTTGGAGATTACGATTACGATTACGATTACGATAGGCCTACATGAGGGAAAATAAGAATCGGCTGAAGATATAGGAAAAAAGATGTTGTAGTACGGAAAGTGGGGATTATAAATCAGAAGGAAGCCGAGACGTTGGAAATTAAGTAGGCTACGGATTAGTAGGCTACACCGCACACGAGAAGAACGAAGGATTAGAGTAGGAGGAGAAATGGCATACGGAATAAGAGAAGAATGATGAGTAGGAGAAAGAGAAGTAGAAAAATAATATATATATAAGTAGGAAGCAGTGGAAGGATTAGAAATAGGAGAAGCAGAAGGCGGAGGTTGTAGAGAAGGGCAGGGAGGAGGAGGAGGAGGTCATCATAATTATGGAATTAGTCTTTTATGCATACATTAATCTTCGGCAATCGACGGAACATTTCGTTTCTTCTAGTCACGATCACGTGACTTCGTCTTCGTTGTCTCGGTATGGCTCTGTCTGTCTTTCTGTTTGTCTGTCCTTCTGTCTTTGTGCTACTTCATAAGTCTGGCTCTGTCAAGCATCGTAAGTGACATTTGCAATGGTGCAATTACTGCAATATGGCTTTCTATCTCTCTATCTCTCTATTTTTCTATCTCCTTCTTCTTATATGTCTCCATGCATCTTCCGCCTCTCTTTCTTCTTTTTGTCTCTCTGCCTGGCAGCCTTTGTCACTCTGCTTCTTCAACTGTCCCTCCTGCATAATCTGCCTCTCTATAACCCTATCTATATCTCGTTGTTTTTTTGATTCAGTGCCTCTGTATATATATTTGCCTCTTTCTCTGCGTCTGCCTTTGCTTCTCCCCACCCCCATATCCAGTTTTATTGTCCTTGAGATGCTGACTATGAGATGACAGGCAGACAAGAAGACACAAAGACAGAAAAACAAGTGTCCATCCGGGGCTGACAAAGGCCATCACTCGCAACGCTTCATCCAAACGACAAACAAACACAATCCCTTTGTCTCTCTCTCTCTGTCTCTTTGTCTCTGTCTGTCTCTATCGGTCACACTGTCTCGACTTCTCCTTGTCTGTCTTGATGTCCTTTTATTCCATTTCTTGAACACGAGTCACGTGTCGTCTGCATTCGCTACAACCACTCGAAGACTAACTGGATACAATGCGCCTAATACTAATGTTCGAACTATACACGCAGGCCTATAGATATCTTAGAGTTTCAAGGTATATGTCGTCACATATGTTTATTTAAGCATTAATAGCTGTGTCTAGTTGGTCAAAGACATGTGTTCGACCTGTCTTAAAGTGCGATTCAAATAGACAGAATAAGCTACTTGACTAATTAATCACGTCTACCATGAAGTAATTATATTTAGTGTTGGCCGTTGAGCGAATCCAGGGACGATTGTGGTCCCGACTCCCGTTTCCTTCCTCCAGCTTATCTCTTGCAGCTTCTGAAGAGCTACAGAGGTTGTTGGAGTTTATGGATGACCCTTCCCAGCGTGACAATGATGTTCCATCTAAGCTGTATACGTGCGCGCAAGACTATAGGGATTAGCGCGCACAAATCATTTGCTGCAAGCAAATGATTGGGGGTTGCAGTGTGTAAAATGCAGCCCAAGAAACCAGTGGCGTAGCCAGGAAAAAATTTCGGAGGGGTTTTAAGTTTTCGGGAGGTTTCCAATGGAAATGGTCGTAGTTTTCTACACTTTTAGTTTTTAATAGCAGTGATGCAATCATTGCGGCGAGAGGGTTGAATTCGTAAAACCACTCCGTAAATACGCCCATGCATGCAAGAAACGATGCAGTTAGAACCACGAGGACGTGTTGCCAATTTTACTAGATATTATCTAACCAGGCATGATTTATAATCTTTCACGAATACCAGATTTCTTGCAACTTGCAACTTGCCTGTTGACTGAAATCGAGATTGCATGTTCTTCAGTCAGCAATCGAATTGGCAGTGACTTTGATAACCTTTTATGTTCCTAGTTTTGTTGTGACCACTTCATTATTTAAAAAGTTCAGTTATCAACCCTCGTCCTAATTAATTTGAGCGCCAACCGAACGGCCTGACCCTCTTCAAACTCAAATGGGCATGAATGTTTAGGCCCTTAATCCTGACGTAATTTCATTATTTGAAAATGTAATAATGCCAGTTCCTTTAAATTCCCAAAGAAATTTATTCATGCATTCATTAAGCGCTACTACAAATGAAAAAGATCAATCGATTGCGTCGAGTATTTGGGCGTAAAGAAATTGATCAACTTGAGTTTGATTTCTTCTGGGAATATCTAGCCATGTCTGGAAATGATCTGGAAGGAAAAGCTTGAGCAAAACAATATCCGGCTGAGGTTAATGGATTTCATAACAGAAATGCAACATTTACCCTCGGCACATAACAGAAATTTTGGAATCCCTTTGGTACATAAGAGAAATTTTGGAATCCCTTTGGTACATAAGAGAAATTTTGGAATCCCTTTGGTACATAAGAGAAATTTTGGAATCCCTTTGGTACATAAGAGAAATTTTGGAATCCCTTTGGTACATAAGAGAAATTTTGGAATCCCTTTGGTACATAAGAAAAATTTTGGAATCCCTTTGGTACATAAGAGAAATTTTGGAATCCCTTTGGTACATAAGAGAAATTTTGGAATCCCTTTGGTACATAAGAGAAATTTTGGAATCCCTTTGGTACATAAGAGAAATTTTGGAATCCCTTTGGTACATAAAAGAAATTTTGGAATCCCTTTGGTACATAACAGAAATTTTGGAATCCCTTTGGTACATAAGAGAAATTTTGGAATCCCTTTGGTACATAAGAGAAATTTTGGAATCTCTTTGGTACATAAGAGAAATTTTGGAATCCCTTTGGTACATAAGAGAAATTTTGGAATCCCTTTGGTACATAACAGAAATTTTGGAATCCCTTTGGTACATAAGAGAAATTTTGGAATCCCTTTGGTACATAAGAGAAATTTTGGAATCCCTTTGGTACATAAGAGAAATTTTGGAATCCCTTTGGTACATAACAGAAATTTTGGAATCCCTTTGGTACATAAGAGAAATTTTGGAATCCCTTTGGTACATAAGAGAAATTTTGGAATCCCTTTGGTACATAAGAGAAATTTTGGAATCCCTTTGGTACATAAGAGAAATTTTGGAATCCCTTTGGTACATAACAGAAATTTTGGAATCCTCTCGGCACATAAGATTTGGATTTGGCTAAGCTGAGTGACAAGTAAACTGTAGGCCTATAATGTTAGTTTCACACTTTATGTCAGAAAACACACTATTTTAGACCTTGCATTAAACTGTCCTTTGCTACAAACCTATACATCTGTTACGCCGTCCGCGCGTCGCGAAATCGCAGCCCCCAGCGCGCTTTCATCCACCGACGCGGGCAGGACGTGTTGCTGTGAGACCCCAGGTGAAGGAGAGCGAGTATCAGCATTTAGCATAGGATTTGAACCCATTGCAAAGCGTGGAAACGTTCGTGTTTTACCACCTAGGCTCGTGTAATCGGGCCTAGACTTGTTACTTAGTCTTTCACTTCTTCTTATGGTACCAGGATATCCCAGGGGTTCCGGATGTAACCTTACATCATCCGGAGGTCCCCGTAGACCAAGGGCCGAATGGTCTATGTCAGCGGCTGTCCGACAGAAAGCAGCCATGGTCATGCCATAACCAGGGTTCGATTCCGATCCCACAGCAAACTTTCTTAATGGAGAGCCCTCTATACGATCTACACGATCGGCCAGTAATTCTAATCTTTCGTTCATGTCTGCCTGACCTCTCCTAAGCTCCGACTGATTGCGCATGAGTTCTGACTGTCCTTCGTTCTGGCGCTCCATAATTCCTGTCAGAATTTCAGACTGATCTTCACGCTGGCGCTCTATAACTCCGGTCAGACTACCAAGCCTTTCTAGAACCAGGTCAAGAGCAGAGCTAGGCCTAGAAAGGCGAGACGCAGGGGTGTGGCAGGCCTCACCCACCTCACTAGGGCGCGTTTCCATTTCAGGTGAATGAACCGACGAATGTGACATTTTAATATGTATGTATTCCAATCAACACTACACATTCACACATCAGTATTCAGCACACAGCAATAATAACCGTTCACACACCGTAATATCTACAGCCTTTACCTTAGCTTACTATAGGCCCTATTCAACACATAGCGACATATGTGGATAGCCCTGCCTTAGCTTACGAACACGCAATGCCAGTGGTAGGTAGGAGGAACGTATTGGATTTACTTAGCGCCTTAATACCCCGGCCGTGAGATGTGGTGGTTTATGTAGCGCCTGATGAGATTACGAGAAGACTGTGGTCGCTCGTCTTTCAATAGGCTGTGAATTGGCCGAACCTATGTTGCTCGCTTTACCTACCTCCGCTATGTTTCAATTATATTCCACAGGAAATGAGATATATATTCCGTGATATTAATTGCAATGAACTTCCATGAATTTCAATATGTATTCCATCAGCAATATTCGTAGAAAGACTTCACAGAGCGATTTGCCAAGAAACTCCACACAATGGAATATAACTTGCGTAGATATATTCACAGAAACATTTGCCAGAAGAATTCGCAATGTTATTCCAGACCAAGATATAATTTCAATGATACTCCAAGCAAATTATTAAACTCGTAATGATATATCAAAAGAAACCACAGGCAGATTCATCGAAACTTTCCACCAGTGACAATCGATAACTTTCCGTTGAGAAAATCAAACAATTCCACCAAGAAATCGATTATAACTTCTAATCCTTAACTCGACGATCGAGTACAACTATCGCAGTTAAGATTTAATCCCTTTTAAACTTAATTTCAACCACAAATCTAAAGAAACGCCATGTTTTTACACTCACACAGAGATCAGGCCTTTCAATGCTCACACAGAGCTGCTACTTCATCAAACGCCACGTGCAGACTGCTCAAAGGACGCGTCGTCTGGCCTAAGATACACGGTACGCGCATGCGCAAGGCGCGAATCCTTTCTTTCTATGTTTTCCTGCTTATTTCAGTATATCTCACACGCAGGCCGCACGACCGGTTAACTGTCGTTACTATAGCAACCTTTATTAGCGTCCGCGTCAATATCGTCGCTGTATGTGTCTAGGTATCTGTCCGTATTGCTCTTCCCCGTCGTATCGCACGTTGACTGTATATATCAATCCAGGCCAAAGGCCGCGATTTCAATGCACTCATTGCTCTCTTGTTTGCACGCTTTGCCATTGCTAGTTCGACAAGGCTGACGCAATACAAACTTCTATGGCGCCGTCGGTGACAGTAATTAACTACGTAACGAGGGTTATACCTTCGTTACACATCGAAAATTTTATCCTTTAAAGACTTGCTCCTTAATGCTGCATGCATAGGCCTACTAACAAATACGAAAATAATGGTGTTACCTTTGTGGTGTTATGGGTTCTTGTTAAATCGTACCACAGCAGCAGCAACTCTTTTGTCATTGGTACTTTCATG
Source organism: Aporrectodea caliginosa (assembly GCA_020284085.1). Classification (NCBI taxonomy): domain Eukaryota; kingdom Metazoa; phylum Annelida; class Clitellata; order Crassiclitellata; family Lumbricidae; genus Aporrectodea; species Aporrectodea caliginosa. The sequence continues at coordinate 322,965 of JACEVL010000555.1, read as the reverse complement.
TTTTACAACGATAAACGCAACAATTGCTGTTAGAGATTCCTGAATACAGATTTTATGCCTACCGTGTATTCAATCAACAGAAAAGGAAGGTAGTGACAACAACGTTTTATACTGCTTGCATTCATAAAAACTGTACTAGACAGTTGTATTGTCTGGTACAGTTCTCATGAATGATGTGAGCATTAGGCAGTGTAATTTATTTGATGAGTGAACTTTAACTTCATTGACAATGACAAGCATGCCACTTGTGGCAAGCCCTCGTCTGCATATTGCCAGGGTTCTGTGAGTGCAAGTCACAGGCAACACGGTCAGAACTGTCATTCTCTCATGCTTCTCGATGATCAAACAATCAGCCTGTGAAAGCGCAATGCATTTGCAATGCTAAAACAAATAATTAGGCTCTCAGATGCATTAGTAGTCTCATCTGCCAATGAGACAGTTTAACAACATTAGCAGATTTACGCTGTTATTCTGTCGTATACTTAATTAAGACCGACATGACTTAGGCCCTACTGCCATTTCTCTCTATTTAGTCAGAAAGCCTCCAGCATCCATCCATCTTTCTCAGGAATTAATTAATACTTTTGCAACGTACTGTATGTACGGCCATATTACCAATATTATTTTGAATTTTGACGTGTCGGACAGAACCTGAATATATGAGGATTCAATAAATCCAAGTTCAATAAAGTCAATTTTCAAACAACTCTATTGCGCCATTTGGGAGGGGTCCGTAGTGGTAACATCACTGGCGTGAAGAGCAGTAGGAAGCGGGATCGCTTCCCGCAACCCTCCCAAAGGTCCACTCAGCCTGTCATTCGCGAGATGGCGCGTTGGTAAAATGAAATGTAGGACGTGATGGACGCCTTGCATGGCTGCCGTATACAGTTAAATTCGACTCCTGTACACCTAATAACTTGTGATCATCCGTTCATACTGATTGGTAATCATTAGTGTGGTCCAAAAATATAAAAGGTAGAAAATTAATTTGGGTCACATTTGTTCCCTTTCTATTCAGTTTAGGGAATATTTGGACCAATTTTTGTGGCTTTAGAAGAATATCTAAAGGTGGCTCAATTTTGAATGATAAATATTGTTACTACGAAATTTCTTCAGATATAGTGCAGGCCCCCAATTCATATCTTTGACCAAGAAAATTTTAAAATTGAAACAAAAAGAAAATCACTGTTTAGTGTGTACTGCTTAGTAAGCTTCTAGTCAATATGAACAACAACAAAATAAGTCTATTTTGAGATATTCTTTAAGAGAAGCTTTGATGGCTCTGGATTGGGTTTTCCGATGAGCGCTGACAACTTGAAGATGGTATTGTTTTTGATTCTCGTTGTTTTTATAGAAGAGTTGAATATCTGGATTTATAAAGCAGTACCTCTCTCTGCACAGTCATTTACTACTTTCATCTGCCTGACTTTTCCTGTCAATTGGAGATAAATTGGATCCAAATGACAAAAGTCTGGTGGTGTCGAGAGGAGAGCCTGAGCCTTTTCTGCCCCACTGTCAATGAATAGGTCAAAGAGCCGAGAGATTCGGCTTGTTACATAATTATGATTCCAGTAGATTTCCCAAGTTGAATGTTCTGCTTTCAATCCTTTTTGATGGTATAATTAGTTTTTTCAGCACGTTTGAGATTCTAAATCATGGCGGCCTTTGTAGGCCTATTTAACATCAACGCGTGGGTCAAAAAAGCCAGGCCTATCAAATGCTCAGAAAAATACCTGATGTGTCTCTTGAAAGCTGTTTTGGCTGCATTTTTCACAGCAATGTTGCAACAAGTTCAATAGTTTCAAGTCATTGTATGGAGCTCTCTCTGCCAAGCAAGCTTCATGCCAAAATAATTCATAGACAAAGCTTTTCTCTCCCAGGTGTTCAGAGTCATTTGATTCTTGAAAAGAAGAATTTGGTCAGCCACCTCGCATTGTGCATTGACGCAGGAGCTCAAAATCACACTTCTTCTCTCGCGCACCCATCAAGGAAGATGAGACACAATTGCAGAAGCTCGCCATAATCTTCACGTTGGTGCTGGTTTTCACAGCATATTAGTAGTATGTAGCCATCTCATTATGGATATCCATCATGGACCCGACCCGCTGAAGATTGTTTCGTCAGAACTCAGAAGTGTCGTACTTGGTTTTATCAAACTTTAGCCATTTTTTAAATGTAAATCGCTTGACTACGCCTATATCTGGTCCACTGGTAGTTCCGAGGTTGTGGAACCAAACACGCTGGATGGCATAACTTCGAACACATGGTGGCAACTTGCAATCCACACAAGTTCTCTGTTGAGAGTCTGTTCGATAATTGTACATGCGCCAGTCTTAAAAACAGTCTTTGAGGCGTTTCATCTCCATAAACAAAGATTGCAATTCTCCCCACTTTCAGGCTGGTATAACAAAGATCTGGTAAAAGTTTGCCATCCCATTGCAGAAGGAGAGAGACCTCGATCGAATACGATTCCTGGTCTGCTGCTGCCTTTGCCATGCGAGTGGCCATTTAGAACAACGAATAGCTTCGAGAAATATTCTTTAAATCTTCAATTATTAAAATTGAATTGTAATATTTTAACAGATTAAAAACATCTAGAAGGAAGTTAAAACATAACAGGAAGTGAAAACAGCAAAAAATCAACCTAGATTAAATGTTTAAATTAAATAATTAAGCAGACTCACATTTTCTTCAAAAATCTAGAATTTTTCATAATGTCAGTAAAAGTGTCAGCTTTGAGCCACCTCTAAATATTATTCAATCCGTTTCATTTTTGGCCTGTAAGCTCCTCTGGGATATAGAAACAAGGGCAGCTATGACCCAATTCGATATTTTGAAATTTATTTTTTACATGGTAAATTGGACCACACTAGTAATCATACTGCGTTTGTCGGTTTGAATTAATAAAGAATATGATATGATTTACTTGTAGCAAAGCACAAGAATCTGTTTCGAGCAATATTTAATAAAATCGCAGAGAGAAAAATAGCAACCGCTGAAAACCTTTGTTTATAGCTCAATAAATTCGTCAAAAACTGGTTGAACCAAAAGACAAATTCAACACATGCACGATACACTTTCAATCATATAGTTTTTTTATCATCTCGTTTGATCAAGTGATGCCAACAAATCTTGAAATTGGTTTTTCTGTTATTCCGTTACCAAACAGTTTCATGCTTTTATCCACGGTTTCAACAATGCATCCAGTTATCATCCTGACTACGGCATCCGGAACTGGTGATGATGATGACGACGACGGTGATGACGATGATTACAGATTGTTTTGTTATTATTTTGATTATTTTTATCCATCTGACTATTGATTTGGCGGATAGACAGATTATCCAAAGCAATTATTGTCAGAACAGAGATGGCCATCTGCCGAACGGCATGACAATTACTCTGCATACACATCTTAAATAAAGACTTACGCTATTACTGGTGGATGCTCATGAATTTTGTTAGTAACAGAAACTTCACACGTACTTCGTTGATGTCATAAAGGGTAGTACGCACTTCCTCTATGAAGGGCTCACCTATAGCCAATCTCAAGGAGTATAATGTGCTATATATCTGCGCTCGATTTATTCTCTAACCGAACTTTACCGAAGCATAGTCTAATCACTTGGTACCTGCGTGAACTTAATTTTCCAGCATACTTAGCCCAAATTTTGAAGTTGCTCATTTGATTTTCATGCCTCAAGAAAAGCTGACTACTGTAATGATGTCCCTTTCCCACACAATCTTCCTATCTATACGTAATATGTAACTATGTATGCATGCATGTATAACTCGCTAGTTGTGATGCCGCTCTAGCTTGTCTTTAAGGCTCAGTGAAGTGAGTCGAACGTTGTAACTCAATTAGCGAACTTCGACTGCGAACTAAGACGAACTTGTCAAAGTAGGTTTATGAGTTAATGCCTACGGAACGTTGTTACGTGGAAGAAGTGTCAGGTTGACGAATTTGTAAGGAGTTTCATCGAAGAATAGCTAAGACCGTCGACTACGCAAGATACAAAGCAGACTATATACAAGATGGAAGCCGATGCAGGTACGGCCGCGCTTGCTCGTAACAAGTGCGTGGTAGACGATTCTCAACACTGATCAACGGGAAGGTTATTTATATAGGTGCTATCAAGAGAGTTTAGCTTTAAATATCTCAGATGCTGGTTAGGTAAGATACCCCAGACGTCTTGCTAACTAAACTTTCTATTAAGTTGATATTGAACTGCACTGCTGATATATGATGCATGTCTGAACTTATACTTTATTAAATTATATTCATATTTGACTGAAACTCTAATGATATATAGTCAAATATAGTAGACATTGAACTAACCTCCTGGGGCTTGGATTGAATAACAAGTAACACTGTGTATGTTCAACACTGTTTCATTACAACTAGGATATTTTGAAAGTCCCGATATAAATATGAGATACTACAATTTTCTTTTCAGAAGAAGCATAGTCAAATATATACAGCTTATATAAAAATATTTAAGTATCTCAGACATTTGGTTCTTATAAGAATCCTACTGTATAAATTAAAAATAAAGCTGTATAGAAATGCATGTGGGCTAAACCATTTGTGAAACGCTCTTAAGAAGCTCTGAACACTCTCTAAATAGATATTCCGATCAGCAATAACAAAATAATATATAGTCTATATGACGCATGCATTAACCACATAATTTTATGTACACACTTAGTAATGGGATATAAATTGCCTAATGATTAACTTAATTGTTTTTTAGCTTGACTGTTACCGTTAACTAAGGAATGGTCAATTGTAATTGCAATCGTAACCGTAAACTCAAAATTCCAAAAGCGCTATTCTAAGGCTAAGCCTAAGCGTAGGGCACCAGCTTATTCACGAGCGCTGCGTCGTATCAGAAAGTAATGTCTAGTGGAGGTCCGAGTCCGGTTGCCAGAGAGACCACAGAAAGGAGGCAGAACAGCTGCTAAAATGGGTTTTCGTTGAGGACGAGAAATGTTGGAAGGCGGAGGATTGGATAGATTAGGGTAGATTGAAAATTAAGTTGAGGACCCAAATAGCAGATGTCACTTCATTAAAAAAGTGAAAGTAGATTGTGGATGATCGTCGTTAGCAGTGTGACAACTCATGCGTGCTGGCAACCACAACGGCTAACGGAAGTTCAATCTGTTGTTCTGGTGGTTTCGTGTTACTCTTCTTCAACTGTCTCTTTTGAAGAAAGTAGACTGCCACCATCATTAGAGAAGCGACGAAACTCAAACAGCCAAGTACAGCGAATGCCACGTCGTAGTTCTGGGTCACGTCGAAGATCCAACCTATAGGAAGACACGAAATATGGGTCAGGTAAGATCATTTAGAGAACATATCACTATGCGTATCTAACTATCTATAGATCGTAATCGTTAACTCAAAATTTCTATAGCGCTACTCTAAGCGCAGAGCACCGGCTTATTCACGAGCGCTGCGTCGAGTCAGAGGATTGTCCATAGAGTGATGTCCAGTGGAGGTCCGAGTCCGGTTGCCAGAGAGACCAAAGAGAGGGGCAGAGCAGCCGCTAAGGAGGGTTTGTTGAGGACGATAAAGTTTGGAGGCGGATGATCGAATGGATTGGGGCAGGAATTTCAGATAGATTAATATACAGAAATCGTTTGAAATACAGTCGAGCCAGCATGTAAACCAAGAACATTTTAATAATAATAATAATAATAATAATAATAATGATAATAATAATAATAATAATAATAATAATAATATTTATTCTTCAGTGAAGCGCCTGACAAACGCACTGCACTGTACATGTACATGTTATGACGATTAAACAATTCACAAGAACACAAATCACGGAAGACATAAATCAACAAAGTTGCAGCCATGCAAGGTTGTATCAAGGAATGAACGTAGATGCACTTGTTTGGAACTATTTATGGAGCAATTTGGCCTGAAACGGGAGCTACATACATGTACACTCAGTTAATGGGATCATCAGTTGTTGGCTGATTAGGATAAAACAGAGGAAGTTTGGCCAGAAGAGTTGACCTGTTGAGCTTCGTCTAGTGTTAGATGACAGTAGATGGGTGAATGCGTTTCGAGCAGTCACAAAAATAACAATTATTGGCATTCTTCATGTCTGATAAAACAAGATAAAACAGATGAGATTGGACAAGATCAACTTAAAACTGATAAGAACCAAGAGAAAAACAAATTCAATCACTCGGTCAGTCAGCCAGACAGCCTTAAGTCAACTAGCAAGCCAGCCAGTCACTCACTCAGTCACTCACTAAGTCACTCACTAAGTCACTCACTAAGTCACTCACTAAGTCACTCACTCAGTCAGTCAGTCAGTCACTCACTCAGTCACTCACTAAGTCACTCACTAAGTCACTCAGTCACTCACTCAGTCACTCACTCAGTCACTCACTAAGTCACTCACTAAGTCACTCACTCAGTCAGTCAGTCACTCAGTCACTCACTAAGTCACTCACTCAGTCAGTCAGTCATTCAGTCAGTCACTCACTCGCTCACTCACACACACACACTCACTCAATTTTTATAAATCCAGTGCGCATAGCACAAAACCTTAATAAAGCGAACGTTTTCTTACCTATGAAGGGTGATGCAATCAATCGGAAGAAACCTATAATAAAGGCCTGAATGGAGAGACATCGGGTCAGAAGTTCAACTCCGACCAAGTCAACCGTCACGACCGTAGCAATGGTACCCGTACAACCTGAAAATAGTTCCACTACCATACATGAGCAATTCTATGGCCTTCAAATTAATCGGTTGCATGGTGACATACGAACGTTTTGCTTAACAAGACTTATCTAGGATGTAGTGTTTCTGCTGGTTAAATGCAGAGAGAGAGAAACAAAGAAGGTAGGAAAACTATTGAATCGAATAAATTGGGAATAAATTGTGCGAGATACGAAGCACGCTCGAGGAATATACTTTTATTGCGCTAGAAAGTAGGCCTAATGATTGTGCAGATGAGGTAGTGAGAAGCACGGAGATTAAGTTTCATAGCATCAGGTTAACTTGAATGAATTGGCTGCTGATAATATTATTATGGCACGATGATGACGACGACGACGATGATAGTGATGATGATGATGGTGATGGTGATGGTAATGGTGATGATAAAGATAATGATGATGATGGTGATGTTGACGACGACGACGATGGTGATGATGATGGTGATGGTGATAGTAATGGTAATGGTGATGATAAAGATAATGATGATGATGGTGATGTTGACGACGACGATGACGGTGATGATGGTGATGATGATGATGATGACGATGATAATGATGACGATGGTGGTGGTGGCTTTGATGATGATGATGGTGATGGTAATGGTGATGATAAAGATAATGATGATGATGATGATGATGACGACGACGATGATGATGATGTTAATGATGTTTGATGCCGATAGATCGGATGAGTTACTATGGATTGCCTGAAACAGCGAGCATGTATTGACCTGCCATGATTCCGAACAGGACGGATGACGTCATCGTTCCCACAAACCCCGGCGACAGAAGCATAACAAGAACAGAAATAACGGAAATAGAGAGTCCGAAGGCGAACAGCAGACAGCGATTGACGCACGACAGGTTTCCGACGAACGACACGATGACCCTGGTCACGGTGTTGGACATGCCGATGAGGGAGGACGCCCAGAAGGCCAGCTCCCTAGGGATGCCCGTATGGATGGCACGGTTGACGGAATGCTGCAGGTACCCGGTCATCAGCAGCATATGGATGCAGATGACGCCTATATATAGAGCGTAGACCTTCTGCTTTCTAAGGATGCTGAAGTTGAATGCGTTGTGGATGTATCTTCCCACGGCTCGACAGTGACTGTGACGCTGTTGGGCCGGATCCGTGTGTTGGGTTCGTTTGATGAGGTACTGAGGCGGAGTGATGAAGAGTATGGCGAAGGCGATGCGATGAGCGTAGAGGGCGCTCATGATGAGGTAGGCACCGCGCCAGTTGAAGTGCTGCAGCAGGAGGTTGGCCACTGACGGACCGATGATGCCACCGACGCTGAAACCCAGCACGGAGATGCCAGAGATGAGGCCACGGTTGCGATGGAAACGCTGCTGGATGATGATGCTTGACGTCAGACCGCATACAGACGCACCCAAACCTAAGCAACCATTCACAACAACATCAACTACTGGTTTAATAATAATAATAATAATAATGATAATTGTTGCGAACCATCCCTTGCGGTTCGCTAGGCGTGCTTTCGCCTGCACTCTAGTTGATTCCTCGCTCATTATTTGATCCGTGATCATCACCCGTTTGCAGCGCTGTAATTGGACCTTGCAGTCGCGCGCTGAGCTGTGATTCGTTAATATTGGCGCTTAATGCTCCCGCTTAATTGTTGGCTATATAAACCCGACGCATGCCATGCGCGGGGTTGTTGTTCTTCTTCGTTCTTCTTGATTCTTCGTCGTTCGCTCTGTGTGAGTCGTCGTGTCGATTGCCGTGGTTGCTCGACTGCTGGTGAAGCTGTGTGCTCCGACGGAAGAAGGACCTGGGTTCGATCCTCGCTTGTGTTCGACTGCTGTGTGCGTCGTGTGTTTTATGCAGGGTTAGTGCTACGTGATTGTATAATCGAAACTGTGTGTTTTATCGTGTGATGAGTCATGCGATTGCTATTTTAGTATCCGTCGTTAACTAAAGACTCATCGTTGATTATCTGTACTTAGGTTTCGAACTCTTAACCTTTGTTTGAAGGACCGAGTGCCTGTGACTGATATGAGAACAGATTTTCGTATGTAATTAACCATTTAATTTGAATCTTATAAAAGCATATAAAGAAATTATCAATGTCTGATTCCATTGACCTAGAACGGAAAGTTACCGAGCTTTGCTCTCTTTTCCAGCAAATGATAGAGCGCCAAACAGATCAGGCAAGCAAATTAAATCTAGTAGTCGACTACCTACAGTCTGAGCGGCAGTTAAATGCTAATGAAATACTTGCTGTTGAGGGTTCGAATCCAGCAGGGTTGTTTCCCTTGGCAAAGCCTTCAGAAGAAGGCGCGGACGATATTCACGGCCTGGTACCTGGTTCCCGCTCAGATCTGGTAGTTGGCGCGCCCGCCAAACTGGATGATGCTGCTCTGCCCCGTAGAAGTGCCAGACTAATGTCTAAAGCGCCAAAGTCCTACACATTACCCGCCATATCTAAGACAAGAAATGTAGTGGTTAAACCCAGGTCTGTGTCAGATTCGAATCTTGTCAGCTCAAGACCGGATGTCCCTCAACAGCAGCGCTACTGCACCTCACCAGGAGGGCAGGACGCGACACGTGGTACCAGAAGTGGGGTTCGATTCCCGGTACATGAACCTGAAAATTCTGACACAGATAGATGGGAAGATTATGAATATTTCTTTGATTCAAATAAAGATGCTACCAGGTTAGAATTGCATAATGTTATGGATTTAGGAGAAAAAGAATTAGAATCGTTGTGTGATTTTGAAGATGATTTATTGGTGAAACTTGATAATCAGAGGATTGATTTGAAGCATCATAATGATAATGACAATGATGATGATGATGATAATCATAATGATGATGATGATGATAATCATAATGATGAAGATGATGACGATGATAATCACAATGAGGATGATGATGAGGATGATGTGTTAAATAGATCAATAAGAAGTATTAGTGCAATTGAAAGGAGTTTAAATAATTCTCCTCATATGTTGGAACAAAGTAGGAAGTATTTAGATTTTCTTGTTGACCGACCAGAGTCTAACGATAAGTATCTAGTTTCAGATGCACAACGGGACCAAGACCTGATGAGAGAGGGTCAACCCATCCTCTTCTCGTCCACATCCGGGTCTTCGCTCCGCTCCACTCGCTACGGTTCCTTCGACCCAGGTGCACATCCCAGTCACATAAACCCTCATTCGTCGAGCGTCTCTGATCTTCGCGTCACGAATTCGTCAAGCCGCTGCTTGTCGACTTTCTCTGCGCCATTCGTCTCTGCGCCGACCTACGTCATGTCGTCATGGTCAACCGGTGGTCAACGTCGTCCGCGACCGATCCCTAGCACGATCAACTACTTCCGGTCACCGGTGAGCGCTGCCGCAGCTCATCATCACAACCCAGTTGGTCCGGTCGAACCCGACATCTGGCAACGAGCACCGCCTGCTCAGCCTCTGTCGACCAACCGTCAAGAGAGAGACACCGGAACCAGCCGCCAGCCGAAGCAGATTCGAATCCTGACTACGCGTGCCTCAAGTGAAAAGTCGTCTCGACCAAAGCAGAGCCGACAACTACCTGCAATTCCTCGCGCTACGATGACCTCTGGCTACGATGCACTGCGAACTGAGAGACAACGCAATGAGACAACACCAGAGAGGCATACGAACAACAAAGCTGTTCGTGACGTCAATGAGAAACCTGGTCAGAAACCTGCCCGGATGTCATCCGCCGCTCAACCTCCGACCTTGGTCAACAACCGGGCTTTGGTCGTGGACAACGGGTCAGATGATGAAAAGAAAGATCCACCGAGAGAACGAGAGGCCGAAGAAAAGACAACGCCTGGTAAGACTACATCCTCCTCTGCTGAAGTGTCTGGAGCTCGAGCTAATAGACAATGGCTGAAATTGGGCACATACAATGGACGCACAGCTGTTGAAGCGTTCATTAGAAAATTCGAAGTGTGCGCTAGAAACAATGCATGGACTGATGACGAGAAACTAAACCAGCTGATGGTCGCTCTCACAGAGCCTGCTAACCAGCTGCTCTGGGAGTTTGACTCTGCCACTGTTGCTTCTTGGGAAGACCTGGTCAAACGATTAAGGTCTAGGTACGGTGGGTCCGACCAGACGGCCCTATACCAAACCCAACTTAGCACAAGACGACAAAGAGATGGAGAAGAACTCGGGGTCCTCGTGCAAGATGTCCGTCGCTTGATGATCCTCGCTTTTCCGGGACCGACGACAATCCACAGTGAGACAATCGCCATCCGCTCTTTCATAGATGCCATCCGAGACAAAGACCTCGCGATGAAAGTGCGTGAACGTGAGCCAGACTCTCTTGATAAGGCTTATAACTTAGCCATGAAATTCGAGGGCTACCAGAAAGCTGACCGCAGTGGCGTAGATTCTTCAGACCGCCGCTACGCTCGTGCCAAAGCCGTCAGAGAATCCGAGACTTCGCTGGACGATGTTCGTAAACTAATTCATGATGAACTAGAACCGCACAGACGATCTGTCGAGAAGTTAGAGAAGATGTGGGACTCGTGGCTAACTCAACCACGAGCAGACACTATTCCATCGGCTCCGCCATCGCAAGAGACGAAATTCCAGTGGAGACCCAACGCTGGAAGAAACAGAAACGGGAACACGATCCGTCAACGCCAGACTCGGGCTGGTGATGGACAAACCCTGAGACGATGTTTCAACTGTGGACAACCTGGCCACTTGGCAAGAGGTTGCCCAGATCGACAACAGACTGAAGCAACGGTTGCATTTGAACCAGATCAACCCGCTGACGCTAGACTGAATCACATTCCTGGCAGCAGTAACGCTTATCTGGCTGTCCGGGTAAGTGGAAAGAACACTTTCGCGCTTATTGACACTGGTTGTGAACTAGCTTTGGTACCTGCGTCACTGGTGAAGATGGCTGACGTCACTAAGTCTACGCAGATGTTACGTGCAGCTAACGGTACCGCAATCCGAGTCCTTGGCGAGACTACCTTACGGTGTGAGACTGATAACTTCGCCTTCACCGTTAACTGTTTGGTGACCGAACAAATCTCCGAGCTAATTCTAGGCCTGGCTTGGCTAGAGCAGCAACAAGCCCAGTGGAATTTCGGTCAGGGCTGCATCACCATCCATGGTCATTCACTACCGATCGTCAGCCGACCGGAAACGACTGGCTGCCGGAAGATCGTCGTCGCTAAAGACGTAACGCCAGAAACGAGCAGAGAACTTCGCGACCCGTGTCTTCGCCAGCCAATCGACCCGCTACAAGCCAAGCCTCTCGAGCCAAGTACACACGACGCTGAGGTACAAGCCTATAGACCTCTCCGCGCTTTGATCGGCAAAGTGTCTTCGCAACCTCTGCGCCTCCGGGATGTGCACCTTCCCCATATCCTTGCGGCGTACCGTGCGAGTGAGAGCGAGAGCACTGGCTTCACCCCTAATCGTTTGTTTTTAGGTCGTGAATTGTGCATGCCTGCTGATTTAGTTTTAGGTGATAGTTTGGTTATGCCAGAATTAATGTCTTCTGATGATTATGTTTCTGCGCAGTTACTTAGGATGCAAACTGATTTCACTGTGGCCAGAGAATTTATGCAGCGCCAGGCTACTACACGAGCGAACCGCTATGATTTGAAGGTTAAACCCCGTGTGTTTGCTCCAGGTGACCTTGTGTATTATTTCTATCCCCGTAGACGATCTGGGTTGAAAGACAAATGGTCCCGCTGGTATACTGGTCCTTACCGGGTGATAGAACAGTTAAGTTCTGTTCTGTATAAAATCCAGAAGAATCCCCGTTCACAACCTAAAATTGTGTACGTCGATAAACTGAAGAAAGCTGTCGGAGAAGAAGAAGACTTTGAGAGATCCCTTCCGGCTCCCTCAGGATTTGAACCGGCTGACCTGTCATTTGATCTCGAGTCAGTAGACTCCTCGTTTCAGTTAGGTAATAGACCTAAGAGACGAATTGTAAAGCCTGCTCGATTTCGCCAAGTTGTTCTGGTGTGATGTTTTTGATGTCTTGTCTCTTCACTGTGAAATCATGTGTAGTCTTGTTAAAATAATTACTGTCGATTGGTTATAATTTTGTGGACACACACTGAATATGTTAACCTTGTTTGTTCATGTCGAATCATTGTGTTGTTGACAAAGGGAGCCACTGATACCCTGATTGTTTATTCAGATTGTTTGTCTGAGAAGATTCAGCATAATTTGCCATGTTTACTATAGGGTGCTTAAATTTCTTCCCTTAGTCAGAAATTTCGGGAAGGTTGAGGAGGGTGTTGCGAACCATCCCTTGCGGTTCGCTAGGCGTGCTTTCGCCTGCACTCTAGTTGATTCCTCGCTCATTATTTGATCCGTGATCATCACCCGTTTGCAGCGCTGTAATTGGACCTTGCAGTCGCGCGCTGAGCTGTGATTCGTTAATATTGGCGCTTAATGCTCCCGCTTAATTGTTGGCTATATAAACCCGACGCATGCCATGCGCGGGGTTGTTGTTCTTCTTCGTTCGTCTTGATTCTTCGTCGTTCGCTCTGTGTGAGTCGTCGTGTCGATTGCCGTGGTTGCTCGACTGCTGGTGAAGCTGTGTGCTCCGACGGAAGAAGGACCTGGGTTCGATCCTCGCTTGTGTTCGACTGCTGTGTGCGTCGTGTGTTTTATGCAGGGTTAGTGCTACGTGATTGTATAATCGAAACTGTGTGTTTTATCGTGTGATGAGTCATGCGATTGCTATTTTAGTATCCGTCGTTAACTAAAGACTCATCGTTGATTATCTGTACTTAGGTTTCGAACTCTTAACCTTTGTTTGAAGGACCGAGTGCCTGTGACTGATATGAGAACAGATTTTCGTATGTAATTAACCATTTAATTTGAATCTTATAAAAGCATATAAAGAAATTATCAATGTCTGATTCCATTGACCTAGAACGGAAAGTTACCGAGCTTTGCTCTCTTTTCCAGCAAATGATAGAGCGCCAAACAGATCAGGCAAGCAAATTAAATCTAGTAGTCGACTACCTACAGTCTGAGCGGCAGTTAAATGCTAATGAAATACTTGCTGTTGAGGGTTCGAATCCAGCAGGGTTGTTTCCCTTGGCAAAGCCTTCAGAAGAAGGCGCGGACGATATTCACGGCCTGGTACCTGGTTCCCGCTCAGATCTGGTAGTTGGCGCGCCCGCCAAACTGGATGATGCTGCTCTGCCCCGTAGAAGTGCCAGACTAATGTCTAAAGCGCCAAAGTCCTACACATTACCCGCCATATCTAAGACAAGAAATGTAGTGGTTAAACCCAGGTCTGTGTCAGATTCGAATCTTGTCAGCTCAAGACCGGATGTCCCTCAACAGCAGCGCTACTGCACCTCACCAGGAGGGCAGGACGCGACATAATAATAGTAATAATAATAATCACGCCCGACATGGATGAAGTATAGCAGTTCCAGACACATCTCTTTTATAATTTCTAAGTCCCTGGGGGAATGAAGTACCTCAAGGCAAAAGCAAATAATAATAATAATAAATTTTAATAAATAATATTGAATAAATTCTATGTTTTGGAGCTCTCCATGCAGTGCAACCCCCGCAAAAGCATACGTCTCGGTAGTAGTTGTGTATCATGGATAATCTTTTGGCTGAGGCTGTCTGGTCTGTATACCTTCATTTGTGATGTACATGTATGTCTTAATAAAGCGCATTTTAAGTAACTCGCTGTAGCTGTTATATTGATATTAGTCCCAGGTGTGACGCTGCGAATATATCTGAAACTGACACATTCCATATAAGACACCTTCTCCATGACCACGGAATAAATGCTACGCCGTTCTGGTCATTTGTTGCCTGGTGGAGTCAGTGGAGAGCTGGTCAGGGCGAACATCCCTTTCCAGACAAATCCATTGAACCTTTCTCTTCTGAAGCCTAACGGTTTTTTGGGCAGGTTGCTTCCCCTGGAAGCTGTCTCCAAACAATTTCGTTGAGCATGACAGCCACGTGTGTGTGTGTGTGTGTGTCTGTGATGCGACGTCATATTATTATTAAGATGACCATCATTTCTTTGTACACCGCTGTTGTCCGTCAGCGTGACGTCATCTGGCATCGAATCTGTCGTCAGAGAGACGCAGACGTGGTTCATATTCCGAGTCTAATGCAAACTGCCATCCCTATCACCATTCATCTGAAAGCGAAGCTCCAGCGCCGTTACATGTGCGTTTTAGACACCCCCGGGCAGATGCTAAAATTGCTGAGTCGTCAATTCTGCGTTGCACCAACGTAAACCCATAATCATCCCCATCACCTCACCATCATCCACAACGTCAATGAAAGATGTAATTGCAATTGCTCATGCGCTTCGGCGTGAAACTCCGATTCAGCGTCCGCGCAGTAGTCGGGAGCGCCTCTGAATGGGCAATCTGGTAGGGGCGCTATAACAAGTGTTCAAATACAATACAAAATACAATACAAAGTAAGAAGACAGAAGAAATCAGAGGAAGATAAGAAGTATACATGGAAATAGATACAACGGTCAGACAGCGTCGAGTTTTTTCGGTTGTTGGCCCCTCCACTTGGACGGGCTCTCGCTTACGTTACGCTTACTGCCCCGGAATTATTTGTCTGCTTTCTACCAACTACTAAAGTCCTTTCTGTCTGGCCGTGGCTGGGCTCGGAGAGCCTCTGAGTAGGCTTCTTGAAGAGGCGCTATATAAATCTTCGGAATGAATGAATGAATGAATGAAAGTAGTAATGGCAATGGCAGATAAACAGCAATAATGGCGTTTATTGCAAAGGCGCCACAGAAGTTGTTCATTGAGTGCACGTGGTTTAATATGGAGACCTGCAATGATGCCGTAGGTGAAGTAGATGACTGGTAAGTTGGGAGCGAAGGCCGTGATGGCCACTCCTATGCAGAATATCACAGATCCGATGATCCCAGGCAGACGACATCCGTACAATTCCGTGGGATAGCTGCTGAAGATACCTACAATCCAAAAACAACACAGATTAATTAATATGACTCTGACCTTTAATTATATTTCTTCTGATTACGTAGAACAGATGACAATGATAGGCAATCGCTCTGACACAATCCCATCTCCTTCAGAAAGAGACGATATCTGTGACAAATGGGCGTTCGGAAGAAATCTAATTTTAGTATTTTAGTGTAACTGCACGAACACTACGCATAATATTATAGAGTATTTGGTGTATGTGGGTGTGTGTGCGTATATATATATATATATATATATATATATATATATATATATATATATATATATATATATATATATATATATATCCTTTTATTGTTTCCATAGAATAGTTTACAAGTAGTGATCCAGAATAATCATAATCAACGATCATAAGTTTAGAAATTAAAACAGACAGATCACATGATTATCTTGTTAACGTTTAAGGGAAACAATCGGGTTCCCAGAAGGGAATAAAGTCCCGCTAAGTTAGGGATACCCGTGTACCATGTTAGCAGAAGGATGACAGTTGAGTATAGTCTACACAAATAGCATTATCAGAAAAAATGAGAATAACTGGCTTAACTAACAACACTTAACTTAACTTAGGTATACATGCATACATTATACACATAATATACTGACAGTGGCGTTGACGTGATAAAGAGTGTGTAATGTTCTTGTTTAACAATTGTTCCTAGTTTTCGAAACAACGAGATAGACATCATAGACTCATTCATGTTACGGCGACTTATGCCTCTGCCTCTGGTTACGTTTACCTGTGTGTTTGTGTCTGGCTGGCTGAATGCCCGTGTGTCTGTTATTCTGTGCTGTGCGTCTGTCTATCTGCACGTCTGCGTGTGTCTGTATGTGTCTGCCTGTCTGCAATCTATGATCCCTAAATGGGTCTTCGCCTTAAGAAGGGGGGCTGAGTTTCGCTTATCGCGGTTTCCGTGATTGTCCGCGTTGCCCGACACAAACAGACAGAGACGGAGAGGGACAAAGCCAAAGACAAAGACGGAGAGGGACAAAGCCAAAGACAAAGACGGACGATGACGCAACCGAAGGGCGGATCCTAAATGATTGACAGGTGACTTTGTTCGTCCTCAATCTCGACCACGTGAACCAAGACTTCGTGTTCCTCTCGTTGGAAGGGGTGTCGCCATTGATAAGAGAAGATGAGACGCACTTTCTCACTTTCTCACGTTGCTCGATTATCTCTGAAGAAGACATTTCTATATTTGTAGGTCACTTAAGAAGAACTGTGCTATCTTCATCTGGCCTTCGATAGAAACAACGTTCTTAGAAAAAACCTTTCTATTATATTATAGCAAGTACCTTCCAATGGTTCACCAACACCAAGCTTTAAGCATATGTATCTATGTATGTATGTACGTAAGCACGTATGTATGTAATGTATGTACGTATGTACGCACGTGCTGGTTCTGGAGCGCTCTTGAGTATATAGTCATGAAGGGGCGCTATATAAATTTCTGAAATGAATGAATGAAATGAATGTACGTATGTAAGTATGTACAGTGTTCTATGTAGGTATGTATACGTACGTATGTATGCATGCATGCATGTATGTATGTACGTATGTACGTGTGTATACGTACGTATGTACGTATGCATGTGTAATACTTTGTAGCCAACTGATGGCAATCTGACTGTAATGCATCAAGTGGTTATTGAAATTGAGTTGTGTGAAAGGTCTGTGCTATCGATAGATCGACTGATTAATATATTGATTTACACAGTCATATTCATTTACATAAGACGGAGCCCATGAAGGCTTCGATGGAAAGACACCATCCGACTTGAGCCGTCGTCGCCTGGAAATACTCGACGAGTGACGGATAGAAGACGCTGAACGAATTGAAGTCCATTCCGAAGATGACGTTTGAACCGAAGGCACAGAAGAGCACGAGCCAATCAAAGACCGTCTCCTTCGGGTGATTCCGTGATTCATCGGATTTACTCGGATGATTCCCATTCACGCCATTTAACTCTGCCGTTGAATCGCTCTTCAAGTCCGAGTTTTTCTCTTTATTACCCTTGCGATCTCTGCAGCCGTTGATCGTCGGGGTGACTGCAGGACAACCCCCCTCTTCGTCCTTAGTCCTCTCGACGCCATTTTCTCTGCCATTTAATTTCGTCACTTCCTCTTCCGCCTCAACCGGAAACTCTTGTTCCAGTTCGACGTCGTCAGGTGTCGCCCGCGTTTCTTCTGTTGATGACGTCAGCCTCATCGCCATACGATCGGGGTCATCGAGGTCACTTCGAAAGGTCACTGATTGTGGCAAATCAAAAGAAGGCATCTTGAATCGGTGACTTTGCAGAACATGTATTTGGCTCTTTTATATTTCCGAATAGAATATCTTGTAAAGTAAGATTCATGTGTAAAGATCTTCAATCTGAAACAAAAAGACACAGATGCTTCAGTGAAATAATTCTGATCCTGTGTAGAGATTTATATAACGCCATGACTCTTTATATAACAAGTATCTAGCGATGACGCTACAAGTCTAGGCCAGAAAAATTCCGATTACTATACAGAGGTGACATCGTAAATAAGTATGCAAGCAGACAGTCGTTTTTATATGATATGATTATAATAGACAAAGCGTTTCAGGTCAACGAAACTTAACCAGTTAGACAATATTATAAGACGTCATAAGCCTATTTATGCCAGTATATAAACATGCATGCATGGGTTCAGTCTATGAAGCCTATCGATTTGTACACGCATACATAGATTCATATATTTTTGTATGCCTGTAAACATACATACGTATAGCTGTATATTGATACTTCAAAAATTAGTAGGCGTTGTATTCCTATTTCGTGCTTTGAATTAACTGGCCACAGCGTATGTTATCTAATAGATCTTTGCCATTTGCCTGCATGCGTGCCTTCGAAATGTACGCTCTCCGATCTATTATACAGGTCTTGTGTGGGTCTCTCTGTTCTAAGCCCATATAATCTGTGGTCTCGTATGACGATCAAGTTGACATTTATGTCTTCAGCTGAGCGTGTACAAGAGACGATTAAGAGCCTTCGGACACTTTCGACCGATCGCCTTCAGCCACAACTCGAAATTCCTCCGATTCCTCGGCTAAACCGACCCATCTACATCACCCTCTTAGCAACAGCAGTCGCCTTGGCAACCGCAATCTATAGCAGCATAGTTGTGGATTGTTGCATTTACAGAAGTGGCAACAACAGACCAAAGTATAGCAGCAGTTGTATCAGTATGTTAGGAATGCCTGAAAAGTAAGGAAACGTCAGAGGACGTAACAAGTGGAGGAATTTTAATAGTACAGCACTTATAGTATACTGTATGGCATACTCAAATATCCGTGTAGTACCTAACAGATAGTGATTGGAAGGTCTATCATTGGTTAATGATTATGCAACTTATGGTAGCAGGTACTGTACGTGCGTGTTCGTTGCGGTATTTTTCGCTGTTACGACTATAGTAGGCCTACATATAGTAATGCTTATGTATATGCGTTGTGCAGCTAAAACTGTAAGGCCTACCAATGATTGACTGCACAATCATTGGTAGGCCTAAACACCAATTAAGGCTAATACCACTTGAGACGCTATAATGCGTATATTTATGATACAGCTATTAATTATTGGTACACGTGTAGTCGTGTACGTTACAGAGCAACAGAAACCGTATGCAAGAGTAACATGGAAAGCTATTAACCTGCACGTGCTTATAGGAATTTGATAGAAAACAGGGCATTAGCAAGGCTTCGTTGGGAAAACCGCTCCACAGAAATTAGGAAAAATAGTTAATAAGAATTGTGCACGTTGCAGAACCTGCCTGAGACCGGTTCGAAAGTATGCAAAGCTCGACTTGAGCGATTATAAAATGAAGATTTGATTTTTCAAACATACCTGTGTCTTCTTCATTAACCTGATTGTCGGCAGTTTGCGCATGTTCACCGGTATATTGTTGCCTAATTCTGAATTTTTTAACAGCTAAATTAGTTCGTGAATATTAGTACATGTCATTTGACAGTCTATTTACGTCGATGCGATATCTAAATCTCGACTCACCGCATGACGTTCGCCTGCACTGCGCTGGTTGCTATAGCCGTCCGTTTGTCCGTCCGTCTGCCATTGCGGACTTAACTGTACGTCCACTTAGGATTTAACGATTTAACTTAGGTTTAACGATTCCAAGGTCTTGACGCAAGATAACAACATTATACAAGGCAATGTGACACTGACCTAAACTCGGTTTTGAAAAGCAAAATATAACTTTGATTTTCTTGTAAGAGTTATAATTCAGTTGCAGCAAGCGCATAATCAGACTATTTAAAACTATTGCAACGATTCCGCACTATATGGTCGGGCACCAATGCACTAGTTTAGCATTTTGGGACGTATGTTTGTATTTATGTAGGTCTATGTATGTGTGTGCATGCATGTACGTAAATACGTGTGTATATATACCAGTAAAAAATGTCGCTAAGAAATGATAAATAAACAAATTAACGTGTAAAGCGTTCAGTGGCTTCAAACATCAGTTCATAAGCAGTAGTGTAACAACTGATGAGTAGAAGAAGCAGAAACTGCTTATCAAGTCGTCCCCAAAGATAGAAGAACCAGATGGATAGAGTGGGCACTAGAACCAATAATAGTTACATCGGATAATAGGAAATACTAGATGTCAACAATATTAATCTAGTATAATGTAATAGAATTTTAATAGTTTTGAGAGACTAATAAAGATTTAAAGAGTATTTAAGCGACGAAAGA
>JACEVL010000555.1:215000-290000 GCA_020284085.1 Aporrectodea caliginosa | reverse complement strand
ATTCAGTTATGAAACAGTCAAGACAATACTCACAGTGGATGTGAGTCATGTGACAGTCAGGTAGATCGTAAACTAGGCCCTAGTTCAGTATTTCTTAACCAGTGTTCGACCGAACCCCTGGGGTTCGGTGAGCCAGTGCCAGGGGTTCGGCAGAGGTCCTCTGAAATATACATATTCAGGGTCAGTGAGTGTGAGAGAAAAATCATTTGCTATTTTATTTTTATTTTTATTTTTCGACTTTTATTTAATAAAATAGTTAACTGTTAGTAGTTCGTGTATTGAATGTATTAATATTGTATCACATTTTGGTACAAATTTTTATTTCCTTTTGTTCCCATTAGTTAAAAAATTATTGTTCAAACTTGAGGGGTTCGGTGAGTGGTCATGGATTTCTCTTGGGGTTCGGCTCCCTTGAAAAGGTTAAGAACCACTGCCCTAGTTGTTAGGGCCTATGACAACTCAGACGATAAAACCGGAAGCGCTTATATGACGTGCGATTTGATGAAAAGTTAACTAGAATGTACAAGTGAGGAATGAGGTGGAGAAACAAGTTACACTTACACATTAGAACACATTCAGAAATCAAAATGACAATATGAAATTCAATTGGAATCTTAAATAATGAAAGGCTGTTGATGATAACGTAGAGGAATTACACTGTTGCATGGACGCTGCATGGACGGCGTCCAGGCGGTGCTGCCTAATAAGTGGCAGGACGGCGTCCAGCCTTGAAAATAAGTGCCTGGACGCCGTCCATGACCGTCCATGCACACTTTAAGCCCTGAGTTCTTTATATACAATAAGCTTACATAGAAACTAGAATACAATGACCTTAGGCTTAAGACTTAAAGAGTTTTATGCGATGTTCATGACTGATAACGAAGATAAAAATTAAGATTTTACAAGCATAATTTGACTGTTTGTATGCTAAAAATGCACCATTTATTAAATCTTAAATGGCATTTAAGATTTAGTTTTACAAAAGAAGTCTGGGAACTGGCTTACATAACCCCTCCGAGATCCCTACCCTATTTTGCTCAGGCGGTTTAGGCACCTTGGCCCTCCATTTGCTGGAAAATATAACCACTGGCCCATCAATTAAAATATGTTGACATCTCTGCTTTTGATAATGATTACGACACGTACGAATGATTACGATTATGGAGTAGTGGTGATTATGATGATGACTGTATACACACATGTAGATAAAGGTAAAAGGCAATACTTCATTTTCCTCTACTAATTGTGCTGAGCATACTAGCAGCTTTAGGTCGTGACACCGTCTTTTTCTTGACCTCGGGACGCCTGCTGAGTGGAAGATGAAGATGTCAACGTCGACGACGTTATCACTGAACTTCTCCTCCTCCTCCGCCCAACGCGCTCCGCTCATCCTTGGATTCATCCTTTTGATTCACGGATTCATCCTTCTGTCCGCCATAATGGCAGGTCAGTCGCCACGAATCGCTAGGTGGCCTTGTCTACGACGGTCTATGCCTATCTACTTACTTATTTACTTAGTTCTGCAATGCTTAAGCTGAAGCGGTTATTTGAAGTCTATGTAACTATTTGTAAGAGACAGTGGATTGACTCAAATAATTAATTAGCCAACTTATTTATTTTTCTTTTAAATAATAACTATAATTCAATATTAGTCTATTTCCTACGTTTCTTGTTTCCTTATATTTTGAAATTCTCATTTAGTCTACTATGCCACTTTGTTCATGTAAGTATTCAATTAGCCAACTCTTTCTTCTTTTCCCTTGCTCCCTTGTTTCCTCCTATTTTCTTTCTTTCTTTCTTTCTTTCTTTCTCGTGTAACTATTTATTAACTTATTAATTTAAGTTTACATGGGACAGGAATTAATAGAAAAAAGTGTGTTGAAAATAGATGATTAACTTCTCTATTTCAAGCATAAAAAGGAAGAACCAAATGTGTCAATTTGTTTAAAGTCCAGTGGTTTATCGTTTGTTTTTTCAAGTCAAAATATGGCCTTGTCTAATGGCCTCAAGAGCTTAGTGCCTCCGTCTAAGACGGTAAGACCTCAGGAAGGCCTCGATAGAAAAAACGAACATAGTGCGTTTAACCCGAGATGCCTAAATCCAATTCACTTGAAAATAGATTTAGCTTTTATTAGTTTATTATTTCCTCCAGTATATATGAGTCTCAGTCAGTTGACCGTGTTGTTGTTGTCTTCGTCCAGGGAGCCATGGAACTGCAGAGGGTCGACCTCGGAGGTCTCTCCTCTCATCATCGTCGTCGTCGTCATCATCATCGATGATCCGACCCTCTTCGCTCTACCTTTGTCTCTTCTGCTCCCGGAACACTGACCTCTGTGACCCCTTCTACGCCTGCTACCCTTACCACGGATCCCCATCCGCCTCGGATAGCGATGCCCTCTCCGTTTACTCGTCCATCTGAGACCACGCGTCCAGCCCACCACGTGATCCACCTCAACCCTCTTCCATCTCTACCAACAGCATCTGCAGTACCAACCACCTGTTCCGGATGTGTGGATGTGGAAAACCCCTGCATATAGTTCCATCAGACTGCCAAGAAAAGGAAGAAACCCAAAACAAACATTACATATAATATTTTCCATAATAATTATGTATACAAGTGCTTAACGTACATATGTATTACATATGATATATATATATACCACATATATATAGGCCTACGCCATATATATTCGTGTGCTATATATGACGTCGTTGTTGTGTGACTTACTTAATAAAGCATCTTATGCAGAAAACGATGTTTCTGGGGTGAGAATAAATTATAGAAAATGTTTGATTAGTAATTTATTGAATGTGAGCACAGTTGATAATATTGGATTTAATCTCGACTTCCTCCTCCCATTCTCAGTGGAGGCGCCAGGATTTCAGGTTTGGGGGGGCTAAAGCTCCAAGCCCTTCCATTTTGTCCCCTCCTCCCTGTGATTTGCAGTGTTTTCCCACTTTTATTGGGGGAAGGGGCTGAGCCGCAGTTAGGGGGCTAAGCCCCTAGCCCCCCACTGCCCATTCTCAATATCCTCATCCACCTTCTCATTCTCCTTCTCCTCCCATACTTTCCCTCTTCCTTCTCTTTTCCTCCTCCTCCTCCTCTTCGTCCTTTTCCTCTCATGATTAGGTTCTGGCAATTACCTGTGTTTTGATCATAGTCGTCGATATAATCATCATCATCGTCGTGAGCCTCATCAATATATATATAGTCGTCATCATCACATCAATCCCGTCATAGCAATCTGCATCGCCCATGGCAACAACATGTGATTGGCAAACCCATGACGTGACTCATACATTACGAATCGGGCTATGATCATATTCATAGCATTTACATGTAATTAATTATATGAATAATTAATTCTGCTTACCTGACTGCTGCCTTATGTGTATTCTAAGGACTATTGGCTTATAAACTAATAGCAGAATATATAGTACATAATACATGCAACGTTTGGATATATGAAGATATTACATAGTGTATAACGCATGTATATATATAGTTGTAGCATACATATATACATATCATATATACATTTATACATGTATGTATATGGACATTTATATATACATATTATATATATATATATATATATATATATATATATATATATATATATATATATATATATATATATATATATATATATATATGTAAACCAATCTCTAAGGGAGCCTATATATATAGGACTAAAGAGGTCTAAGACTTTTTATTAACGGCCTATATGAGAATTTTTCGATAGCTGCACTAAGCGTCGGCTGTCATCGATACGTCTGTGATCGGGAAACGTTGCAGACAGAAGCAATTAACAACTGGAGCACTATACACTTGAGGGATATGGCTGGAGAAGGAGAACTGGAAGAGGTGGAGAAGGATATGGAAGAGGAGAAATAGGAAATGGAGAAGGAGGTAAGAGAGGAGGAGGAGACGATTGTTTGTTGTCCATGTCTCGAGTCTGTTGGATCTGTACACAGACATTATAAGCAGGTCTTTTATTAGGTAGGCCTAGCTCTCGTATTGACGCCGATGTACACACGACGTAGGCCTATACTCCTCCCTGAATCAATATGCACAGTTCTGTTAGTGTGCTCGCTTGATATTCATACAAAACACCTGCGTGCAGACTTGATTGGCAGCAACGCTTCTCCTGCAATGCCCAATCGAGTCCATAGGTGAGGCAGAAAAATCGTTAGGCGTAAGACCTTCGATGAAGCGGAACGGTTCACTTTCACACGCAGCGAATTATTGTGGAGTTCACTGAGGAATGTCTAGGACACGAGAATAATGTACACGACTTAGGCATAATATTACAACATTTGTCTGCACAACTCATCTGAGATTATTACGAGGTATCGACGAGTGACGCCGACAAAAGACTATTCCAAAGCGATACGACATTTCATATAAAAATATTATATGACTTTTCTCGATTACTTTCGTAGATAAGAGCTTTGTTTTCGAACAATTTCACAACGGTGACATTTTTTATGATCCAGCGCAATTATTCGAATGATTTTTCTGCGTGTAGACGGAAAAATCTACATTCAGGAAGGCCCTCGGATATATTACCAGAGTGAAAAATACAGGAATTGTGG
Organism: Aporrectodea caliginosa; assembly: GCA_020284085.1. Classification (NCBI taxonomy): domain Eukaryota; kingdom Metazoa; phylum Annelida; class Clitellata; order Crassiclitellata; family Lumbricidae; genus Aporrectodea; species Aporrectodea caliginosa. Next base: position 285,401 of record JACEVL010000555.1, on the reverse strand, counting down.
ATACAAGAATCAATACGAACGGATTTTGATTGAAGACAGCGTTATAATTGGAAACGAGACTCAGTAATCTATGCTTGATCTGTTATGACATCGGCGTTGGATCGTATAGAAGAACCTATAGATTAGATTAGAAAATGATTGTAACGGTCAAATACGGAGGTAGGTCTCATCAAATACCTGTCTTCATGAATAATATTCATCCATATGAGCAACAGGGAGAGCAAGGTATTGTGAGGCAATACCTTGTGAAGTAAGCACTGTCTTAAGAGTCTATAATTATGGCAGGCTGTACGGTTCATTTCATTCATTCATTTCATTTCAGATATTTATATAGCGCCCCTTCAAGATTTCTACTCAGAGGCGCTCCCGACTACAGCGCGGACACTGAATCGGAGTTTCACGCCGAAGCGCATGAGCAATTGCGAGTGAAGGACTTGCCCAGGGTCCCTACGCGGTGGCTTGAGGTGGATTCGAACCCGCAACCCTCCGGCTGCAAGGCACCAAATATACCCCCTGAGGTGGATTCGAACCCGCAACCCTCCGGCTGCAAGGCACCGAACATACCTCTACACCACCGCGCCCCACAATTTTCTTTTGTTAAAAATAAGCTGACAAGTACGCAACTTATACATTGAAAACTAAGATACTACTGGATGTTTAGAGATTAGATTAAGAAGGATGAGGCATAGAAGGAACAAGGGAACATAATATTATGGTGGTGGTGGTGGTGGTGGTGGTGGTGGTAGTTGTAATAATAATAACGAATAGTCTCCATTCCAGATGTTTCTTTCTTTTAATTAAACTTAGTACTTAAGTTCCCATGGATCATAATATTTTCTTGGGGCAAAAAAGAAATAATAATAATAATAATAATAATAATAATAATAATAATAATAATAATAATAATAATAATACCTGTCTTCCTTAAGCGACATGGATGAGTAGCCATATAATCTCTAATTCCCTGGGGAATGAATTGCCTCAAAGGAAAAATGATAATAATAATAAATCATCTGTCTGTGAAGATAGCCTTTCCAGAACAAAGCTCCTCTCATTTCTGCAATCCTGAGGGATTATAATATGTACCTCGGGGAAAAATAATAATAAAAATCTGCATCTGAGCAGTGAGCATTTATTTAGCTCCTTGTTTTGAGCTCCTCAAAAGCCGCAGCACACTTGCTGCCGGAGTAGAGTATATCGCCTGCCTCTCTTCCTCTCTTCTTGCCTTTCTCTCTTCCTGTCTTCAGTCAGCTAGACTAAGTGACTTGTCGTCTTCGCTCTCATCCTTTGCTTGTGTATTTTGCAATTTATATAGCGCCTTGCTCGACCGCCACAAGCTGCCAGTGAAACGAGAATTATATCCTGCTCTTCGTTTCTTCTTTCTAATTTTCCTTCTACGCCTCATCCTTCTTAATCTAATCTCTAAACATCCAGTAGTACCTTAGTTTTCAATGTATAAGTTGCGTACTTGTCAGCTTATTTTTAACAAAAGAAAATTGATTGATTGATTTATTCTACTTCTTCATTCTTCCCTCCCCCTAAAGTTTTGCCTCCTCTGTTGCCTCCACTCTCTTTGTTTCGTCATCCGCTTCCTCTTTAGCCTCATCCTTTTCCTCTCTCCTCCTTTTTTTTTACCCCGCTTCTTTCTTCTTTTCACAGTTTTCTCTTTTGCCGGCTTTTTCTGTTTTGCCTTCTGCTCCTATATTCACCGGACAGGAAGGCTAGGGAGCCAGTGCAGGAAGTCACGATTGTCAAACAGAACGAAGACAAAGTTTATAAAGGAAACGAGTACAGTCAGAATTCTCTCTCCATCTTGTCTTGCTCCTCCTTGTCCTCCTCCTCCTCCTCCCTTCCGCCTCTTCCACAGGTTATTACGTGGGCCTACTCCCTCCTCCTATAGGCCTATAATATGAAGAAAGGTTCTTTCTGCTGATTCTGTAATCAAAGATCAATTAGGGATCCAGATGCAATGAACTGTAGCCATCACTCTCTCTCTCTCTCTCTCTCTCTCTCTCTCTCTCTCTCTCTCTCTCTCTCTCTCTCTCTCTCTCTCTCTCTCTCTCTCTCTCTCTCTCTCTCTCTCTCTCTCTCTCTCTCTCTCTCTCACTCTGTTTTGTTTGTCTGTCTCTGTCTGTCTATCACTCTGTCCGTCTTCTTGTCTGTCTCTGTATATATGCATATGTAGCTTAACACACGTATAGTTGACTGACGGATAGAATATTTTTTGGAAGTATGTAAAGCCGATTGCTCAGTGTATGAGACGCCTCTGGAAAGGCAGATCCTTAGAGTGACACACGCCAAGATATTCTATTTCCACGACCGCCCTGTTTTTGGACTCTCTTATTGCTTCCGTAGGCTAAGTGAGACGCACGGAGGTGTTACAAAAATCAACCCGTATACAGCTGCATATAATCTTAGACAGGGATATTTTACTTCTAAAAATAATTCCTAATTCAGTTTTAATTCAGTTCCGTGTTCTTGAATTTAACGTCTAATTCTAATTTATTAGTAATAAATTTATTATTATTATTGTTATTTGCTTGTTTATTTTTGCGCGAGGTAAGAATAATCCCTCAGGCTTCTAGAAATAATTAAATAATAATTCCGAATTCTAATTTTACTTCGCAAATAATTGTTCTTAACGTTCCTATTTTAGTTCTCAAGTCATTTTACTTCTTATTTTAGTTTTCCAAATAATTATTATTTTCAGTGCTGTACAACAGTACAAAGTATTGTAACGTTATTATATAAGATGTCGTTGTTCGATTTCAAGAGTATTCTCATTTCCAGAGACTTTTTCATGTGATTTCCTCGTCCATCAGTCAAGATTCCACATAGGCTGCAGAAAATTTGTTTTCTGTGAGACTGGAGCTGACAATGGATTATGTGTTTGGATCAGATGCGATTTTACTCGCCTGCATGCATCCCAACTTAATTGCCTCAGGAATTAAAATGATTTTAGTCCAGAAGCTAATTCCTGATTTCGCTCATAATTTGAGTTTGGCAAATAATTCATAATTCAATTTCTAATTTTGTTTTTGAAGCTAAAATAATTCCTACATTTAATTCTATGTCTCGTTAACGAAGTCGTTTATTTCTACGGCTAATTTTAGTTTTCGTTAACAAAATATATGCCCATCACAGATCTGATATACTTGTTGCAGAAAATGACAGCATCGTCGTAAACACTGATTGTAGTGTATACAACCTCCTCAAATATATCCGGCGAAAATGCAGTCCCACTGAAGGTAAGTTTTAAATTTGTTTGTTTGGATGTCTGTCTCTGTCTGTCTATGCGCCCGTCCGTCTGATTGTGTATATTAGCAAGCCATTTAATGGGGCGCGTTCTTAGTAGGCTACCTAACGCGTATTTGGTACTTGCATCAATGTTTTAAACCATAAATGAGTCAGTGGTGACGTTTCAAGAATGCCAAATGGACCATAAATGGGATCTCAGCTGAACCAAACGAAGATCTTCGATTGTGATCTGGATAAAAAGAATTAGAAATAAAGATTAGATTTTGTGTCTGTTCACTGCAGAAGTAATCGACCTTTCGGATGAGAAAGGAAAACTGAAGAACCTTCGCTTTAAACCGTCAGATTACGGTAAAGACCACGTGACGTCCAGGGAATCTCTCGTCCTCATCGCCGTTCGCAACTCCTCAGCGCCAGACGTCGTCTCGGAGGTCGAAGGTCAGATTTCCACTTCGATTATTCGCTGCCAGTGTTGTATCAATTACATTCTAAATGTAATTCAATTATAATTGCAATTACATGCTTGTAAATGAAATTCAATTACAATTACAATTACTTGATTGTGAAAGTAATTGAATTACAATTACATTTTGATTGTAATTCAATTACCAATTACTTTTCAATTATTCCTTTAAAATTGGCAAACGATTTAGAATTATTTTGATAATCTTTTATTTACTCTATTGTATTGTATTGTATTTGAACACTTGTTATAGCGCCCCTTCCAGATTTCTATTCAGAGGAATCTGGAAGGGACTAAAACATCCAATGGACCAATTGTCCGTAAATTGTAATAATATAATATACATTCAATAGTATCATAGGATTGTCAGGTATCCAAAATACGATTTGCAATTATGATTCATTAAAACAAGTTAGAGTTTATTTGATTTTTAGTAGACTTTTTGAAAATGATAGTCTGTTAGAGAACTCAGTTGATTGCGCATGGGTGAGTGAGTTAATTCGTCCAGCAGTTCTAAAGAGACGCTTGTCGTGTACAAAACAGCTGAAAATGGAAGCTCTGTTTTCTGTAGGCAGCCGCAGCAAACTAGCTAAGAATGAATGCATGACTGCATGGATAGTCTGATAATGATGGTCATTACAATATTGAGGTCTATCAAAGTGTGCTGTAAGATTGTAAGCGGGGACTGCGGGGTGTAAGGAAAGAAAAATGTTGACAATTATGTTGCCATGCAAACATAATGCAGAGCAGTTTATTCAATTAAACGGGTGGCCCGGATCAATCCGGCAGGCTGGCATCTTTGCTGACTTTATCAAAGTAATTTGTAATTTACACTTCATTCAATTACAAATTACATTCAATATTGTAATTGAAATACAATTACAATAACTGGACTTAAAATGTAATTCAATTACAAGTACAATTACAGAACGTGTAATTCAATTACGTAATTCAATTACATGTATTTCAATTACTGAACAACACTGTTCGCTGCGTCATATTATGCTATAAGTTATTAGATCGGGGTGCAGTGGTTAGCGTACTGAACTGTTAACTGAAAGGTCAACGGATCAAATCCCGCAAGGATGTTACGAGGTTCCATTTCCATCAGCGCCCTCTGTCCAGCTCAGCTTTAAAATGAATACTTTGTCTGTACACTTTCTACTAGGTGGGAGGATTAGATAGCAAGGGCCACATGCGCTCATATGTCGAAGCTAAGAAAATGAAGTACATGTATGCCTGTCTGTGTACGTGCGTGTGTGTACCATTAGCCTACTCATTTCCATTAGCCTACTCATGTGTACCATAAGCCTACTCATTTCCAGAGACTTTTTCATGTGATTTCCTCGTCCATCAGTCAAGATTCCACATAGGCTGCAGAAAATTTGTTTTCTGTGAGACTGGAGCTGACAAATTCCACCCATACTTCTCATGTCTTTGGAAAGGAGGGGTGGTGGCACAATCGCTTATATTATAAGAAGAACGGGCGGGATCAAAAGTCGATTAGGGGTAAAGTGGGTGATCTTTGATACTTAGTTTCAGGGCCTATTTCTCATTTCTGTTGACAGAAAATGAAGGTATAACTTCTGTTCCGAAGCAAACGCTGGTTCCCTTGCTCACATCGAAACTAACGGACCTACATTTCATAGGTAAGATCTGGCGCTATAGGCCTATAAATTGATAACAGCGTATACGACGACGATGAAACTGATGATGACTACGACGAAGATGGCGATGATGATGATGAAGATGACCACAGCAATGGATTATCTCTAATAACACTCGATCAGGCGTCGAATCCCAATCCATCCGATTGTAAAGTATTAAAAGCCGCGTCAAACAAAGGTTAAATAATTCATTGACGAGAGGTATATATAGGTCAAGAGGCGAAAATCTGTACATAACTTGGGGGGGGGCAGAATTTTGCGTGGGCCGGATTTTTGCAATTGGAGGGGGGCGGGGCAAAAGGTACCTAGTCCAAACTGGGGGTCCCTCTCTGCCTCCCCCCCATGATTTACGCCCCTGTATAGGTCTGGGCCTACTTCGCATCACCGACACTCAACACCTTTTCTGTTAATAAGGAACCGTCACTCTCAAACGTCGCTCACCCAGAAAAACAAACTACCGCACAGCGCCCGATATAAACTTCTGGCAGACTCGATCGTCTGAAATCAATCTCACACTCGAGTATTTCCAGTCTCTAGCTGAACGGAACCCAGAGTCAATCAAATCCTCGAACCAATCCGACACTCCAGTAGATTCAAGAATCGAGTGCCATATTTACACTTCACTCTTAGTTGTATGCCTAGCATCCACCCTCGCATCATCCCAAAAGGCGCGCAGCCACTTCAAACACGCACGCGTGGCAAGGCGCTCCGAAAGCCACACACGCCACACACGCATCCATAAAAGACGAAATCGCTGATAAAATTTTAACTATGATCCTGATGCTGATAGGCCTACTCATGTCTATGACGAGAAGGAGCAGAATGCGTTGTTATAATCATGATAATGACGACTATGAGGAGATTGAGGACGATGATGATGACGATGAAGATGAGGATGAAGGTGATGATGAAGGTGATGATAATGAAGAGGAAGATGATGAAGATGATTATGATGATGATGAAGATGAGGATGAAGATGATGGTGAAGATAATGATGATGAAGAAGAAGATGATGAAGATTATGATGAAGATGAAGATGACGAAGCTGCTTATGATGATGATGAAGATGAAGGTGATGATGATGAAGATGAAGATGATGAAGATGAGGATGAAGATGATGGTGAAGATGATGATGATGATGATGAAGAAGATGATAAAGATTATGATGAAGATGAAGATGATGAAGCTGATTATGATGATGATGAAGATGAAGGTGATGATGATGAAGATGAAGATGATGAAGATGAGGATGAAGATGATGGTGAAGATGATGATGATGAAGAAGATGAAGATGATGATTATGATGAAGATGAAGGTGATAATGATGATGATGATGATCAGATGATGATGAAGATGCGTATGATGATGATGATGAAGGTGATTATGAAGGTGATGGTGGTGATGAAGGTGATAATGCTGATGAAGATGACGATATTGAAGAAAATGATGATAATGTTGATAGGTCATGATGATGATGATGAAGGTGGTGGTGGTGATGATGATGATGATGATGATGATGATGATGATAATGATGATGATGATGATGATGATGATGATGATGATGATGTTCTTGTGAAGCCAAGCTCAATGAGCCGAGAATTAAGGCGGTGACGGTGAACGAAGCGACTGCGGCTCCGAAGACGGATGCAAAGTCCAAGAAGACGACGTCAGCATCTTCCTTATCGTCAGCCGCAGCAACTGCCGCATCCGGAGGAGGAGGTGGAGGAGTCGGAGTCGGAGATAAGAAATCGACGAAGAATGCCAATGCAAAGAGCAATAGGCAGACGACGAAATCGGCTCCGAAGATTCCGAAACCTTAGATCTACACATCGAATCAAATATTATTATATACATTTTCATAAACAGATTAATTTTCAGTTTAATAGCAATTTCATGTTGGATCATACCAATTAATTAGGCAATGCGCTTTCATTAACACGCAGTTTAATAACAATTTAATTTATTGATTTTTATATATCATCGCTTGTTTTGGTTTCTTCCTTTGTGCTTGAGATTATCGATACAGATTGAATGAATATGATCTATGCCGCAAACTTGACTTTCCGGGTAATTTACAGATAGACAACTAAAGGTTGCTGGTTCATGGCTTAAACCCAACACAAGCGACCAGGAAATTTCAATCGAGACTGGGGTTTAACGTTTGTTTTGAAGAAGTGGACACTCTAAAGATGTCTAGCAAATCCAGTTCTGCCAGTCGGGTGTTGCCTGTAGGCAGCGCAGTGAAAGAGTTCGTATTATCTGATCGAGGACGGTATAGTTATTATTATACGAATGGTTCAAGGCTCTACAGAAACAAAACAAAACAAAACAATAGACCGTAACAATCATTAGGTAAAATTAAAGTAAAGAGGTAAAGCTTCCATTTGGCTTGTGGAATACGGGCGCTCATTTCTGGCTGTTCTGCTCTTCAGCCGGTAATGGACCAGCATAACCTTGATAGATAATATTTAATAGGACTGAACCGAAGTGCAAGAAGGCGTAACTCATGTAGCTACGACTGCCGTAACGATTTCTGCCTCATACTATACCCCAGAAACGTCGCCGGGGAACAATTTCGTGGGGTTTAGTTTTCGGGGCGGGCTTTCCATTGGACATGGTCGTATTTTTCTACATGTTTAGTGTTTGGTAACAGTAATGCAGTTATTTGGGGGGTGAACCCGTAAAACCACCCCCTAAATACGCCCATGCAGGATACCTCCTCAGGTTATGCGCGCCCACTTCCTCATTCCACAACCGATGTCGTTTGCTTTCGGCAACTAGACTGTCTCATCTGACTGTAGGCCTACATCTGACTGTTTTTGTCCCATGATGATTTAATTATTTAAAGCTTATTTCTATTGTGTCTGGTTGCGGTCTGTCAACCTGTCAGAAAATAAAACGAATATCTAATAATAAAACTCACGGCGACGGGCGACCTCCACATTTCAGCTACGAGACCTAGACGATAATAATTATTATGGGCTATGGTTCACGGAGTTTCTCTGCTGTTGGACCATCTGTCTAGAACTCCAGCCGACAGTTTGGAATCCGCAACCATCAGCTGTCATCGATAGTTTTAGAATAGGACTTCAATTTGAAAGAACAATTTCCCTGGAAACGAATCACGTAATCGAGCGTGTTTGCTAGGATCGTGAAAAAAATATGTATAATTATTATAGCAAAAAAATTATTAATAACATGCAAACACATAACTCGGTCATTGTACACGCTTGATGTGTCGAATGTTCTAGTGGTCAACGTGCGGGACTGTGAATCTAGAGATTGAGGGTTCAAATCCACGCCAAATGAGAAATATATTTCGGGTTTTCTGCCCAACTTGCGCCTTTTGCGAAACTAAGGTATAACATTAGCACTATTGGTGATAAAATCAGGCGTTCAGAGTGAGGACCCACCACCCGCCTTTTTATGACCCAGACTACCTCATCAGATTATGCAAGCCAAAGGGATGTCTTCATCAAAAGTCGCAACTCGGAAACCATAATTAAAACAAGAAGCAAAAATTAAGTGAACGAAGTCGCTAGCAGTCGATAACTTAGCGACTGGTTTCGACTTCAGGACTTAGCGGCGGCGGAGGCTCCAACGGGCGGTTCCGATGTCTAGGCCTATAACCGTTCTTCTCGTTGCCTATAACGGACAAATAGCTCGTCATCCTAAATGTAGTCACGTGAGTGCTTGTTCATTCATTTTGAGCATTTATATAGCACCCCTTCAAGAACCTATTCATGCAGGAGCGCTCCCAGCACTAACCACGACTAAAGAATAAAGACTTGAGCGACTTGTAAAACCCTGCCGGGTGGAACACGAGTTAAAAAGCGGACTCATCGGAGCACAAGCGGGGAGGTCATTCCAGATGGAAGGGCCCACAACCGAAAAGCACGGCGCTGCCTAAGAGGCTATCCATAAATGATGTCACGCGATTTTGGCCGATTTTTACCCTCGCCACCCCCCCCCATCACACGTCGTCACAAAAGTAACACCCCTGAAAAATGACGTCACAAAGCTCTGACCGCCCCTAAAAGAAAGCCAGGTATTAAAAATGAATCGGTGGAAAGCTGATTTTAGCATAAAATTAACTTGAATAGCCTATTCATCGTCTAATCAATTACTATAGTATATTTTGTAGCAGAACAAAGCAAAATGGAAAGAGTAGAATTACCACAATAGGCCTAACATATTCATTCCACAGAATGAATAACTCTAGTAGAATCATTGGAATTAAAATGTTTAATATAAACAAATTTTATCCAAAAAGTTACAGAATTTATGCTTCTTCTTTCTCCCATGGCGAAGCAAAATGCTCCCTCATGGAACAAATAGGGAGAGCATGAATATTAAAAAATCTGACGGTAACCAAATATTTAATAATTTAAATAGGCCTAATTAGAAAATTATTAATAATGGTGCCCGTATACATTAAACAATCAAAAAATAATTAATTTAATAATCAAAATTAGTGCTGTTATTGTTAAAATTAAATTGTTGTTAATTGTTAAATTTCATTACATAGACCTGATGTGACGTCACATTTCTCAAATTCCCCCACCCCGTGTCACACTTCGTCACAAATTTCCGACCCCGTGACGTCAATTATGGACGGCCCCCTAATAGCATAATATACGTCCTACAGGGCCTACAGAAGCGAATAGTTCCGCCGATGCTTGTCACCGGACTCACCGGTGTAGGCCTACATGGGCGTATTTAGGGGTTGGTTTTACGGGTTCAAACCCTCTGAAATAAGTTTCCGAACAATGTTTTATACGCTTTTATATGCAAAATACAAAAAACCTGGACTTTTGCGACGATTTTCAATGGAACCCCCCGAAATTTTAAAACCCCCTCCGAAAAATTTTTCTGGCTACGCCAGGGCCGGATTAACGAATGAGGTGGCCCTGTTCAGTCAAACTGTGGGGGCCCCAGCCCCACAGAATCACAACAAAAGGATACATTAAACGTGTTATGTTAAACGAATCAACATTCGTCTATTATTAATTCGTGCCTTCTATCTTTTTGTACAATATCAGTCGGTCTTAGTGTTAAAGTATAGCCTAAATCTTTTACGGTTTAACGATATTACTATAGTACTATACTAAAAAGAAGGAGGAGGAGAACATTTTATAGCAGGAGGAGGAGGAGGAGCAGGAAGAGGAAGAACAGTCCTTTAAGCTAACCTGAGGCAGCCATGAGTATGAAGTGTTAGCGACTTCATTTTCTTAGCTTCGGCATATGAGGGCGGGTGGCCATGCAGGTCTCTATCTCGCCGTATCTATAGGGGTCTACTAAATAACTACGATAAAGAAGCTATACAGTATGGTTTCGAGGACAGTGAACCTGTCTAATAATTGTGGATCATCATGCTGCCCAACTCAATTCGTTGCTGTTGAGTTGTCTCTTTTCGAGATGTAGGGCTCACAATCCAATGCAACATAATGTAATGTAATGTAACATGACAATTATAAAGTGCCACATAAAGAGTCTTTCAGAAGCGCTCAACACGTGGCCGCAAAACAGCTGAATAAGCGCGTCTTTAATTAAGAGTCTTGAGAAAACCATATAGTCACATACAGTATGCATGTATTTATGTATGTATGTATGTACGTATGTATAATGTATGTATGTATATATGCATTAGGACACTTAACATAGCGCATTTTTAGTACCTCGAGCAGATCTGCGCTATAGTCTATATGGTGCATGTTAAATGTAACTTAGATCTAGAGTTCTAGACTATTACATCAGGTAGTAAAACAATGCACAGTAAATAAGAAAGAGTCAACAATGGCAGGCCCACACACATACACACACACACACACACACACACACACACACACACGGTATTAATACCAATAATATAGTAAGTAAGTAAGTAAGTAAGTAAGTAAGTAGTTTATTCACCACAAAATAAAGCAAAATGACAATACACAAATTTTACAAACCGAGTGGTGGGCTACCGATGAAGTCACATAGGACTCATCTCGCCGGTCACCCTAATATTAAATTATTAATGTAATGTAAGTATACTTTACTACTTACATCAGACTCAGATTTGTCATCCGCCATAATTTTATGTGAGAAAACTCAGAGTTAATCATCGCTCGTCCAACTTAAAATATTAAGACAGTCTATAGACAACGCGGTGTAAACGTGGCGTTATGTGCGAAAACAACCGTATAAAGATATGCGTGCGTGTGTGTCTGTGCGTGTGTGTGTGTGCGCATGGCTATGGCCACCCATGCATAGGTCATGGCATAGATCGTATTATAACTCTCCAGCCTTTTTGGTTTGTCCCACCATCACCCAAGTCAGAGACTTTTCAGAATAAGAAATTTATAATTTCTACCCGGCAGATGTGATTCTATCAAGTCAAGCGTAACACGGCTAGAGCTGCTAATTATTTAAACATTTCTCAGATGTTAATGGATGACAAACATTGAACTATGTCTACTTTGACTGCATGCACCAACCGATTGTAAGGATAAACAAGACGGTTTATCACGGGCATCCAACGTTAGCGACCTCTAAAGTCTAAACCTCTTCTCCCCACACGGGAAACCTGATCGGACATGTGTGGATTGTGGAATAGTTTTTAGACTTTGCTAATGTAACTGTGATTTGACAACTATTAATAAATGTCAAGTTCAAAACCAGACAGAATGTGTATATGTTGCAAATATGGATATATGTGTAGGCCTATGTGTAGGCTTATATAATCACGTGTATATAAGTATATATGTGTATAGGCCTATGTATTATAATTATGTGGTTAAGTGTATATGTATATAATATATATATGTGTGTGTTTATAATGCCACACATTTCCGAAAGTTGTGCATTTGTATATATTAAAATGGGTAGTTTCGAATAAGTTGTTCTGGTTGATTTTTTTTCATTTTTACTATTAGCCTTAACAAATAACAATAATGATAAAATATTGAATTTTTCTGTTTCATTTGTGGGGGCCCTTCAAGTGTGGGGGCCCCTGTTCGGCCGAACATGTTGAACATGCCTTAATCCGCCTCTGGGCTACGCCCAGCGGCCCATGCCGGTGTATGAATTAGCTTAGAACCTACGTACAAATATAAAAAATGTGATAGACCTAATGCTAGTTTTAATTATTACTCCAACATCTAGCCTCTAAATTTTAATTTCAATCGTAGGCCTATGTAATATTTTATGCTATTAGGGGCCGTCCATAAATGACGTCACGCACTTAGGGGGTCGGGGGGTCGGAAATTTGTGACGATGTGTGACATGGGGGTGGGGGTCTGAGAAGTGTGACGTCATACCAGGTCTGTTTTATTAAATTTAACAATTAACAACAATTTAATTTGATTAATAACAGCACTAATTTTGAGGATTAAATTTTCATTATTTTTAAAATTATTTTAATGTATACGGGCACCATTATTAATAATTTTCTAATTATTTCAATATTTGGTCACCGTTAGATTTTAAAATACTCATGCTTTCCCTATTTGTTCCATGAAGGAGCATTTTGCTTCGCCATGGAAATTTGGTTTTAGGAGTCAGAGCTTTGTGACGTCATTTTCAGAGGGGGTGTTACTTTTGTGACGAAGTGTGACGAGGGGGGAGGGGGGATTAAAAATCGGCCAAAATTGCGTGACGTCATTTATGGACGGCCCCTTAGCTAAGCTAGTCTACATAGGCCTAACTGTAGTGTAGGGTATATAGGCTAGGCCCTATATGAAGTAAAACTTTAATTCCGTTTATAATAGACCTAGGCTATTCAGGGCTGTTCAAGGCTTGGGTTTTTGGTTTTTGGTTTTTTGGTTTTTGGTTTTTTGGGTTTGAAAAAAACAAAAACACCAAAAAAACCGCATTTTTTTTTATAATTTTCAAAATTATAAATGCCAAAATGTCGTCTCTTCAACCTCTTGGCAATATTATTGTTGTATGGTCTTTGTTAACTTCGTTTTATGACATTCTACGTACGGTTCTACTGTTCTAGTTAATTTCATTTATATGCATCTGATTAATTTGAACGGTATTATGCCATTTTATGAGTTTTATGATCCGAAATAGGAAAATCACAAAAACAAAAAAAGAGCAAAAACACAAAAATAAAACCAAAAAACCAACTTTTCATTTTGAAATTTTTTTTGTTTTTTTGCACCTCTGAGGCTATTGGATCTTTTTCTACTGATATTGTGCTACTTCTTCACTTTTCTGTGCATTGTTGTCACAAAGTGTGGCGTTTTTTCGCGCTAATACAGTTTACTTACTTATATTCTGCGAATAAAGATTAGCGCATTAGGAATCTTAATTTTTCCATTTCCGCCGGGCGTAACGGATCGCGCAATGCCATGACGTCACGAATTCTGACGTTACAGTGGAACGAAATCTTTGTAACGAACAATTTCATCAGTAATAATATAATTTCAAATTTTGGGCCTACTATACTAAATTTGCTTTGAAAGATTATATAGAGCAACTCATAAAGACTTGAGTTATTAATAGCAGGTAAATAATCATTTTGTCGACTGATCCTGGGACTATTATTACTGTATTAATAGTCCCAGGCTGATCGTTGCGTATAGGTCTATTATTCGCGACTTGCCGTTTCTATGCGTCCGCACAAGTAACCTAACTGTAATCAAGTCTAGTGTAGCACGATTCTTATAATTAACTAGGCAGCAATCGATGGCACTCCAAGAGAATCGCAATCCGGTGAATTTGTAGAACAGTGGATTAAGGAGACAGCCGGTCATGTCGTTCTGCATGCATGGTTTCTCTGACATCAGATTTCGATCTGACTTCTCCATTCTGAATGACTCTACTATGATCTCATTGGAAGCGACCAGCCAACGATTGATGCTTTGTCACTGTGCGTTAGGATAACAACGTTATAGAAATCAGTAGGTTAGAGTTGATTAGACGTTTAGTTGGATTCTTTAGGGGCAGGTCGTTTAGGCCTAGTTTTCTGCAAACAGGCTTGAGCATAGACGTCTTAATAATAGCTGGCATATAGAAGTCCATGGCTTGAGGGTAGGAGTCGGGCGTTTGACCTTGAACGGAATGTCACCAAATTTTACCTGGTGATACATGGCACCGAAAGTAGTCTTCCGACTTCCGGAAACGATCCTACGATTTTATCAAAGTTAGTACTAAAAATTTGTGTAATCTAAAATTGTAGAAACTCAAGGAATATCATGAAAATATCAATGACCTTTCCCCTCCATCTGCAGATTTTGGTTGGGGTCCCACTCTCATCCCTCCGCTGCTTGAAGACTTTCTTATTCCCTCTGGGATATCACTCTGAGAGCACCTCTGAATAGCTTGTACTGTAAGAGGCACTTTATAAATTCTCCGATACGATATGATATATACGAAAGAAAAGTCAGAAATTGAGAAAAGTCAGAAATTGAGAAAGTCAGAAATTGAGAAAAGTCATAAAGAGTGTGCTGAGCCAAAAGATTGTAAAAATTCGTTGATAGCCTACATTGGTTGTCAGTTTTTTCCAAATGAATTTTAATATGGCTTTGGTTTTCCCCCTTGTAAACTTCTGAATCCAAACGTGCATCTTTATTTCAGCAGTTCCACTTGCTTTTCACTGTGGGAGCGACGATGTCTAAAAAACGCAAAGGCACAGATGATGAGGACACGGAGACAAACCCGGACCGTAAGCTAACAGAATTTCACTTAGTGGTATTTTTTAAAGTTTATTGGATGAAATCATGTAAGGTATACTTTTACTTAATCAAACGACTTAAGGTCTTATGCACGCTTAAATGCAAAATAGGCCAACATCTGTGAAACAATACATGTTCTGACACCGAAATCATATACATTACATTCAATTATGTAGACGTGTGATTGTGTGTGTAATGCATGTAGGTCTATATAATAATAACTTTTTCAATTCAATTCAATTCAATTTGTTTATTGATCCCAAGAGCGAAACAAATTATATATCACAATAGTTAAACACAAAGCATAATATATAATCATTTCTTTATATACTATTGTCACTGTATGCAGAAGGGAGCATATGTATACAGACAATATAATGCTTTTGAGCAACTTATAGCAGGGCTGTGATTATATGTATGTATTCATGTTTGCTTGTGTTTATGTTAGTTTATATTAATGGAATGCTATGCATGTATGCGTGTAGTGTATACGTTTGCTTGTGTGCAAGCATTCATGCAAGCATGTGTATATTGGAAACTTTTTGTGACTTCTGCGGTCCTTAACAGGTTCTAATGGCAGTCAAATCAAATCAATAAAAATTCATTTATTAGAAATAATAAGTTGACACAGACGTAACTTTAACAGGCAACATTGTTCAGGACTATTCCAGAGACAGTCAAAGAGCAGAAATCCAATAATTATGTCAGTTCGCAGTGTGCCTGGTTCATGAAGCATGACTTGATTATTTTTGCATACTATAACAGCATTTGTCTTTTAAATAATTATAAATTTAATGTATTAGTCTCTACCGATGGTTATTAAGGAAGATAGTTGCATTCATTAATCATTAACTCGCTAGATTACTGTCATCGTTGTTACTGTAAGGGCTTTCTAAAAGAAAGTATATAAATGTCATTTATTTGCTTAAACATATGCAATTTATCAAATCAGCCAATTGTCACATGTCTGTTGTTGCTGCGCAGCTGCAGTACAAAACGAAAGAGAGACGAAACGTGCTAAGATAACATTGCCGACACCTACAATGGTAACTTCCTTTGAAATTAGACCTTACATCCAGATTTTATTTAAACCATCACATGTTTAAAAATATACCATTATATATAATTATCATACGAGAAAACATTTCTTTCACCTGACTTGGGCACTTGCTGGAGCAGATAATTGAGCATCATAAGGTTTGTCTGGCAATTGGTCATAAAAACTGTTTCAAGGTACCTTATCATCATAAGTTTCTCTGATCTATTGAGAAATAACCTAACTTACAACTTTCTCCAATGGATTCTAATATTTTTTATTGCAATTCCATTTGAAGTGAACAGTGATTGATATCTTGAGCAGCACAATAATGGTGCTATAGAAGTCACTAGAATAGATTTTCTTAGATTAAGCTAGATTGGGTTAGATAAGTGTTGCACGATAAGCATAATTTTTTTAACATAATTGAGAATCATAAGTTCTGCCATGTATCGAGCATACTAATTGTTACAAGTCTTCAAGAGTCTTCTAGTTTAAGGTTTGTTGTGTATATGTACCAACGTGATGACACAGTATGTAAAGATGACAGTGTTTTAGGGCTCTTTTAGTAATTTCCCTAAGAGTAAGACCTAAATAATAACAACATTAGATGTGTGTGTGCTTGATCCGACTGTAGGTTTGTAGTAGTGAGGAATGTTTAAAGAAACGCTCGCACTACCTGGCGAATAATATGACAGTGAATACGGTTCTTTGGAAAATGTAACATTTCATGCTCATATGGGAGCAACAGATTTCCACAAAAGTTACAAAGTGCTGAACTAATGAAGAGATGCTCTGCTCCATCAGAACAGGAGATTTAGATTTAAAACTTAGGTCAAGATTGAAGACATGACTCAGTTGCAGCTTGTCAGCCACCTGGCATTTCTCCAAACCAAACTATTCTTAAATCTGTTATATTATAAAAAGTTAAGCATGTTATGCGGAAATGTAGATGCTTGACATTGTCAAACCTTTATTAGAGCACATTTACTGTGTTATTTCCAGCTGCAGGATCTCCCGATGGAGGTACTTGAGCGCATCCTCTTGGAAGCTATTGTTGCTGAACTTCGAGATCGCAAGATCCTCAGAAGTGCCTGGAAAAAATCGGCTGATAATGTGATTGAACGACTGAGACATGTTTGTCCACAATGGAACAGTGTGTTGACTGCAAGCTTGTTCCGAAACAGGCTGCATGGAATTATCGACACCTACCGTGAGTTTCTGAAACTTACTCTGTGGGCAATAGTTAACACTGTTGTACAACTTAGTCGTAGGGTTCAGATTTGTGAATACTTGGAAAATTAGTCATCAAGTTTATTACCATGTATGTACAACAAAATGCGGATAGCAGTTGGTCAATTAACGAATATTCTTACTTTATCTTATCACATAGTACAACCATTGCCTACTCACCCATCTCCATGTCTTGTTAAAATTTCATGTTTGCCATGAAATAGCAAAATCAAGTTGCAACCAACATCCAGCTACATGTATTTCTGTAGTAATTCATTCTTCCAACAGCATTCTGGCTACTGAAAGCCAACATGCTACAGCATGCAGCTAGTTAGCTATCTAGCCACTTAATGTAACAAATCTCTTAATTTCATCATATAATTGCAGCTTCTTGTTTCTCTTCCATCAGTTTCCCGACGATGAGGCCCTTATGAAGCCTCTCCGGTGTTCTCTATTCCGTACTATGCAGCTTATCATAGCTTAAATGCTATTAGAGCCAGAAAGTTCATCAGTAAGCAAACAGTTCTGAGACAACTAGTAAAGCCACCGCTGGTGGTCTCCTGCACTCATGGATTATTATTATTATTAATTAAATTTGTAATGCACGCACGGTCACACTGAAATGTGAATCTCAGGCGCACATAGTCAGCCGCCAGGAGAAGATGCAGTTAGATATCCAAGTGCTTGAAGGCCAAGAAGAATTAGTGAAGCTTTTTCAAGGAAGGAAGTGAATTTGAGCTACAAAGAGACAGTGGCAGTCGATTCCATTCCTTGGGAGCAGAGGAATGGAATGCATGCAAGCCCATAACTGTTCGGCATCGTGGATTCCCATCCAATGTTGATTGGCGACAACCTGTTCAAAGTACTAGACAACCTGTTTTCTCAGGTGTTGATGATGGCAGGTGAAGATTTAGAAGTATTTAGAAGCATTAGAAGTTATTAGAAATATTATTTCAAATTAAATTATATGCAGTTGTTTTCTAATTAATTTTTGTTATAACAGAATACTGGTTCTCATTTTAGCTCAAGTTGAGATTTCTTTTCAACTATTGGCAAGGCGTCGATTCTGCAACTGTGTTACTGTTACAACAATGAACGATGAAGTCTTTGTGTTGGTTCTTCAACCGATTCACATCGAAATCTATGCTCACAGCGATCTACTGACAGTGAAGAGATCGATGGAGTTGCCTGGTGTAACCATGCCCTGGGATTTGGTGGCGTGCAGCGTGTCCAACTGTCTGTACGTCTTGCACCAAACATCACGCAACATTGCAATCTTACGCACTTCCAATGAAGGGCCACAGTTTCAAGTCTCAGACTTCATCACTTGCTCGACTCAACTTGTCTCTAAAATGTGCGTTTCAGGAGACGGCAAATTGATCCTCTTCCAAGGTCCTACACCATCGAAAATCACAGTATATAATGCGGACGGTACCTTACAGCGCCAAATGGAGTTGGTGAATACCATTTCATATGTGCATAGTATCATATCAAAATCAAATGGCAATTTTGTCTTGGTTAAGAAAACAGATCTCAGAGAATTTGATAGAGAAGGAAACGCCGTGCACGAATATAAGACACCATATCGTGGCTCTCTTTATGGTGCTATGGACCTTTATGATAGAATGGTGACGGTTGATGATGGTGACAGTGTGCAACTATTAGATTCTGAGTTTAACTGGGTAGATGGCAAGTTTCGACTACCTTACTGCCAAGGTTCAAAGAAGCACTTCTATAGAGTGAGCTACAACAGGCAAAGGAATGAGTTCGTGGCATTTGAAACTGCTGCCTTTTGTGATGCTGATGCTAGCCAATGTTTGACAGTGTTTAACTTCACAGAGAGAGATGTTCCAAATGATACCAAAACTTAAGTGAACAGTGGTAGGCTACCCCTCTCGGCTTACTATAGCTGTTATATTATAGACCTAAATGAACTGAACTGAGATGTTCCATCTGCCTGCGAAGTCTAAATTTTGATCATTGACATAACTAGCTCATTAACAATAATCCTTCCCGAAACCTGTTAAACAGTTTGTTTCCTTTTAACTCTTCACCTGTTTTGCATGTTTTGTCTAAACAATTTTCATGAAGGTTGTTTATGATGCTGTTAACAGAGATAATAAATGTAAGTGCTAAAAGATGATTTCTTCATGGTAATGGTGATCTCTTGCAAACTATGAACGGACACCGTCAGCCTGTAAAAGTCTTGTTTTCATAGCTAGAGGTCGCATCTAACTTGCTTTTTTTTACATGATCAATGATCATACATAGCTAATGACTGACAATAAAATATATGTCGTAGATACCTGTATCTTCTTATCTGACTCATCAAATCTAGCTCCGACTTCTAATGTTTCTCGTCCTAAGTGAGACCCACCTTAGCAGCACCTCTGCCTTCTGTCTATAATCTCTCTGTCAACTGGACATGGATTTTAATTTGGTCTTATTTCATGACAACACAATTCTCTGACACGGTGAAGCTCAGGTGCATAAGTTGGTGCTCTGCGTTTGGCGTATAAGTAACGCTTTAGAAAGTTTGATTTTACAATTATGACTAGGTTAAGTTAGACATGAATTCCATAAGCAACGCTTTAGAATGAAGTCGTTAACACTTCATGTCTATGTTTTCCCCTCAGTTTAAGAGGGGTACCACAGACGCTTAATTGATTACTTACTTATATCATGTAGGCAAATGGGCAGAAACATGCAATTTAGGCCCTAAAATTGAACAGAATAAGACGAATGAGATGTTGATTAGATCCAGAAGAGGAGGGATTGTCCATGGGGTGATATCTGTCATACCTAGAGCTTCTAGATTGGAGAAAATGGTTCTATGTGTTACGATTACTGAAACCCTTGCTTTTGTGAAATACAGACCGCGTCTGCTCCAGAGCAAGGCTCTGTATGCATTACGTGTGCTGAACGCTCACGAACTCAAACGCCCGAAACTCGTTGATGTTGTGCGGGCGACGAAGGGGCCGTCCATAAAGTACGTCACGCTCCAGGGGGTTTAAGAAAGTGTGACAGTTTGTGACAGAGGGGAGGGGGGTCAGGCCATGCGTGACGTCACACATTTATTTTTTTAAATTTTATTTATAATTTATTTTATACAAAAGTGTGAAATTTATGGATAAAAATCTTGGAAAAGTCTTGTTACTACCCCCCTCGAAAAGTCATGGGAAAACACCTGTTACTACCCCCCTCGAAAATTCTTGGGAAAACTGCTCTTACTACCCCCCTCGAAAAGTTTCCCGGTCGAAAGTGTGACGTACTTTAGGGGGGGGTCCGAGTTTTGTGACAGTTTGTGACAGGGGGGAGGGGGGGTAAAAATGGTCAAAAATAGCGTGACGTACTTTATGGACGGCCCCGAAGGTGGTGCGTATGCTATATGTGGGCTCTGCATGATGGGGCTTCGAACGCAGCCCGACATGAAGAAAATCGACTCCAAGCCATTCTAACCACGATTTAAGCGGGGTACCGCTCTTTGCTTCTTCAATACAGACGCTCAAGGCTAGGGGACCCTACTTTTGACAAACTTCGGGCAGCCTGAGGCAGGCGAATGTCAGTCTTTTTACTGGTGGTTTAAACAACCCTGGATATGTACTTCATAAATTGCTCCCACCTAAGAAACCAAAAACCTATGGCCTCTGTGCTCGGTCTCACGATAGAGTGCTCAGTCCACAAGACAATAACATGACGAAAAACTTTATTGGGAGAATGTTGTATTCATACTGATTTAATTTCGAATTTTGTAAACTTCATGTTTGTAAATCGGATTGCGAATCAGCTGCAACCGGTTCAATAAACTTACTTACTTACTTTTGTTGACCATCCGTGACTTCCGTCGTTTTAAGAGGCGACTAGGTCACCAGCGCACGCAGACTACGACGACCTTGACTACGAAAAATGGCGAATAACTCGAGTTGGTTTGAAAACGTCCCCGTTGCTCCTCCGATAGAAGTCTTCGCTCTGACGGCTGCCTTCAACGAAGACACCCATCCGCAGAAGGTCAACCTCGGCGTTGGAGGTAGGTTATAGGCTTCTCCGGTTAAATTACGCTTCAAGCTCCGATCGTTCTCTTCTTTCTGCATTGCGTAGTTTCTTACGCAACTGTTGTACTCAGCTGCGTAAGCGTGTACTTTAGCTTCGTAAATTAGTTTAAGGCAGATAAATTGCAGTAAAACTCGAAGTTGGATGAGGGGTGAAAATGTGTTATAGTATAAGTAGAAGTTAGATGAGCAATGAAAATATGTTGCAGTAGAAATTGGAAGAGCTATGAGAACATGGTATTAATACTAAATTATTGCAGTAGAAGTTAGATGAGCTATGAAAATATGTTATTGTAGAAGTAGAAGTTGGATGAGCGATGAAAACATGGCTAAAATTGCATAAAAAATTTACGACGCTATTTGTTTAATTCAAAGTAAGAAAATAATTCGCGACGCTAAACTGCACGTTTACCATCGGCTGGTTAGAGAGTGACGTTTATATTGAAACGTTATTATTATTATATTCGTTTATTGGCACTCAACACAGCTGACACACCGCAACTGATTACAACGAGTTCAACAGAATAATAACGATAGAGTTCAAAATATAGAACTATGGTTCAAGATATGGAACTATTATTATTATATGTTTTAGTTAACGAACTGGCTACGGTACCGTCCGAACGGTACCGTTATTTCTTTTCTACGGTACCGTCCGCAAATAATCTATGGGCGATTGCACATATCTATGGCGTGTACATCCGGTTGAAATAAATATTGGCAAAAGCCTGTCACGTTAAGTTGTTGTCTTCGCGTCGAATTTTTCTATGGCCGACAACTTGAGGGTCGGTTAGGGCCAGGTTAGTATTCGTGTGGTCGTTTAGTGTCAAATTAGGCGTCGTGAGGGTCGGTTAGGGTCAGGGTTAGGGTTAGTTTCGTTCATCTCTTAACTACTGCGCTATTGATGGTTAGGCTTTCACGCCATAGATATGTGCAATCGGCCATAGATTATTTGCGGACGGTACCGTAGAAAAGAAATAACGGTACCGTCCGGACGGTACCGTAGCCAGTGCGTTTAGTTAATATCAAAGATGACAGTAAGGAACTAAGGATGCTTCACAGATACCCAACTGTAAGGATATTATTTATACAATTATTAAATGAGCTGCCCATCCTTCATCTGCGCCGGTAGGCAGGCTGTCAGTTTTACAGGCAAGATTTTAAGGCCTAACAGACACCGGTTATGAGATAACTTGTTCGATCAGCTGTTGCTTCTTAAAGAAAATTAAATAAACAGCTTCAAACAATTTAATACATTAGGACAGTGGAGAGAAAGCATGTGTTTCCTGCTTGAATTTCTTTATCCCAATAATGTAAGTAATTTTGTAATTGGTGTAATTTAAATTCTGTAATGGAGTTTGACACTGTCCAGGTAGTAACCAGCAAAAGTCCCAAATTATTTGTAATTTGTAGTTCAGTTACATTTTACTGTGTAATTTGCTTATCTCTGTGCATTGGCTATGTTTGGTGACTGTCCTGCACAGCATATCGAACTGACGAGAGCAAGCCATGGGTGTTGCCAGTGGTTCAAAAGGTTGAGGCTCTGTTGTTAGCAGACAAGACCCTTAACCATGAGTATTTGCCAGTGGCTGGAATACCGGCTATGAGATCAGCTGCTGCGCGGCTTCTTCTTGGAGAAGACTCGCCAGCCATTAAGGAGAAACGGGTAGGCATAGTTTTGCAGTGTGTAATGCTTTGTGTAACTTACGCGATTCTTTATAATTGCTTAAGTACTGGTTAGTTTTGTAACACCTAATCAGAGTGCTTCATAATTTTCAGTAAGTTTAGTTAATACCTAAATAAGTAAAAGTACAAGCTGAATATCTTTTTGTAAAAATTATCTTTGTAACATTGCCTGTAATTTGGTGTTGGATCTACTTTTGGCTTATTTACAACATTTCAGAAATAATACATGATGACCAAAGGGCTGAAGTGAATTATGACAGGCAGTACTGATGTGTATTATGTTTGAAATTGTTGTTTATTTACATTTATTTTTATTTTTGTGTAGTTTTGAGGATTTGGTATTTCTTTGGTTATAGGTTGATGCTGTTCAGGCACTTGGGGGGACGGGAGCACTTCGAATTGGACTCGATTTCCTCCATTCACGGTTGGGATATGACACAGTCTACGTTTCCAAACCTACTTGGGGTAGGTGCCCATTCATTCATTCATTCATTCATTCTTCTATTGAGAGCATTTAAGTAACTAAGTAAGTAAGTATATCCTTTATTGAAAAACCAACTGCTAACCGCATTTTGGTGTACAAAGATCATCAAATATAAAAAAATTAAGTATAAAGCATCCGTGTGACAAATGTTTTACGAGATAGAGAGTTTGCCTTAGGTATTATTCTATTGTGGGTTCTGGGGCGTAGCGAGTATGAAACAGTTTTCACGGGAGGCAGTAGTTGATGTAATACATGTGCAGGGTTGCTGATGATGGTAGAAAAGAGGTTAGAGTCTGCTTTTCTGCAAAGTTGCTCGAAACTTCGGTAGGATTCCGGTAGATAACGAGACCGGACCAGTCGCCGTATACATGGTGCACTATGTATTTGTGTTTCTAGACACTTACTGTACACTTTCAAGTACCTCACACAAGTGTTATCAGAATTCGCCTGACTACATATGACCTGCAGCCTTTTATGGGCTGAGACCTGGACACATTGGCCGTAGAGAAGAAGCTAAATGCCTTCCATATGTTGCACACATCTCAAATGCTAAAGTTTCAGGCACACAGAATAGACCCCAGTGCTGGAGATGATCGAATCTAGAAGACTTTGGGTACTTCGCACAGTGTGGCAGCAGGCATGACCACATTAGGGCACTCCGAGCCCCCACTGAGCTGGAAAAGACCTGTTGGATGGCCAAGGCACACGTGGACCTGGATGATGTCCGCAGATCTATACCCACTAAATTTTTGGGCTAAACACAGCCTAGAAACGAGCTCAGGACGAAGACGATTGACAAAGAGCTGTGGAAGAGGCAACGCTCCGGAAAGAGCTACGCCATTGTTGATGACAAAAGCACTATCTGTGCCAGCCAAAATGATGTTATAGTAATTAAGAACAGGTGGCCAGTCCTCAACGTCGCTATTTCATCTTCCCACCAACAGTGTACGGTCAGTGTACTCATTATAGCCGAGTTGTTTAGGTGACACAGGTGGAGCAGAAATCCCGAACCAGATTTCTGCCAGCCCTCGACCTCTTGATTGACAGTCCCGCATGCTAACCACTACACTATAGCACAATAAATAAATGCAGCATTTAAGTTGCATTTATTTTCATATTTTGCATTGGTGTTTTACTTGTTGGCATATCGGAATTATTGAATGCAGCGGCTGACTTGATGATGCATTCACAGAATTAATAATATATTTGGTTTTTTGCTGTCATAAATGTTATTACTAGAGCACTGTTGACAGATTCTAAGAAGGTGTCCTAAAAGTGACCAGAGAGAAATTTAGAATGTGTTGTCGTGTAGAAATTGATTAGCAGTGTTGTTATCTGTTGCTTTTCAGGCAATCACAAAGGCATTGTAAAGTCTCTCTGTTACAAGGACATTAAAGAATATCGTTATTGGGATGAGAACAAAAGATGCATTGATTTTGAGAACATGTTGGAAGACCTCAGGGTACGGTGAATTGTTTCTGTTCTGAGTAACTGTTATTTTCGTATTTTTAAAGCTTTTGGCATTGTAACGAAACTATCTCTGCCTCGTCTGTTCTTGGACGCATGTCACTTCGTTCGGCCGATCATGCTGTTCTTATTGTCAAGTTAATGCATCTCTGTGCTGAATTTTGCAGGTTATATGTCGTAGTTTATTGTTAGAACTTCTCGGGGTGCATGTTGTTAAAAGGTGTGACTCAAATACATTTAAAAAACTGAACTACCCAGTTCTGAAATGATAGATACTATGACAGGATTTTCACTGACATTTTCATATTAAAAGTTTTCTTGTGGCTGAGGATGACTGGTTTGAGTACAGTACTACTGTCCAGTTAAACATTCTGAACATTTTTGACAGTAGTACAGAATTTATCTGATTTTTGGTGTGGCTAGAAACTTTATGACAAAAGCTGTAATGTGAAAGCACATGCATTGTGGTATCTTGCCAGATGATATGTGACCCAAGGGATCGAAATGAGTCGGATGTCGGCAATTTACATTCCTGGGAAAACAGCAAAATATGATCAGATGTCACTTTTTCTTATTTTCAGAGTTTAATGAAAATGGGTGAAAAAAAATTTTTGTTTACATTTCGGATTTGTCACTTTTGATGAAATTCATTGTTTTAATGTGTATTTTCCGAATTTTTTACAGAGAATACTTTTATTTTTTTGATTATATATTAAAATAAATGTAAAACTTTTTCACAACAAAAACACATAATCATTCGTAACTTTGTTAAAAATTAAGGTAGAACCAAACTTTTGGTGTCATTTTAAAGCAAAAAATGTGGTCTTCAAGAATATGTAAAATACTCATATTCTAAAATTTCCAACATGCGACTCATTTCGATCCCTTGGGTCACATATTGTCCAGGCCACACTGCAATGTGGTTATGAACCAAAATTGATTTAAGACCAGACAAGTTATGTGTTTGGCTACATTTAATATCTCCTGTTCCAGACATTACTTTTGAGCATGACTATGTGCAGCCATGGGAACCAAGCCACCTGCTGTCCAGATAAGCTCAGCTGAAGTCACTTGGTTACTTCTTGACTTGTGGTATGCCACTGTGGTTAAGGGTACAATTGCCCTAATTAATCTCAGTGCTACTATTGCTACTGTTGAACAAGGTGTGGCTTGCTTGGCAATAGTCTTGTCTTTTTCCAGCCTGCAGCAGGTGTCCAATCACTGCTGCTGCCAGTGTATATGCCGCTGTGTGCAGGTTTTGCTGAGTAATATTCATTAGCGCCATACAATGTTTATATTGTGCTACTCCAGGATAAATGATCAGAGGCATTCTGTACCAGCCTATGATGTTGAATTTCATATAAGTACAGAACATTTATCAGCTAGAAACATTGCTCAGGTAACGAGAAGAGTCACCAGTGCTTACACGCTGATCCCACCAGCAGCTTCCCAACTAGAGCTGGCAGATAATGGCAAGTTCAGAGTTATTGAAGCACGAAGAATCAAGGATATGAGGAACAACGATAGGTGATGTGATCCACCACCAATGACTCATGGTTGTCTCATAGTCCAGAGCTATCCCTCATAGATAGATGATGATGTAGCAGTCGGAAATTTACCACCACCAGATAGGCCTTCGTGCAGAAGAGGTATCCATCGCCTGTCTAACTGTTGATAGTGGAGACATCCGTGTTTGACGACTGGTGCCGCTCCAAAGACGACACCGGGTTGAAAGTTGCCTGACATAGACAGCGTAGCAGGCCAGTAGGTCTATGGCTTGACTGTAAGCTGAAGCCTTAACTGTCAGCTGAGGGCAGTTCCCTCAAGCTGGGTTTGACCATTCTGGTCACTTGTCAGTGATTGAATGACTTACAATGGCTCTGAGGTGAAAGGTGGACACCATCAATCAGCAGCCACTGGTCAGATAAAACTTGCTTTGTGCAGCTTGCAAAAGGCTCTACATAAATGTTTTGCTGTATTATATCTTGGCTGCCGTCATCAGATGTGACCACCATGTTCTTCGAGGGCTATTTCCTCCTGTTGTTACCATCAAATATCATCTACGACCCCGTCCACATAACTACACATTCCCTCCGAAAGACGATAGACAGTTTATCCCCAGAGTCCTATATAGAAGCTCTCTTGGTGATATAGGCTAACCTGACATTGTATGACTAAAAACACTACACTCATTCTAAACTTTTCTATTAGGCTACTATCATGTATCAGATAGCGGTGTGTCTACCTGTTTCATACCAATAAACAAATATATTATATATTGCACTGTTCTTGGGTTTCCAGAATGCTCCGCAGAAGTCAGTGATTGTGCTGCACATGGCGGCTCACAATCCAACAGGATCCGACCCAACGGAAGAGCAGTGGAAGCAAATCGCTGTTGTCATCAAGGTAAGAACTGATGCAGGGCTGTCTTACATTTTCTTCGGTTGGCTTCTGTGATTGTGAAAATCATTCAAGCGGTTGAATACCTGCCAGCTGCTGGTTGCTCAAATTGCCCTTCTTTCCACTGCCCGATGAACTGACTGCTTTTGGAAGTTGACATTGCTGATTCATTTGGTATTGGTAGAAGATTAATTCAGCTGCTTTATTTGATTTGTTTTGTAAGTTTCTGATTCACTGTTTAAAATTACTGCTCGATTATTATTTGGAATGGTATTTGATATATTGAAATGTTCATTGACTGACTGATGGTTCTCTGACCTGATGGTATGACTACACTAGTGAGTTTCATGACACGATGGATTGATTAATGTAATCTAGACACTTTTCTAGCACCATTATGTATGTATCAGGACACTTAACATAGCACATTTTTATGTTCCTCACAAAAGTTCTGTAACACACATGGTGTCAATCGATAGTCACTGGCGCCGGTCGGTGACTGATTAATTAAGTGGTATTAAGTGATTGGTTGGTTGGTCAGTTGATTAGATGACTGACTGACCAACCGACAAACCTATTGGTTGATTGACTGATTGATTTGCTGATTGTGTAAGTGTGGTTCTGTCTGTTCTGTTTTATCAGGAGAAGCACTTGTTCCCCTTCTTTGACTGCGCTTATCAGGGTTTTTCGTCGGGTAATCTTGATAAGGACGCCTGGGCTGTAAGGTACTTTGTTGAACAGGGATTCGAGCTTGTGGCTGCCCAGTCGTTCTCAAAGAACTTTGGACTTTACAGTGAGTTGTTTCAATAGTTGCTGTATCTTCTGGTCTACAAGTTGGGGTTATTTTC
Source organism: Aporrectodea caliginosa (assembly GCA_020284085.1). Lineage (NCBI taxonomy): Eukaryota > Metazoa > Annelida > Clitellata > Crassiclitellata > Lumbricidae > Aporrectodea > Aporrectodea caliginosa. Next base: position 257,145 of record JACEVL010000555.1, on the reverse strand, counting down.
ATGAACTTCTAGGGATATGTCGTTTTGAAAGGAGCAACTTATGTATGGACTTAACAAAATTTAGGGTTACATCAGTATATATATATATCTGCAGTGCTGAACAGCTGAGTTAATGGAAAGATATGAAAATGTATGTTCCCAGCATTTGTATTGCCCTATTGGCTATTAAACTCTAAATGCTGTAGTGCAAGACTTCTGTGAGTGGCCACAAAGTTCACTGACATAAACTGTTTAATATGTTGTTTATTGTTAATTGATTTTATTGTTAATTAGCAACTTCTATAGCACGGCTGTCTGATGCACAAGGCTTCAACCGATTATGCACCAAAAGCAAGCTGTAATCCAAGTCAACATCCATGAAATCATTCTGCCAAGAGAGAGACAGCCTGAGGTGGATGAGTAAATTGAAAAGGATAAGTTTTAAGTAGAGAACTAGATTAGATAACGTATGTGACGGAACAAAATCAACAGATACAGGGAGAGAATTCCAAAATCTAGCTCTACCAATCAGAAAAACCTGTTCACCAAAATCAGTTCTAGTTTCAGTTATGACCGGAGATAGGCAAGCAGATGACCATGTTAGGTTAGCCAGGCCACTAATTTAAATTTCTGAGATGCTGGTGTTGTGTTACAGCTGAGCTAGTGCTAGCTATGGGTGGGAAACATTTTGGCTTTGAGTGTGTTTTGGGGGCCGTTCAGATGACTTTTGCTAGTTATCTGAGGACGGCTTAGTTACTGTTGAATTTTTTGTTCTCTCTGAATGTACATTTCATTCATGTTTCTGTTGAGTAGGCCCCTACCTTTGATTAGTTTCTCTTGAAACGACAACAATCAAATTTATGATCACAATTTTGCAGATAGAGTCTTTAGTGTTTCTAGTTGTTTGAATGAGCTGTATTTTTGCATTCTGACCACCTGCTGAGGTAGGTGTTTGTAATGCTTTTAAATTTAATTGTACATGATTTTGTTTTCTGTTTGAAGATGAGAGGGTTGGACAGCTGCTGTTTGTAGTCAGTCGTGAGGAGCTGCTGCCAAAAGTCCGTTCTCAGCTCGAAATCATTGTTCGAGAGACCTGGTCCAACCCACCGGCCCAGGGTGGTAGGATCGTCTCAGCTGTCCTCAACACTCCAGAGCTGTTTAATGAATGGTAAGTCAGCAGTGAGTTTGAAATTGAAGGTCTGATAAAAGTCATGCACCTGCTGTTGAAGGTTGGGTTTGAATTGATAGAGTGACAGACAGAGACACAGACAGTGAAGTAAGTGAGTGAGTGATGAATGAATGTTATATGTACATAAGTGCATATAGCACCTTTTACAGACCTTACAAAACACTGCCTTAGTTAGCAGTATCATGAAAACAATCTTCATCAGTAAATACATATTTTTTACTCGATTCAATGTACATTTTGAATCTATATCAAGTTGCACCTATTCAGATCATTTAAGTCACCAAGTTTGCAGTGCTTTTAAGAGGTTTGGTAAAGGTGCTTTATAAATGCCGTGCTATATCATCATCATCATCATCATCAGTTCCTGATGCCAGCCATTTGGCAGTGATGGGTATGAATAAATGATCTCATTGTCTTCAGTCATTTGTCAAGTCCATTGCTCCCTTTGTGTCAACTGTGAGACTATATTTTAGAACATATTTTACATAGAGCACCGATTTGTTTTACAAATTTAAGTAATATGGGTAATTTTGCCACATTGTGAAAACCGTAATAAGGCAGAGAATGTCCACTATTTGACCCACCCAGTTAACAGATTTTGAAGGTAGGAAACACTTGAAATGTATTGGAGAGCATGAATGCAAAAGACCAGTTTGATACTCTTATACAGTCAGTGGTGTAGACGTAAATTTGGAAGTACCGGAGCACTCCAGCCATTTGAAAGTTGATGACCGGGGGGGTAACGAGTATTTTCCCAACAAAATTTCTAACAGGACTGACATTTTCGAGGGGGGTAGTAAGAACACTTTTTCAAGGGCCAGTAGTAACCAAAGTTTCCAAAAAATTTCGAAGGGGGTAGTAACAACAGTTTTCCAACAAAATTTTCCCTCGTGGGGGCACAATTATCCCTAAATTTCACACTTTCTGTACAAAATTATATGTCTTTAATTTTTCTGCATGGGAAAACTCGATCCTAGGGGGAACTTTCCCACCCAAGAGACTTCACTGGCTCCGGCTAAATAATAAGTACCGGAACGCCGCTCCAACTTTCCCACCCAAGAGACGTCTAGGTTAAACACTGGCTCCGACTAAATAATAAGTGCCGGAACGCCGCTTCGGACCGCTCCGGCTCGTCTACACCCCTGTATACAGTATGTTGGGTTGTGGGTGGTTGTTTGTAGGAAGGGTATTGTTAAGACGATGGCTGATCGTATTCTGCTGATGCGCCAGACGCTGTTTGATAAGCTGAAGGCACTTGGAACACCTGGAACTTGGGATCACATCGTCCAACAGACTGGAATGTTCAGCTACACTGGACTCTCAGGTATTCAGATCAGTTAAAGTAAGATAATTTGCAGTTTAGGAAAGTCTGGTTGATGAGGCTTAGATGGTGTGTGTGCTTGCTTGCACGCTAGATAAAGAATAACCGTGAAAATGAATAAAAAGTCGCCTCGCTTACAAACTTGGAGCACTGATACAATCTGTATATACTGTATCTTGTAGGCAAATGGGAATGCTAGGCATATTAGTTCTGGGAGAACCACTTAAGAAATTCCATTTGTTTTGTGTTTAGACATACTTTGTTTCAATAATCCAGCCATGTACTGATTAGATGCAGTTAAGCATAATATTCATACAGGTAAATAGCTGAGTGGACTAGAAAAGATGAATGCATAAATACATATATGGAGATGATTTGAATATTCAAATAGTTTGTCACTGTAGCCTGTAGGGCATGTTAGGCCTGTCAGCAGGGGTTTGGAAGTCTGATTACTGCCCAAAGGGTTAGTCCAAGCTGTAAGTGCATAGACATGACCAAAGAAGCATAAGGCCAAAACAAAATAATGGTGTGTTTCCGGTAACGCGACCGAGTCAATTTTTTGCCGCGACTCGGAAAATTTTGTAAACAAAATTTTTTACGGAAAATTTTGTAAAAAAAAATTTTTTTTGCTTCACATACGGTACATTAAGCTCATCCTCGGCCCCTTTGCATGCCGGAGATGCAGAATCGCGACATTATAGGTGCATTCACTAAAGCAGAGACGTTCGGAAACTAGCGGTCTTTCAATGGAAATAATGGTGGCGAAATTTTGGGAAATCACTGCATAAAATTATTTTACCAAAATAAAATTATTTTCCGACCTACCTACCCAGTTTTTTTTAACTCTGTTACCGGAAACACACCATTATTTTTTTTTGGCCTAATGATAATGATTTTTTAACTGTATTAATCATTGTAATTTTTAACTGTTTGTCATTGTAATGTATAAAGTGCCAATTCAAGAGAACAAATCAGAGGTAATAATAATAATAATAATAATATCTTTTCTTTAATAAGCGCCTGACAAACGCACTGCGCTGTACATTTACATGTTATGCAATTTCAATCTTAACTACTAACAGAACAGACAGCCTGCAATACACGGCGTTAATAGCAGCCTACAAAGCATATCCGCCCAACGGGGCTCGAACTCGGTACCTCTCGGTCTCTGTGCCAGATGTTATCCAATGCGCTATCGGGCCCCCGATGCTTCAGACTTAGCAAGACAAAAGCACAATTGAATAGAATTGTTTCAAGCATTTACGGAAATGAGGCAAAGAAAGGTCAAGACGAACAGGGCCGTAGCGAGGCATGTGCCAACGGTGCCACGGCACAGGGCGCAACTCAAGAGGGGGCGCAAATTTTGAGGCGGAATGATTTAATTAATAATTACTTACTCTTGAAATATGAAATATACATTATAAATGAAATAAATGTAATAAAATTAAATAATACCACCTTAACAAATTTGACATAGACCAAAATGGGCGCAGAAGCCAAATAGAACGAACTGCCGTGATTGGAGGATATTTACACGGGGAAAGGGCGTTTGCGATACTGCGCTGTGATTGTTGGAAAAGCGAGTGAGAGAACGCGGCTCTTTGGGCACGTAGATTAGCCTATAAAACGAGGCGAGGCACTGAGAAGGGACTCTTAGATGATTTTGCATGTGGCCTGCCGTCCATGCTTACTGAAAAAATGCATTGCTATTGAATGGACGCTATAGCTAATTCCATCCTGGGCCGATGAAACTGTAATTTTGAAAAAGACAGCTAACTTAATCAAACGGACTGATAAATATAATTTTCGCGTAATTGGACGTGGAAACCGCTATCCATTATCTCCCGTGAATTTGTTTTAATTAGACTAGGCCTAATTCAGAACTAGCGAAATGGCGGACATTGAGTTGTAAGTGCCAGCTAATGCAGATCTAGCTAGATGATTTAAATTTAATCGAGATAGTTATACAGCAGCAAGAAGAACAGGCAAGTGCTGAGGAGTATAGTAAGTGCTAAGACAGGGATGAACCCGAAACCGATAATGAAAGTACCGGTGTTGGGACGAGGAGCCCAATCAGAGCGGACACTTTTCTGTCGCCACCAAAGTCGGTCGTAGGCTCTTTGCTCTGCCTAGTATCTGAAGAGCTTAAAGACATAGCGGCTAGTGGCTCTATACTAGTCACCGTATGGGCGAGGCCCCGTAGGAGCGCACACCTGCTTCATAAACCCCGTGTTGATTAACGATGGGATACCCACGGCTTACGGTTGGGATTCGAACCCGTGGGAAGTCAAATCCTTTCCTCATGGAACTTGCCCGAACCTCGGATCTGTCCTCAAAGTCCCTTCAACAGCAAAATAAATCTGAAGTGACTAAAATGAAATGTTAATTAAATTTTATAGAAGCACAGAAACTTCTTTTCCATTTTCTTTAAAAGACAAAGCTTTCTATTATATTCGAGATAAGAAATTTGGTCGTTATTGGTTAAGTTGATCTTTGACGGGTGGGGCGCTAGATTTATGCTTGGCACAGGGCGCAATTTCAGCTTGCTACGGCCCTGAAGACGAATTACAGGTTCCAAGGCAGCTTATCCCAGAAATGTAATAGTCTTGTCTTCTGCCTGTAAAGCAATGAGAAGGAGTTATTGGGATGCAACCTAGTTACCAACCAGTGAAGTGTGTACATAGAGTAACAAATTTCTTTAGTTTTTGCTAATTGACAGAAACTGGTGAGCTGGAAGATTGTGTGGCCTCGTAGGTAGGGTGACTTCTCAACCAAATTTCTGATGAATGATTCCTAAAAACAGAAATTCACAGTGAAGGCCAACTATATGCGAGTCTTGGGGAAAGAAATAGGTGTGGTGATTTACTGCTCATACATGACCAGGCAAAAGTATCGGCTGAAATCCAGCATTGCACGGTTTTGCTGTACCCAAAGTATTGGATTATAAATTACTGTGGAAGCTCCTATTAATGCAGCCTCTCAGATATTATACATGCTTTATACTTTTTTTGGTGATGAGACTACTGACTAAGGCTGAATGTACTAAAGCTGATTACTGTTGGAATCCAATTTGTGTATATATGTGGTCATTTCAATTATTTCCATTAATTATATTTAAAATCTTGATCTGTAACTGCAATACAGGTATATTTGAATTAGGGCTGTCCTGGTGGTGTGATGAAAAGATCCTGTTGTACTGATGATTGTAATATGGCATACATGTTGTAGTGAATCAGTGTGAGCACTTGATTAAGAATTATCACATCTATCTTATGAAAGACGGTGGTCGTATCAACATGTGTGGATTAACAACCAAGAACATCGACTATGTGGCCAGTGCAATTCACGATGTAGTGACCAACGTCAAGGGATGATTATCCAGTCAACAACTTCTACTAATGTTTTTAGTCTAAAACTGCATTAATTGTATGCTGTATATGTTTCGATAAATATTCTACAACTTTATCTGTTTCTGATTTGTTGTTGATTGAATCCTGGTATCTACTATTCCACTTACAGATCAATGACACTCTTAATTCTTCTATTATTGATTGAATTATTCTATGAACGTCAGGAGTCTGTTGTTGTATGTTGTATGTATGCAACCGTATTCATTGCAAGCTGATTTCAATTCATTTACATGTTCATTAACAGTGTTGATTTTTCCCAGGTTGAAGTTTATAGGCAGTTGATAGTATTGCTTATATTTGTAGATCGACGATTTAAACTTGTACTCTGGTGACAATGAATCACACTTCTATAGCTTCACTGTTTTATTTTGATTTTGTTTGTTTGAATATCAACTCTACATGAGATTGTTTTGCTCCCTTCTGCTGGTCTTAAAATTGTCTTATACTGAATTTCATATCATAATAGAGAATTTAAAGTCATTTGCTGTGGCTCTGAAGTGTTTTTGGCCTCATCTTTGAATGGTGTGGGAATTCTGTTATGCACACACTCCTGAACATGCCAGTTTTTGCTCAATTGAAGTTGATATGAGTGACCAAGTTGTAATTACTAGGTCTATTTTACATGAAAGTTTGTTGGTGTGATAGATGCAATATTCAGTAGACTTCGTCGATTTGCGTTAGTTTTAGTTTGCGTTTATTAGGGCTCTGGATGTAGCATGTAGTGCTCTGATGCCTCTTCTAAATCTGGTTTGGTGTGTGTGTGTGGTAACTGCATAAATTCTGCATTTAATTTTAAAGCTTTATTTAGAGGTTGCGTGTGTTAACCGTTTCGGCAGGAAGCCCAGACGTAGTCAATTAAATTTATTGAAACAATGCTGATTTACGTAGATAGATGTAGGATGGCATTTACAGAAAAGTTGTCTATTATCTGAAGACAGTATGAGTATTGTGACCACTTGGTGTAATTGTTGTGATCTGGAAGGAATCAAAATAAGAAAATCAAAATATGTTTTGTTTAGTTTTGCATGAATATCATATAAATTTAATAATCAGATACGGTTTACAGAATACCTGTATGTTCAACCTAGAAGTTGGGTTAAAAGTTCTTGCAGAATCAGGAAAAGATTATTACTCTTATTAGATCATCTCTGGCCGAGTATTAGTATAAGGCCTTTTAACACTTTGACGACCAGCGTGTGCTAAAAGTAACTGGGCAACCAATGCTGCTTGTCGTTACAGTGTTGAGAACCTTTAAAACGTGATACATATATGTGATTTGAAAGGTATAATTAGGTATTATATTGTTGATAATCAATCAGCATATGCATAACTATGTTAATTAAATAATGATACCTGTGTGGGGCAGAATAAAACACATAGTAAGGAGCTAGCACTGAACCATTAGGAACATCTTGTGTGAATGACCAAGGGAGGAGAAGCCAGAGAATTGTCCTGACCGATAATATAATGTGGTCAACCAACCTGAACCAGGCATGGACTAGATTAATTAGTCAGCTAGTGGCTAATATATCCAGAAGAATAATGAGAGTAACTGCATTAAGGTTTCATGAGAATACAGTGACCAGTATGAGCAAATGTTAATATGTCAGTCAGAACACGAAATATGGTAGTTTCTGTGGAACGCTATACTCAGAAATATAGCTGATTTCTTATAATAATAATATTATTATAATCTTCTTTTGGTTCTCTGCCTTGGTAGGCAGGTTCATACGTCCAATTTCGCCATTCATCACGTTTTCTGGCTCTTTCCTTTAGTTTGCTGTAATCTTCCTCCAACATCCAGTCCAACAACATCATTCTCGGTCTTCCTCGTGTCTTCTTCCCCTCCATTCTTCCCTCAATTATAATTCTTAGAAGGGAGTCTCCTCTCATGATGTGGCCCAACCATTTTCTTTGTCGGCTTCGTATTATCCCTATCATGGATCTTTTTTCGTCCACCATTTGTAGTATGTCTTCATTTGTCCTCCGATCCATCCAGCTGACTCTCCATTCTTCGCCATATCCACATCTCGAAGGCTTCCAATCTTCTGATGTCTTCCTTCCTTAGAGTCCATGTCTCTGATCCGAATAACACCATACTCCATATCATAGACTTGATAATTCTTTTCTTTAGATTCTTATTTAGCTTTCCTCTCATTAATTCCTTTCTTTTATAGAAGGCATCTTTTCCCATGGCTATTCTTCTCTATTTCTACATGACACTTTGCATCAGTTGTGATCATACTTCCTAGGTAACAGAATTTTCGGACTTGTTCCAGTTCCTTACCATCTATAGTGATCTTTACTGTTCTTTCCTTTCCTTTGCTTATCCTCATGATCTTTGTCTTTTTGATATTTATTTTCATATCATACTCCTTCGAGATCTTATTTAGCCGATTCATCATTTTTTGTAGCCCCTTCTGGGCCTGGCTACCTGCCAACATCGCCTGGTCATCTGCAAATCTTAGTGCTTTCGTCAATCTTCCTCCCACCTTTATGCCCTCCTTCACCTCCTCCATCGCCTCGTACTAATTCTTCAATGTAGATGTTAAAGAGAATTGGTGATAGTGGGCACCCTTGTACTCCTCTACCTATCACTCCTGGTTCTGAGAATTCTCCTTATTATAATAACAATAAGAAGATTCATTTACTAATTCAAACTGACAAGCACAGTACTTAAGATTACATGATAATTATTGTAGTAACAGATGAAAACAAGTTTAACAGGAGTCGAATTTAACTGCATGACAGCCTGCAAGGAGCCACCTGTCCTACTGCTCATTTTACTGTCGCCCCAGGGAGTGGAAAGTTGAGTCAACCCTATAATTAAGTTATTAAAATGTTCGCAAACACTTCATACTCGCGGCTGCCTTACGGAATTCGGTAAAGGACTACTCTTTTCTCCTTAAATTAATTCATAGCCATATATATCATTCGAGGGCATCATCTTTATTTTACGTCATCAACTGTAGAGCCATCATATATATTAAGTACAATTTCCTGGAATTCTCTGCGAAGCTGTGATGTTTACAAATGGCCACCGATCGTTGAATTAAATGTTTAAATACCATTATACTCGAAAGATTTCAGTGTTTACTTCTTACTCTTTTAAATAAAGAGAAAACTAAAGAAAATCCGTGAAAATCGCATAATTATTCCTCATGGAGTCAGACGACGTAAAGTTCTTAAGAGATCAAGGTTGATACTTTTATAATGTCAATGAACTTAGTGATGATCGTTAGAGAGCTAGTTTCTACACGTCTGTCTGCTTTGGAATGCAGAGAGCTTGGCAATGCCAGTGGCACTGTGCAACGATTACGATGTTATTCAGTGATGTAACATGATAAACACGTGAATTTTTCCTCAGCGAGCTTTATGACTAGGCCACTTTACGTGTGGGGTTTATGTAAGAGCGCCGTAGCAGGCATCAGGCTTAGCTACGAGCGCTGTAGTGTAGAAGGCATTCGTACAATACAATACAACTTGTATTTATAACGCGCCTTAATAAAACAGAGTCTTACTCAAAGGACGCGTTACAATGTAATTTCACTGGCTCCCTATCCAACAGCGGGTACAGTTCAAAATCCTTTCCCTCATGCGTAACTGCCTTGTTGGGGTGGCCCCATCGTACCTGAGGTCTTTTTGCACCTTTGTCTCCTCCTTACCTGCGAGGGCCTCTTTGTGATCTTCGACTCGTGGCCTTATGGTTGTCCCTCGCATGCGTTCTGCTACGGCCCACTCTAGGTGCTTTGCCCGTGTTGGCCCATCAGCTTGGAACTGTCTTCCCCAGTCTCTTCACCTTGAGTTACTAGCCATCTCACCTGCCCAGTTCTGTAGACACCTTAAGACTTTCTTGTTCCTTGACGCAGGCACTGATGCAGGTCGAGAGTGCTGCTGATTTTTGAGCGGCGCTATATAAATGTTCGATTACAATTACAATTACTTATTACTCATATTACCCGGTACTTAGAGAAGAGATAAGTTTTAAGTTTAGATTTTAAAATATTAATTGAGGATGATCTTCGGATTGGTTCATACGTTTATTATGCAGATTTACTGCAACATGAAAGATTTTGGCGAAAGAGAAAGAAATACAGTTCAGAGACTGTTAATGCTGCCTGCATTCTTGAGAACTAATCTCGGTTACTTTCTTTTCAAAGCGAAAAACTGCTGCCTTGTGAAAGTGTCTCCGATATCAACCATCAGCTCTGAAATAAAGAAAGCAGGATTGATCAGCTGTTAACCTGACACATGTACCAAATATTCCCATCATATCCAAATCAGTCTGCCTGAAATGCTGATATGTAAAATTTAGAATATGTGTGTAATGCATTAATTGCATTTAAACATTTACGAGTGTTGAGCCGGAAATTCTGAGAGGAGCTCTGCAATTGTGATTAGAAATTTATGTGTTTGCAAAGAAGACCAGTCAAAAAACGTGTGGCAGCATAAACTATGTTAAATGTTATTCTAGAACAGAACATTCATCTGTTTGCAAGCATTGTCCAAATAACTCGTAGAGTCACCAGTAACAGGTGGTCACACACGCGAAGATCCCAACTAACAGCGTAGAATTTCATGTGTAATGGAATGCACATGTATGAAATTCAGCAGCTGCTTAAACAGATTTGGTGTTTTAGTAGTTATTATCATATTAAGAAAGTAGCCTCAAAAGAAGCATTGAACTCTATTATGTTTTGCAGTCTATGAGAGGTGTTTTTCCAAGGTAGGTCTTTTGAACAAGTGACTCTGAGTTTATGTGATATAAGCTCTTACAACGACATCAAAGGGTATCAGAATTTTCTCAGAGGAGTGAAATTAGTTTTCTTTGGAAACATATTTAGAATTAATCCGAGGAAGTTTTGAATCAGAGTTTACAGGTGATATTTAAAATGATTAATAGAGTCAGATTTAGAATGAATTAGATAGAGTCTGATTCGTAATCAATTGGAATTTAATTTAGAATGAATTAGATAGTCAGTTTTAGAATGTATCAGAAGAAATCGGATTTAAAATTATGTAGAGTAAATTAGTAGTCAGATTTAAGATGAATTAGAGGAAGTCAGATTTATAAAAGTTAGAGATGGTCGGATTGTGAATGAATTGGAAGTATGATTTAAAATGAATTATAATTAGAATGAATTAGAGGCAATCAGGCTGTTATTTTGGATGTGATATAAGCTATTCATTTATCTTGTTGAAGATGCCTGATTCAGCGTAATTTGTCCCAATGACTTCTTTGATATTGAAATTCAAAGCATAGGCTTATGTTCTTTTGGATCAGAAGAACCATGCCAGCTGTTACCTTGGTTATTGATCATAAGATTTTAATTAGGGTGTATCTTAGATCAGTGCTTCCCAAACTTTTCAGTGTCACGGACCGGCAGAAATTAACTTTCAGTGTCACGGAATTTTTCCACTACATGAGGACCGGTGCCAAATTTATTAGGCCTAATTATTTCTCATTTTCGTTTTTTATCATCTAGTGTATCAAAATTGATTTAAATGCATGTATAGCCAATTATATGACTCTCTTGTCCTTTAAATGATAGCCTAATAAGTCTTTTTTGTAATGACTTTTAAAAATATATTAGTCATTTCTTGATTCCGATAAAATTTGACCAGTTTCATGACTCACTTTACGGACCGGGAACAGAGGACTCGCGGACTGGCACCGGTCCGCGGACCACCACTTTGGGAAGCACTGTCTTAGATGATAGGGGCTAAACTAGGTGGCTCATTACAGATTTTTATTAAATATGGTTCTGCAAGTTTCCTCTGAAAATGGTCAGTCCATTTGGAATGACATATTTGTAGAAATCAATGTTTCAGAATTTGGTGAAATTAGCTTATTTTGAAGCATTTTTGGGTGTAGCAGATTAAAAATAACCAGCTTATATATTCAGAAGCATTTTAATAGATTAAAAAAAGTTGACTTTTTATTGGCATGTTTGGTCTCTTCTATCCACTGTCACAGTATTACCATCCTATACTTGCCTACTACCATGTCGTTGTGACCATATTTATCAGAATTCTTTGTCATTTCTATGGCTACTTTTGGATTCTCATGGTAAACATTCCTGTTTCATTCTGTAGTTGAGAATTTGAGCAAGTCCTTTATGCACTATTGTTCAGTACTAACGATTGATGCTGTGTCATTAAATAGTGGTAATTAATACTATTAATACAGAAATAATCATAATTTATAATGATGATTATTTATGTATTGATAATATTTTTAATCTATGAAAAGGATAGGGGATTTAATTTAAAAGGAATTGTTGTGAAAAAAATGAAACTGCTTGATCGATTGATTGATCCGTTGAATAGCTGGTTAATCATTTCATTGATCAGTTGATTGAATGGTTGATTCTTCAAATGATATAGTACCTAATAAAGTGTGTACTTATGGCCCTACTTTGTTGATTATTCATAGTTCAAAGACTTACTGCTGTTCTTGCGGACTACCAAGAACGATATAATTTGCCACCAACTGAACCTCAGGTAAGACAAACAGCAACCTGTGTCCTAGAGGTAAGGTATTCACTAGGTGGTGACTTGTCTTACCACAGCAAAGATGCCAGTCTTGCTAGAACAGGGTCATGGCTGGCTGAACAAGGAAGGAATTCGAGAATATTCTGTCACTCCTTCGGAAGAGTGTGTACTGTGTATAAGGAGAGTCAGAGTTGTATCTGGGTCTCTTACTTTTTGGGTTGGTAGAAGACATAATGTGAAACTGTGGAAAACTACTTTGTGTGAACTGTTTGTCTGAACTTTTATTGAAAAAGACAAGCTGACAAGAGAAAGAGTTGTTGATGTTGCTTCCTGAACCCGGCCCTAGACAGAAACAAAGCCAGCGAGAGGCAACATGCAACAATATGTATGTAGAAGGTGGAAGAGGAAATCTGATCTCTTATGGCTACTATAAGAGAAAGACAGAATAAATGGACTGAGAACTATCGTGGAGGAAAGAATGGAGGGAAAGAGAATTAGAGAAGGCCCTTGATGGATGCTGGTGGACTGGATAAAAGTGAAGGGATAGAATAAACTGAAGGAGGAAGTCCCAGCATCAAGAGGAGTGGTGTCATTGGACAATTGAACCTGCCCAAGGGCGGAGAACTTGAAGAAGATGATTTATGTAGTGCCTATACAGAGAATTTGCTGCTTTGTTTGCCATGAAATTAAATCTGTCTCTGATGTGATTTTGTTATCAGACCTGTTTTACAATGTGCTACTTGGTGCCTTTCCTACTTTACAATGTATTCTTTTGTAGGATTTTCAACTGTTCTTGTAGTTTTAGAATTGATTTTTTATTTGAATATGTGGCTGCTGCTTTTTTTCTTTTGCAGTTGACTGTTTTTGCGAGTGCTGCTAGTAGTGGTTTATCAATAGAATAGCTGGTGTTTATTTTTAGGATAATTTGCATGATGCAGGGGATGTCCCAGATCTGCCATGGAGCACAGACAGACAGTAAGTGTGATCAATGATATTTGAAATTGTGTTCTTTACAGCCAAATACACTTAACTAAGGAATTAAAAAAAGGCAAATGCCTTGCTGATTATGAGAGCCTGTCCAGAGCAGCACTTGATGATCCTCATGATCATGTGCAATCGATCATGAGCAAATGCTGTATCCAAATGTTTGATTATTATTATCCAACTCTTGTGTAGCAGCAATTCAAAAAGACCTTGTCATGAAATGATAATGTTTAAATAGAGAGAAGAGGAAGAGGAGGAGGAAGTGGAGGAGGAGTAGGAGAAAGACCAGAAGAAGAGGAGGAGGAAGATGAAGATGAAAATGATGATGAATGTGATTTGAGTGATGATGAGAATGGGGGTGATGATGATGATTAGGACAATGTTTATTATAGCCTAATTCTTGGATGAGTAATTAGTGATAATAGTAAATGATTAGTTATAGCAAGTTAGAATAAAAATTATTGTATAATCTGAATCATCTGATACATGTGTGACACCATGATTGATGAAAGTTATGAGGAGGAGAGGGTAATGGGTGTTGCAGAGCCTTTGAAAGGTTCTCCATAGGTGCTGTATTAATGTTTGGATGCATGATGCATACATAGATGCATATGACAAGGATGAGGCTGTTGCTGATGATAATGACCTTACTAAGTTGGATGCCATAACAAAATAAATCATGTCATTTTCTTACCTGCATTTTCCGCGCTGGCCTCCGAATGAACTGAAGCTCGTGTTCATTCTTGATTGTGTTAACTGAGATGGCACTCGCAGTTGCCTTGACTACAATGGCCCAAATGTGCACAGACACCTGTGAACTCGGCTATTCATAATATGACTGACAGGCGGCCTAATGGACCTATATTTATGGTGGGCCAATCAGCAAGTGCTGTGCTAGTTCAGAACACTTAGCCTTTGCCCTAGGTCAACACTGTCAAAGGCCTTGCCTGAGTATCTTATTTCATACTTGGCTGTGTCGTCTGCTTTATCTAGATTTCTGTCACCTCTGTTGGCTGAATACGACTCAAATATTCAACTCCTTCGAAGGCAGATCGAAACCATCCGGGTGAGTGTGATTCCAACGAGTCTACCAGAACGCATGTCTAAAAGTTTTACGTTTTATGGCTGTAAGGAATTTCTGTAAATTCATGGTTTTCGGATGGACTGTCAACTGTAAGTTCACAGATAAGGCATTTTTCTAAGTGAGGTAAAAATCAAAGTTTGGGAACTGGAGATTTTGAGCGTGCTCAAATCTTTCACTGTGAACTTATATTTATTTTGTTTTCTGTAATGGAGGATTTATGTGGAGCATCTTGAAATTCTTGTTATTCAAATTCAGTTATGAATTTGTCATAGAACTGACCTCTTTACTGGCCATGTAAACAGTATTTGTAAGTGATCCTATATGTTCATTCGTGACATATGCAGAATTATGTGTTATGTGCCCATGTCTGCAAGAATATCTCTGGCAAATGCATTGGTTTCCAGTCGCCTAGATTATTGTAACTCGCTTCTTACTGGTATCACTATGTCAAACATGCTGAAGCTGCAGAGGGTTCAGAACTCTTTGGCTAGAGCTATAACTAATATATCCAAATATGAACATATAACCCCTGTGCTGGATGGAACGCAGGACAAATGAAGACATACTACAAATGGCGGACGAAAAAAGATCGCTGATATGAATAATAAGAAGCCGACAGAGAAACTGGTTGGGCCACATTATGGGGGAGACTCCCTACTAAGAACTATAATTGATGGAAGAATGGAGGGCAAGAAGACAAGAGGAAGACCGAGAATGATGTTGTTGGACTGGATGATGCCGAAGGATTACAGCAAGTTGAAGGAGAGAGCCAGACAACGTGACGAATGGCGACATTGGACGTACGAACCTGCCTAGCAAGGCAGAGAACCAAAAGACGAAGAACCCCTGTGCTTAAATCTTTGCATTGGCTTCCTGTTTAGCAAAGAATTAGTTTCAAACTGGGACTCATAGTTTATAAAACTTTGAACTCTGGCCAACCACAATAATTAAAATCAGTTCTTATTCCCCAGACTTACCATTATTCAATGAGGTCATCTGATTATCTTTGTCTGGTCATACCAAAATCAAGAACTGTTCTTAGTAAATGAGCTGTTCCTACTATTTGGAACTCTCTTCCTGTGTCTGTGCACTGTGCTCAGTCGCTTGTGTTATTTCGTTCTCGGCTGAAAACTTGCCCTTTCAAATTGCTTATTGGATGTAGGCTGCCTCTAAGTCTGTTACGGACTGATCTTTTGGATGTTGACCTGATTACGGCTTGATTTTGGTGTGCCTTCAGTTGATGCCTTGTGCATTAGACACCGGTGCAATAGAAATTGCTAATTACATTATGTTACATTTCACACAGTTTTATAATGCTGCCTTTGCTACAAAGGCTAAGTGTCAGCTGAAGTCTAAGGGCAGTCCTCAAGTTGGACTTTACATTGGACGGACTTCTAGGGTTAACAACAATTTTGGATTTTTTTCCCCACTTTTAGACAGAAAAACAAGACTTACGAACGGAGATCGATAAGCTGGTGGCAGAAAACACAAGGTTGGATTCAATGTAGTCATGTGGGTCGTCCAATAAATGACGTCCATCTGGGTGTCTCCATTTATATAAATGATTGCATCTATGGGTTTAAGTTAAAGGTGTTCGTGTGACTTTTATTTCTATTTATTTGTTTGATACTGAGATATCTGGAGATATTGTCAGGAGATAAAAAAAGGACTTAATCAAAACTGGAATGGTTATTACAGATATTATTTTACTTTTACTATCATTTACTTTTACTATCATTCTTATTATTGTTGTCGTTGTTGTTGGTTCATTGTATGTGAAATAACATGCAAAGAGATGGAATAGAGTTGGAGCTAAAGAGAGTAAAAAGAGACTGAGAGACAGACACAGAGAGAGAGGGTGGAAGGTGTAGAAGTGGGAATGAAGTTGATGCATCCTTCTCATCTGGTGTCTTGTTTTACCTGTGACAGGTTAACAAGGCAACTGAAGGAGACGATGGCATCTCAGATGGAGACCCTGCTACCTGCGGAGGGTGGTACTTCACATGCCACTGGATCAGATGGACAGACCATTCACAACCTAGAAAATCAGCTGAGCATGGCACTACAGGTGGGCTTTGGCATCACTGCGGGTAAACACTGGCACCGACATAGACGGTGGGCGTTGTAATGAATGGCATATGTATTACGCTATATTTCAGCCTGATTTTCCAAACTGAAATCAATGAAAAATTCGTTTATTGAAAAGGCTAGGTGACGAAAGACACAACTAGCTACACAGCGTCATTCAACAATTAGCAACTGTAATTGAGAATCAGCAAAGCAGAGTTCAAACTGTTATATTTTAGAGAACAACCTGCATTTCATTGTTCCATGAAGAATGGGATCAAATTTAAGTATCATACAATGAGGTTGTTGATTTCTTACTTCAGGAGAAGGAATCGGCTGTCGAGATGTTGCAGACGGCAATGCGTGAGGTAGAGCGACTCGAAAGAGAACTAAGGGTCAGATACAGCCAGATTTCCTTATTGCCTGTTTTGTTATTTATAATTGTAATAGTATTAATAGTAAAATGTAAGTAATAATAATAATTAATAATAAAAATAATATTTTAAAAATAATTTATTATTATTATTATTATTGGTGGTCATGGTGGTGTTTTCTGTGGTCATGGTGGCATAGATGGTGATGTAGGTGGTGGAATAGTCAGTATAAGTGCTCAGTAGTATATAAATGATCCTTCAGGATCTAAAAAGCTCAAGAGAATAAAAGAAAGTTCTGGAACAACTGGACCTCATCCAGATACAGAAGAGTAAAAGGTGCGATGGAAGGCAATGGCTTTGTAGCACTGGATTTAATTACTATTAAATTACTATTATTTTTTCCCATGGTACATATCGTTTGGAGACCCAAAAGGCTCAAAAAAGTCTGTTTGACTAAACCTTGTGTAGTTCGGGTAGGGAAAAAGTGTCGGCTTTTGCAACACTTTTTTCTCCCTGCAGCAAATTCCCCCTAAGTGCTTTCATCTGCCAGAACTTGACGATGTTTTTTGAGGTATCATTATTTGTAATTATTATTAATATTGTTGTCATTATTATTGCAGCTACTACTCGTAAGGCCTCCTATTTCGTATTCATGTTATTCTTAACATTTCTGTAAGCTATCAGTTTAGTTTTTCACTGTCTATTCTCGCCTTGATTAGTAAACTAAATTATTAGTAAGCTAAATTAATTATTAGTAGTCTAAAAAAAACTTAATTTGCATTTAAAAAACTTAATTTGAGTGCTAGCATTGGTTCTCTGTTGCAGAGTTCTCAGGTAGATCCACGACTGCAGAATATAGAGACTCAGGCACACCAGGTGAGTAGTTTCAAATTCTAGTTTCACTTTCAGTTTAGGTCAGCCACTGAGTTTTAAGCTATGGCCAGTCATTGAGTTTCATTTTCCATTGCGGACATTCAGTCGGTGTCACCTTCATTCAAAGCTGGGCAGCGATTTTTCACGGTCAGTTAAAGCCATTCTGCAAGTTTCACTCTTTTTATCCATCTAGTTTAACTTGCGGGAATCTTGCTTGCTTGATTGATTGATTGAGCCACAGGCTAAAAAGTCAAATCTTGCGACGACTAGTTCGATCACTTACAATCATTCAATCGTCGTGAAACTTGGCAGATAGACTCGCCCTCGCACACACTTCATTCTATCAAAATTTCAGCTCCCCAAAAAGGCTAGCTTATAGAATCGGGGACTAAACTTTTCGAATCGGGGAATCCCCTTTCCGATACGCAGCGTTGCCATTGGCCAGCGTTGCCATTGGTCGCAACAGAAACGGGTGCGCTGCCTCATTAAACGCATGCTATGTCGTAAAATGAACGCGGACTATATATTTGTAGAGGTAACTGCTTCATAAGACGCATTATAGGATACTAGATGGATATAGTAAAAACTTTGTTTTTACGGGCTGTATTTTATTTTAAAAGCCATTTTGTGAATTTTTAGCTGTCATTTAAAACCAGTCAGTTTCACTTTCAGTTTTGTTGTTTAGATAAAAGATGAATATGTTCGAGGCGTTGGTGCCCTCAACTCCCAGAATAATCAACTGCAGGAAGAGCTCAAAGTCACCAAGAGTGAACTCAAGGTTGCCAATATCCAGGTTCTTGAGCTAAGGTCAACACTGGAAGACTTGCGCAGTGAAATGGTTCTCAAGGTCAGACTTGGATTCATATTTAACCATAATGTAATCTTACATGCGTCTGGCTTAATACAAACATTTTATTCAGTTTTATTTAACTTTAAATGTTGATAGAATGATTGTCTGGTACCAAGTTCATGAAACTGTTTATCTCTTACCTTTAAGTTCAAAATGAAATTTTACTGGTCTAGCATCATATCAAGCATCTCTTGGTAGAGATTTTGAAGGGGCGCTATATAAATTTAAATTGATTGAATGATTGATATCCAATCAAATTCAGTGTAATCTAATCCAGCCTAATCTAATTACATATAAGCACTTCTAGTGAATATGATTTCAGGGCTTAAGAATTCAGAATACCAGTTCCTTTTACCTTTTCCCTATTATTATTATTGTTACTATAATTGTTACCATTATTATTATTATAACAATTTTTTATTATTATTATTATTATTTTTATTATTATTGCTACTACTAATGAGACATAATGAAATCAGTTCAAAATTAATGCACAAAATAATGGAGATGTTCTATATTGTACATTTGAAGGAAAAGCAGCGGGCGATCAAAGAGGGTAGCAAACATGTGGTGGACCAGCATGTCAAAGAACTTTACCACCAACTGAGCGACATGCAAGCCAAGTCAGTATCTCACTCACACACTGTATTAACAGTTGATGTTCTAATCCTGTAATAGACGTTTAATAACCTTATTAATAATAATGTTGAAGAGGACTTTGCCATAACATATCGTCTAATGTTCTATGAATGCTTACTTGTGTGTATGTGCTTTCAATCTCTAGACTCAACACAGGTGCAAGCCAAGTGGAACAGCTCCAGCACGAGAAGAGCCATGTGGAACAGCGCTTGGCGGAAGTGCTTCGGCGGAACAATGATTCTGAGAATCGCGGAAGGGATGCGGTGCTAAGGGCCAGTGAAAATCTACAGCTGGTCGAAACGTCAATCATTGAACGAGACCAGGTGCGTTCTGTGTTCACCTTTATTGCTCTGATTCTGCTGCTGTTTGAGAACAATGTGTTTCGTGGGTTGTTGGTCATGTGTTGTTGATGTCAGTGTTGCATCTGCAAAGTTTATAAGCATGGTAGTATAATGGTTAGTGTGCTGTACTGCAAGCAGGTCATGGTTGAAATCTGTGCCAGGACAGAAAGAAATGTTTCAGGATATCTGTTCCACTTGTGGCCTCCGGTGAACATAGCTATACAGTCATTGAATTGACTATACACGTCCTGTGGCGTCTACTAATGGGGGGTTGTTGAGAGAACGATCTCCCACAGTTGCCAGAAGTGGGAGGTTTAATGTATATTCATATGTTCTGAGTAAATAGACCAGAGTGGGGGGTTTGTTCTCCCATTCCAGATGGGGGTTAGACACCACTGTACACAATCTGCTCCTAAAAGCTACACAAATAAAGTTGTGAACTATTCATAATCTCTGTGTTCCTTTTGGGAATAGCTTATTGAGCTGCTCTCCTACTCTTCCTTCTCCTTTTCCTCCTCTGTCTCCTTTCCTCATCCTCCGCCTGCCTTCCACCTTCTTCTTATTCTATCAGCGTTTCTGCATGTAGTGTTGCTGTTCTTGAAGGCACACGTGCGTGAGAAGCAAGCGCAGGAGGAAGTGGGTCGGTTGCAGGACATCATCGCGAAACTGGTGGATGAGGCTGGAGCAAGAACAAGGCAGGAGGTTGACAACATCAAGAAACTCTGCAACCAGAACCTCACGAAACTCATGGATGAACTTCAGCGACTGGAACTGGTAGATGCTTCTTAGTTATGCCACATGAGGTTCAAATGTCCCTCTGCAAATTGAGCGATTTTTACCCTGTTTACCTTTGTTATTATCAGTTAATAATTCCACTTTGTAAATACATTCATAATACTACTCTGTGCATAGAGAATACCAGTTTGTATATACCTCTTATATTATAGAATATGTATATTATTCATAAATACCACTTTGCACATAGCAGTACTGCTTTGTAAATAACTGTTAACAATACCACTTTATAAATACCTGTTAATAATACCACTTTGTGCATACCTCTTAAACCCTTGCAGAGCAGAGTTAATGTATGATCTGCCTTGTGAACTCACAGCATTTCTTCTGTTTCTGTACTTTAATTTCTTATTCATTTTACAATAAATCAAGTTAATTATGTTACAGGAGAACAGTGAGAAGCAAGCTGAGTTAGATCGAGCGATCCGTGAGAAGCGAGCGGCCGAGTCAGAATTGGAGCGGATCTACCAGGAAGGAATGATCCAGGGATCAAAGGAGAGCAATGATTACAACCAGCTGACCCTGCGAGCATGCACTGCCGAGCGAGCGAGGGATGAGGCATCGATGAAGGTCGATTCCTTGACTAATCAGCTACGGAGGCTGGAAATGACGTAAGGGAAAGCAATCAAACATCCATCCATCATTTCATATTTAAATCAGTTAATTTATGTTAACTGGATTTTAATTCAGTTGGCATTGTTGCTTCTTTTGAATAACTGAGTCAGTAATTTATCTAATCTAATCTAATCAAATGACTTCTATAGCGCCATTATCATAATTCCAAGACATCAGTCAATGGTTGCTTAGAGTGAAATAGAAATCTTAATCCGTTGGAAAAGCCAGGTCGAAATTGGATATGTTAACTGATTGACGTTTAACTGATTTAACAGCTTCATTTGCTTTACACTAATTGTGTGCAACATGGCAGTCTAGTGTTTGGCCTGTTGTCTAATGATTGCCATTTTGAGCCTGCTCAGGTAAGTGCTAGATAAATTGTTCAAGCACACTTGACTGCCATGAAGCAGTAGAATTTGGCACTTCTATAAGCTGGAAGTAAATGGCAAGGCCTATGATGTACCTGTGTCCAGGACCTTGAGATTCGTCCATTACGGGCCAAAGGGCTGAAGAGCTGAAAATGAGCACCTCCACTCTGTTCCACAATAGGACATGGGAGCTTTAGGTTTTTATTTTTTAACTGATTTGACAAAGTTCCTGAGTAGCGATGAGAGGTTTTATATAAAGTATTGTCAGTTTCATCTTCGTTTCTTGATCCTAACAATTGACAAATGATGACGATGATGATGTTCAGCAGTGATGATGGAAATTGCAGGTACAAGCAGGATAAGTCACACCTGGAGGCAGAGCTTGATTCCCTTAAAGACCGCCACCAGCTGACAAGTGGAGAGTTCTCCAGTGCCAACGAAGATCGCGTTCGACTGCTGGAAAAGGTCGATGAACTGAAGCAACAGCTGCATAAACTCCAGGTGGAAAGAGACACGGTCCAACGCAACTCAACCAAACAGGTCCGTAGACTTTCTGGCATGCTGCTCATTTTGCAGTATTTCTCTATATAAATTGGCACCCTTATCCACCTGCCATGCATCCAACACTGCGCCGCGTCTCTGGAACGATCTACCTCCTGAATTCCGCACTTTTTCGGTTCCTCCACCATCATCGCCAATCATCCACCATCATCTGCCTCAGGCTCCTCTATCCATCACCCCCAAGGCTTTCCACTCGAAACTAAAGTCTCTGCTTTTCAAGAACTCTTATCCTGACTCATCTGATCCTGTACCTTCCAATCCTCGACCTAAAAGACACCCGCCTTAACATCTGCTGTGCCCTCTCTGATCCCCTGGAAACCGGACTCGGACCTCCCTCGGACTACTCTTTTGGAGAACCCCTCTGATTAGACGCAGCGCTCGTGAATAAGCTGGTGCCCTGCGCTTGGCTTTCAAGTGGCGCTTTAGAAGTTTGGAGATTACGATTACGATTACGATTACAATGCTGTTTAGAGAAATTGGCTTCCTGCTCCATCTGCCATGCTGCTTAGAGAAATTGGTATGCTGCTCCATCTGCCATATTTCTTTAGATTAATTGACACTCTGCTTCAACTCTCCAATAAATTATTTGAAGAAGTTGACACCTTGCTTCATATGCCATACTTTGAGATATAAGTAGATGGGCATCCTGCTGCATCTTCCATGCTTTTAGATAAATTGGCACCCTACTTTGTCAAACCATTTAAAAAGTAAAACCCTGAAACCCTACTGTATATGTGTTGTTTCTTTGTACAGTTGTCGGCGATCCAGCACAATCTTCAGATGAAAGAGAAAGAATACGAGGCTAAACTTCAGACTTTAGAAGATGGCCATCGAGAACGAATGAATGAACTGCGGGAAATGCTGACTGCCCAGCAGAGAATGACTGCCAAGTGCGTTCACTTAACCGCCGCCTGTTATTTGATGGACTTTTCAGTATTAAATTTTTATTTAAATCAAAATTTTAATCTCAAAATTTTTGAAAATAAACATTGAAGACCATTTGTATTGGTCTTGTGTTTTATGGTCAGGAGCACATCTGATGAGTATCCTTGAAGAGGTGCTATATAAATGTTCACTTATGATTGCGATTACTAATATCCAACAGAAACATTAACGTCAGCATAGGCGTAGCTACATGGAGGCACGAGGAGGCAGTTGCCTCCTCTTGCTTTCTTTATATGCTGGAACTTCTATTGACCAATGACCCCAATAACCAGAATTTTGCCAATGGTCTGTGAAGTTGCCTCCTCTTGAATTTAAAACTGGCTACGCTCCTGAACGTCAGGCACTATCTACATTTTTTATGACAAAGTTTTATATTTCAGATGGAAAGAAGAGTGCAATGTCATTACACAGAAAGTGGAGTCGAGAGTTACGCAGTCACGAAATGATTTAAGTCGAGAGAAGAGGCGAGTTGAAGAACTGACTAGACTCCTCCGTGACAGCCGAAACAAGACGATAGAAGTATGCAGAAATATAGTGCTAGTAACAATAATATTAATATTAATATGATATAATTATATTATAATTATAATATATATTGTACTATGATAATGAAAATATAATATTTAATTATTTATTATAATTATAGCATGATAGTTATATCATAATAGTAATATTATTTTTTATAATTATGCTTACTATTATTATTATTTTTATTATTACACTATTACTTTGATTATTATAAGATTGACATTCAAGCAGGAGTTGAGAAATATTTTACAACTTTCTTGTAATGTTTTTTTAATTTTGAGGATTATTTCTACCTCAGGCAAAATAATAATAATAATAATAACAAATTATAAAATTAATAATAAGTTTAAGACTATAGTAAGACTAGGGGAGGTAAGGAGTAGTCAGGAGCAAAAGAAGAAAAATCAGGAGTACAAGAAACAAAAGAAGGAAGTGATGACCGAGATGTATTTGTGAAAATTGCAGACGGAGGTCAAGTTG
The DNA here is from genome assembly GCA_020284085.1 of Aporrectodea caliginosa. Lineage (NCBI taxonomy): Eukaryota > Metazoa > Annelida > Clitellata > Crassiclitellata > Lumbricidae > Aporrectodea > Aporrectodea caliginosa. Next base: position 233,247 of record JACEVL010000555.1, on the reverse strand, counting down.
TCCAACTATACAAGAAATCTCGAAGTGCTCGAAAGTAAAATCATGGACGCTCAACACCGCAGAAACTTGTATCCATCGCAGGTTAGACAAATCATTAATTTAATCAAATCTAATGACTTTTGTAGTATAGTTATCACAATGCAGAAGACAGCAATCAACGGTCACTTCAGGTTAAATCGAAGTAAACTAATGTAATCCTGTGGAAATTTAGCACTGTCGAAATCCACTGGCAAGGAAATCCAAAGGCAGGCTATGGCAAGAAAGTTGAAAATGACATTATAAGTTTTTACCTGAATTTCATCATAACCATAACCATCAATTTATTGCTCCAAACATGTACAAAGAGCAAAGGTCTGTTGGTAGCAAAAGGGAACCCAGAACTTCCAGAAGGGACCAGAGTCCCGCTGGTTAGGGCCACCTATCTAGATAGTCTGTTGTTAGATGGTTAACAGAGGTTATCTAGTACAGTGCATTCATATAAAAAGTATCTAGTACAGCAACCAATCACAGTGAATCGGTGTGATCATATTTCCTTTGATTTTTTAGATATGTGTACAATGCTTGTTCAAGCTATGAATCACCTGTTTATTTCCTAGGTTGTGCGCGAGATGAAAACGACTAAAGGGCTGAGCCTTGTCGATGCTCGCAAACAACAGAAACGAGAACTCGAGGAGAATCTCAGGGACTCGCTGGCGACCTACAAGTGACTTCCATGGTAACTCATCGCTATGGTGACTCGTCTTTATGGTGACTCATCTCCTGAGTTGTACTGTACAAGTCTGGTGTAATGTAACGATTTCTGGTTCAAGGCTTGCTGAGCAGACTTTTCATAACTATGTATGTATCTATCAAGGCACATAGAACTGTTCCTTTAAAGTAGTATAAAAAGTGCTGCAAATATGACTATCTAATTGTACTAAACAAGTGCACTTAAGGAAGTGTGCCTAAATGACTTATCCCAATAATAATAATAATTATTATTAATGTTACTGTAAGTTAGATAATCACTCCTTTTTACTTGCCTACATCGAATCGTATATCTGAGTTCTTAATGATATGAGGTGCATTGATATTAAATACCATCAATGCTTTGAAGTTGTTACCAACTTAGTCCTTCATCCTTTTGCAGATAGTAAATTATAAGCAGCAACATTTTAGAGGCATATAAAATCATATAGAAGATATAATTCTTTTTCTCTGAGTTAATGTAGTTTATTGTATGTATGGTATTTTATTGTAGCAAATTGTATTTGGATTGTATTGTGTTTTAGTGTAATACTGCACTGTATTTCATTGTATTATATAGCTTTGCATTGTGTTTTTTTGTAATTTAGTACCAGCTAGGATAACCTTTATGAATCAGTGAAATTAATAATTGCCAATGAAGAAACTGTTCTTTCTAGGGCTATGGAAGAATTCTGAGAAGATCGCGTGAAGATCGCATGATTGTTTGAAGAACGGGTTAAAGAATGACATGTAACAAGATTACTACACTTAAATGTGACTCTTAAATGTTTCTTGGAACTTGGAAATAATTTCTGGTTAGGAGGTAGTAATTTTCTTAAAGGAATGTAGCTAACTTTATTTATTTATGTATTGTATTTATTGCTGGTTTAATAAGTGATCTTACTCTCAGTCAGTAGTGTATGGTTCCTAGCATTCCCCACGTGAAGACAGATTGGAGACTTGTTTATGGAAAACTTTGGCTATGGAAGAGACAATGGCAACTGAGCGGCCATGGAGAGCTTGAGGTTGGATAGGCAATGTCAAATGTCAATAGGTAGGCAGAAGATTGGATAGGTATATTGGATATTTTATATGAACTTATTTCATATTTATATATTAAACTATACTTCGGATAGTGCTATGAGTTTGCTTTCCAGTGACCAGATAGCCTAGAATATGCTTGTAACTAAATCAGAAGGAAAATCTTCTGCGGCAGAAGATTCCATTGCAGAAGTAATATTTTCGATACAGTTCTGCAGCAGAAGACCTTTGCACATGTGCATTTTCGCAACCTTTGGAGCATGCGCATTGTTTACAATGGCTTTGATCGTCAACAATTCTTTACTTCCTATCATTAATCGTCGTGAGGGCCAGTTAGGGTTGGTTAGAGTCAGGTTAGGCGTCATGAGAGTTGGTCAGGGTTAGGGTTAGTGTCGTCAATAGAAAACTTGCTAAAAATCTACCACCACAGAAGTAATTTCTTCATGCTTTGCGTGGCGGAATCTTCCGCCGCAGAAGCACCATCCAAATCAGAATAGGGTAAACTATATAGTTTTAGTTTAGTTCTGTCATTTAAACTTTAAGATATTTTGTGGCTGCCAAAGGCCGTTGATGTCGATGTCACCGTCATGTCACGGTGTCGAGATAATGTCTGTATCTGTACGTTGGTAACAATAGTTTAGCGACGTCTTATGGCATTAAGAGCCGTTAACAACAATGGGGAAACATGTTTTACAGTTCTCTGTTTTGCTTCTAATTTATAAGAAAACGTTACTTGCCAATTAAATAAAACTGATGACTATTATTAATACTGTGACACATAAGAGCTTCGTTATTACTTATTTAATAACCTTGTGAGGGGAAAGAGTGGCAAAATTGGTAGCCCCTATTTTCTAGACCAAAGTTATGCCTCTGACATCTACTCAGTGCCATTAATCGATGATGCCTTTGGAATGGCACTAGGCCTATATATGAGATATGAGAATAAAATTCTTGGTAGCAAAGCGATTAACTTTGACCCAAGTTAGGTAGACAGTAGACACTAACATTGGGTATTGACGATAGCATCTGTGACCTAGCAGCCAAACTGTGGCACCTTTAATTAACGATAACTTGCACATTTGATTCTTCCAAATGGGAGTGCCGAGTAGGCCTAAGTGCAGTTCTTACGTCAACAGTTCAGCCTATCAAAGTAACTGCAAGTGGTCACCTCAAGATGGTAACCGATATCAGCCAGGTACTATTATATTTATATGTATTGTCCCACATTCCAAACTGCCATCAAATAGTTTTCCACACCCCAGTCAGCTGGAAACGCAATTTTAAATTCCAACACACACACACTTACAGGCTATTGTCTATACCATGTAGCCTATATGCATAGAGCACACACACTCACACACATAATTATTATATTCATGGCTTTTTCAGATGGAACACGCCAGAACGGCGTTCCGGGATCTTTTTACGCCTTAGTATTAAAACATAATTTAGTTACGTTAAATTTTTAATACAACATTATTTACTTTCAGTGGCGGCGCCAGAGGGGATAGAAGCCCCCTAACTGCGGCTCAGCCCCCCAAAAGTGGGAAATCACTGCAAATCACAGGGAGGAGGAGACAAAAGGGAAGGGCTTGGAGCTTTAGCCCCCTCCCCAAACCTGAAATCCTGGCACCTCCACTGCATACTTTAATTTAATTTCAGTGTGTATATATATATATATATTAGGGTGGTCCAAAAACACAAAGTGTCTCAGAGTTGCCCTCCACAACCCTGCTTTTGTTCTATGGCTGCCCACTATTACCTGTACCAAATTTCAGAGAGATTGATGAGTATTTAGAGGTCGCTCAAGGTCAGGGTATTTTCACCATGTTAAGCATGAAATCGGTAATCTGCCCTAAGAACAGAAAACAGAATTTGAGTTGAATTAAAACATATAGTAAGCTTACAGCACTGAAAATAAGAAAAGGTTCCAAAATGTTCAATTTTGCTATGGAAACACTGGAACTTTTCTTGAGTAACACATTCTATGTCCTCTGTCATCTTCATCAGCGTGGCCTTAGAGCAGGATGCATAGGTGTTCCTGCAGCGTTTCGCGAGCTGAAGCAGGAACTGCTGCTCTTCATTCTTTGTCAACGATTAACTCTACTGCTGCATCAAACCAATGGCTCTCCCAGTAGAGTCATTCATAACTATCATGACTGGCGCTGCCTTTAGGAGGTACTGGACTACTACTGATAGGAGTGATCATCGCATCATTCCTTAGGATCCTTTACCAGGAAGCCTTGGGCCTTCTCTTTTCCATTCAAGTTCAGAATGTCAACGATGACAGTAGTTCTCTCTGTGATGGAAGATGCAATGCCAAGGGAGCTAAGGCCAAGGAAGCTGAGGGGTTCAGGAGGATGGTCGAGGCACTTCACATAATTGATGGACTATGGAAGGTGGAGGTTTGTCACCATAAGTTTTTTCACATCCACTACAATTCTGTTGTCAAACAAGGACAAGCTGACCAAAATTTTTGAAACGTACCAGGTATGCTTACCGAATGTGGTCTAGGCAACCTTTGCCACTCTCATATTTAGATATTTACTAAGCTCCTCCAGTAGCAGTAGATCGTTGAGTGGTGCTCTTATAGGCAGAGGAGCTTCATGCCAGAACCGAAAATAGACAAGTCTCACAAACGGTGACAGCTCCTTTACACTGTGCTTCTCTTTGGCAGTTGGAGAATATAGCTGCTGGAAAAGAAATGTTGTAATGCTAAAGATAGCTTTCACCATCAAACGTGCATGATGGAATGCTTCTGGTGCTCGAAAGGAAACTCTTGCTCCCTTTGCACCACCCTGGAAGATCAAACTGAGTTTCAAGAATTCCTCGTACTCTTCTCTCTGATGTGACCCTTCAAGAGCTGCCTTGCAGAATTTCACCATATTTCTTCTCGAAGAGCAAGTGTGTGCATCAAAGATGTCGTCGGAAGCCACTTCATTTGTCGCTTGGTCAATCCGTGGCCAGCTTTGCTGGAACCTCCAGAGCATAGTAACGGAAGAGTCGGGGAGACCCTACAGTAGGTCTAGATAAAGAGCCGAAACAGCAAGTGGAAGTTCTATGACATGATGGCAGCAAGCTATCCAGGTTAATTCTTGCTAATTCGAATTCTCAATAAAAGTGCAGGAACCAATCTTCAGGCGAGTATTGCTGGCAGTGATGTCATAGACTATATACCACGAACTAGACTCCGAAGTCCGAAGACCCCAGTCATCCAGAGTCCTCAGGCAAGCTTCAGCTTGTTCGTTACCAGTTCTGCAGCCAATTTTTGGATCTCTCAGTATAAATTATATCTCTTCCCTGTCACCTATGACTAGTAGGCTATGCAAGTCTGTCACCTGCTCCTCATGGTTCTTGTTGCATGATCGTCGGATGGAGCTTTTGTTGGGAGATGGGACCCAGATAGTTTTTTCTGTGCCTTCTCTATCAGCCAAACTTCAGCACTGCTTCTTGTCTTTGCCATTATTGTGTTATATATATATATATATATATATATATATATATATATATATATATATATATATAAATATATATATATATTCGTTTATTGAGAAAAACAATCTGACAAAAATGAGCTATGTCAAAAACTCTACAGTCAAATCTCTTCAATTCCTAATCTTCACCAATGTACTGATAAATCTGACTAAGTACAAAAGTTTACAGTTCTTAAACACAATTAAAAAATCCCAACATTTGCATTTTACTTCAAAGACTAGTTAATAATGTTAGATTGGTATTTCTAAACTTCAGTTTGAAACAACACTTCAAAAGTAAGTAAAAAGCGGTTCAAATAATATGTTTTTGAGTAGATAACAGTCAATAATTTCCACTATGCCATGGTATTATCAAGGGAATGTTTGGCGACCTTGAGCGACCTCTAAAAATGATCCAATCTGCTTCAGATTTGTTCTACATCTTACTTAGGAGAGGTAGAACAGATATAAACTTGTGGAGCAAAGTTCTGATAAAGATGAACTTTTACCATTGTGTCGTGGACCACCCTAATATATATATATATATATATATATATATATATATATATATATATATATATATATATATATATGAATCAGTGGCAGCTATTCATTTCGTGGTATAAAACCTATATACTATCTACTCTTTGTCCTTAACTCATCATATTTGGTGAGTACGTAACGTCTGCCGCCCTGAAAAAACAGTGTTTCTAACTAGAAGTTCATATGGTACGAGACTGCTAACGTAGTCTGGCAAGTAAGTATGTAAGTATATTCTTTATTAAACCAATTGCATATCCGCACTTTGGTGCACATACATTTATACAGAGTATAACATTCTTATTACAAACGATCTGCGTGTGAGATTGTCCGCTTGTGGAATAAAACGGTCGTGTAATCTCGGGCGCAGAGAGTAGGGGAGCGGGTTTTTTTTGGGGGGGGAGTAGCCCATGGAGTACATGCCCCAGGTTTCCCAAGACCGCAGAGAAGAGGTGTGAGTCAGCAGTGTGGCAAAGATGTTCAAACGATGGACTGTCCTGTGGCATGCAGGTACCACAGACGAATCAGTGTACCAGACTTCCAGTGGAGTAACCTAAATTGCAAGTAGTTTAAAAGGTAATTAGCCTAGATCTGAAATTGAACCTGCCCTATCATGCCTGCTGAAAAAGAAGACCTTTGCTATTCACCTTGTTTTGTCCATATATATTACTAAGATTAGGCGGCTTGTTTTGAAAACAAATTTTTGGGGGTTGGTTAACAAATGCAATATAGCAAAACTGCAAAAGCACTGCAATTCCAAGAAAATCCTATTTTATTTACATGTATGAAGAAGAATCGAACTAATAATTGTAGTTCAGTACAATGACCAACACAGAACTGCATATGGTAGGCCTAACTCCTTATTAGGCTAAGCGTCATGTGACAAAGTTCCAGCACCCATTCCCCGGATGTATACAATTTTTCTGTACGAGTTTCCTTTCCTGTACATCGGTTCCTTGGTGGCACAACGAAAATGGTGCATGAGACGTTGAGACCATAGATATCATAATTACCGTAATGATGCCAATGTGTAGTAAAAAGACTTTTATAGCATATAAATCCAGAATTCTGGAAACAGAAGCCACAGCCGTTATTTGTTCAGTTCCGGAGCCTTTTTTCATATATAAACAAGCAACACGCACTGTGTGTATGTGTGTGTGCGCGCGCGCGTGTGTGTGATGTATATCTCTATTTACTATATATATAACACCCGACTGTTAAGCCCCATCCAAGAGTTCCTTGGCCCCATCCATCAATCCATCATAGGTTGATGAGGGATTTGGGGCAGCATAGGGCTCCGAAGTTCTTCTGCGGGATTACTAATAGACTTTCCCTACACAAAAGAGCGCCTGTGTTGAAAAGAGAACCGGTTCCCAGCTAGGCCCCGTCGACTCTTCTCTCCCGATTTACCGATTTAGCTTCGCAAACGAAGCTTAATGAAAATTCATCCAGCGTCTTCCAGGTATCTGCATTTGTAGACTGGTAACGCTTCGCTACTGATATGTCCAGGACTCCAGGCAGTCCAGCTACAACGTGTGTGTGATTTTAGAGAGAGTCTACGCATATAAACACACATCCAGAAGGGATATGCACAGAGACAAAGCCACGGACACTCGGAGCGACACGTGGACAGACATTTGCCCACCCACAGAGGGAGACGCGCGGACGTAAAGCGTTATTGCCTCTGATGATATTAGCTCGTAATCATATTTGCGTTGCCACATTTACCCGACTCCGTATCGCCCACAAATCTATTATTCAGACGCCCAAATAACGCCTTCCTTAGATACACAAAACACAAATCTATTTGTCTGTCTAAATATGCCATATATGTACGCGTGCATGGCCGGATTTTTAGTCGGATGTATGCATAACTATATACGGCCAAGTTGTTTGCCTTTCTAAACAAATCGTATTGTTGGACGGAATTGCGTCGTTATATAAATTGCATTCACTGATTCGGCGCGTAAGAATCGGACGGCACTTTATATATATAATATATACAAGTGTAGAATTACCAGCGTGCGTCGGCCTATAGGCTATATGCATTATATATATGATTTATATGTGGTCTGTGTATATTTCTATGCATTATGGATGTATGTTTATAGGTTGCCAATTGACGTCGCTGAGAATAACTGTTGTACAATGACAGACAAACAGACATTATTAATTGATTTGTAACTTCTAAAGCGTCGGTGTATAATGTCCAGGGCTTCAGCCGAAGACACGCCAGAATCAAGCAACAGTCCGGTCAGCATCCAGAACATTAGTATATATATGGTGTGACAGACAGACAGACAGACAGACAGACAGACAGACAGACAGACAGACAGACAGACAGACAGACAGACAGACAGACAGACAGACAGACAGACAGACAGACAGACAGACAGACAGACAGACAGACAGACAGACAGACAGACAGACCTGACGGACGGACAGGTAGACAGTAGGTGCAATATTATCATAATGAAACTGATATTAATAATCTGTAGAATATATGAGTAGGCCTATACGATCTGGCGAGTAATGTTTATTATTATTATTGTTGATTATCGTAGTGGCAAAGGAATTTGCCGTTTTACAGCACGTAGCCCATCGGACACGAGTTAGAGCAGTAGTGTTACGTAGTGACGCTCTATGCTGGTGATGAGTTTCTTGCTCTCCGCATCAGTGCCTGCGGTTACCGTTAAAGGCTTGACGATGAGGCAAAACGCGACCGAAGTTTGCGCTACAAATATTGGTGCTCTTACGGTTCAGTGGTTTTGGTCATTGGGTGCCATGGTATCACCCTGCCGTCTTGGACCTGGTAGAACTGCTAGACAATTCTAAGGAAAGAGAAACAAAGGCAGACCAATGCTGCGATCAGTGCGATGGGTAGACAATATAAATGAGGACTAAAATAGACTTGGACTAACATTGAGGGAAGCACTGGACTCGACAAATTACCGAGGACAATTGAGATAATTTATTCGCACCTATATTGATTATGATGATGATGATGATGATGATGATGATGATGATGATGATGATGATGATGATGATGATGATGATGATGATGATGACGATGATGACAATTATGTCGACAACACTAACGATGATGATGACGAATTGACTTAAGCCTGATCCGTACATAAATCATACATTTGCGTGGGACGGGGTAGCCGGTTGGTTGTGCACTTGTAAAGCTAAGTGTAGACTTACGTACGGGTTCAAGCCTGCTCTGAGACGGCTACTGTGTATGGACCTTCAGCATGCACGTCCTTCACTCACAATGGCTTAGCACCATCGTTTGATTCTTGGCCATAGAATAGTGGTGCTGAGTAAATTCGTAAAAATAAATAAGCCTACCTGGTTACATAATATTCAATCTAGATACATAGTCCTCAGACATAGTCTACATATATAATATGCATAGCCTAATCCATAAGTGCAAGGTAGTTTCGTCGTAGTGCATAAATTGCACTGATGACTCATGCATCTATTTATATAGACGGTTATAGAGATCCAATTGCGTAGATGTAAGCGATTCGTGGATCTGTATCTAATAAAGCTGCTACTGCTGTTGTTGCTGGCATCGAGATGTGTTGGATTGGTTGCAGCGACAGGATTTGTCATCACTGACCTCGGTAGGTGCCAATCATCTCTCTCAGCCTCCCTTCAGCTGCAACCGCTGCTGCTGCTGCGTTCGTCTTCTCTATCCTTAGCATCTGACTATTTGCACGTCACAGATTCCTTTCTTTTTGACGCTTTCATTCCGTCGTGTCATGGCGTCACTGGCGTCTGGGTTAGCTGCTTGCTTTCTGCTTTTGCCGCTGATGCTTCGAGGTGAGAAAACTTTTCGAGATCCATCTAGAGCCTTACTGGTTAACTTAAGTTTTTCTTATTAGGACGATTTAAGAGAATATTGACTTTTAAAACATGTGTCTAATTTGAAGATTTCACTTAACAGAAACGAAATACAGCGGTTGAACTCTTACTCTTACTTGTCACCATGGGCGGAGTTTGGTTTTACTCTATTGGGGCTATAGCATACCTTCACATTCCCCTCCCCAGCCGCGAAGCGAAACCCTTTAAAACGGAGGGGTTTGGGGAGATTTGAGCCCCCAGTCGGGGTGCCGCCAAATGCATTTCGAGCATACTTGGTACTAATTTCGGCCTTCTGGTGAGAAGGTTTGGAAGGATTTTACTGCTTAAAAAATACACAATGGCCTTACATCGAAGACTGCGAATAGTCGACTACGCTAATGCAATGCGTGATTGATTGATGTACTAAGTGTAAATGTGTTCAAACAGCTGGACGGTCGACTTGAGTTTTATCGAAAACCAGTACAAACCGAATTTTTACTCAAACTCAACAGTTGACAATTGTAATTATATGGTAAATATAAGTTTACGAGAACTGTATTCATAGAACTCGAACTTTAGTTGTTGCACAGTTAAACGCAGTGTTACACTCAATAGGCTCACTCGGTCACGGTATAACAAAGTATAGCGCTATGACCTTACATCGAAGACTGCGACAACGCTAATGCAGCAGTAAGCGTCGAGTTCCACTGTTTGTATATAGGCCTATGAGAACGAGGTCTTCGGGGACCAAAGCAGTCGTCAGATCACGTTAAATGTCCAGAAGAGCCAGCGAAGAAAAGCGATCCTGTCCTTTGGTTGATCGCAACCAGTTTCTTATGCGTCGCATCGCTGAAAAACTTCTCTCAGCGGTTGCTGAACCCACGGGCAACGTTTGTGCTAACTGCACCATTCTGTTGTAATGAGGATAGACATCTCCTGTCAGTTCCTTCTGAATTACAGTACATCAAAGGTAATTTCATTTTCCGTGCTTGAAAACAGTTCCATTTCGGATGCCAGATCTTGCGGATTGATGTTAAGGATGTCGGCGTATTTGTCAACGAGCGCCTTGAGTCCATCCTGAGCGCAGTGCAACACGGCATCAACGGATTTGGCCATGATCAAACTGTCCTTGTCGAAACGGAACTCCAACTGGCCAATTAACGTATCACAAACAGGCAGATACAGCTGATTATACCAGGGTGATTGTACTCACTACCGAACTCTATAGTAAAGTGTTAGGATAATCCGTGGTTTAAGCTATACCTTAATAACGCACGGTCAAGTCTGTGGGTTCGTGGGGGGGGGGCTTAGCCCTCACCCTAGCCCCTGACAAACTTCGCCCATGCATGCTTGTCACTCATGTGTGACGTGTCCTTAATCTAGCTATTTATTGCACAAATTGCGTGTTCAGAATTTTTATTATTTGAATCTGAGGCGTAATTGAGCGGAAACTTAATTTATTAGCAGCGTCATTACACGTAGTGAGACTGTGCGAACTTGTAGGCCTAACTGTTGGATTACAAACGAAGTGCGCTATACCGAATAGATCCCCAGCGCTCGCACTTGTATACTTGATACTCAAGTACACTTGTACTTGATACTCAAGTACACTTGTACTTGATACTCAAGTACACTTGTACTTGATACTCAAGTGCATGTACTTGCGCTATGTGTACTAGAATAAAACAAGACGAATTGGCTAACCCAATTATCATGAAATCGTGCAGAGTGCGATATACATGAATGGTGGGGAGAGGCAGAGGAAACATTTGCTGGGGACACAGTTGGCGATAGTAGTAAGTAATATACCAATTGGTTGAGCGCTCGCCTTGTAACAGGAAGAGTAGGCCTATACTGGTTCAAGCCTTTCCGGAGACGGTTACTGTGTAGGGATCTTAAGCATAGTTGTTAAAAACGGTAAAATCAAAATAAAAAACGGAAAAAACGTCGTTTTATTGAAAAAAATAAAAAACGGAAAAACGAGAAAAAAACGGAATGGAAAATAATTTAACTTTTCTACATCTTTTACTGCATTTTAAAATTAAAAACCTTGTTTACACAATTTAATTTTAATCAGCAAATAACCTAACTTTTGTTAGTAAACACCAAGTAACAGTAATCTACAACAATTATTTTCTTTTTCATAGGTTTGGTTTAAAAAGAAATTGAGAAATTAAAAATATTGAAATCTTTTCAAATTTAAATTGTATAAAACTTACATAAGTTCACATAAATCCATGCTGACATAAGCAATTAAAAACTAAACTGCTATAGAGTGTAGGTCTACTTAATTAAAAATTGTAGGTCTACATACAATTCTGACTTATATAAGAACTTGATATGGAGTAATATCTGTCAGTTTATCAGTCAATCACAGATTACTGAGTTCAAAGTCAACATTTCGCATTTTGGATAACTTAGAATTTCAAATAACTTTTATAAATTTTATTTCCTGTACAGTGCTGTTTATTTCAACTGAATAGTGACGCTAAATGGTGACGTAAATCAGACAAATCCTTGAAAGGACGGAGAAAACGTAAGGGATATCAAACAAAAATAAAATTAAACAAATAGTAACAGACAGTAAATAAATAAATAATGTCACATAAAAAAATAAAAAACGGAAAAAAACGAGATGAGAAATAAAAAACGAAAAAACGACGTTTTTTGGAAACAAATAAAAAACGAAAAAAACGTTTTTTACAACTATGATCTTAAGCAATTCCTTTACTCACTAGCCTATTGCTCAGCGCCATCGACTGATGCTTGGTCATTGAATGGTGGCGCTTAATAAATGCATAGAAATAAATACAAGTTCCTGCGTCGGACCACCCTCAGCTGAGAAGGATTATCCGTCCGAAAGTCTTCAGTTCACTGCTCTATTTAGGGTATACGTGAGCACGAATCACCGCAGCCTATGTCTCGTATATAGTTCAATCATACTTTTGTTCACTTAATGTTTCCAAAACACGAGTGAATTGCATCTACAAGTGATTCGGTATCCAGGAAGCTTTTTAGGATAAATATGATAGGCTGCCAGTAGACTATCAGATGCGAAACTAGAAATTGACCTTAGCATATTCGAGAAATAGTATGTGTAAACTTCCCAGAAGTCCATCATATATTATGTGTAAATTCGTCGAAATATGGAAGGTACCCAAACCTCGCATTTTCGTTCGACTTCTGAATAAAAAAACGCTTGCTAAGCCTGTTTGATGAGTCTGTCGTTTACAAACACACTCGTAAATGCTGCTTTTAAGTCGAAAATATTAGGCCTTCATCATCACCATAATTATTGCTGTCGTTTAACGGCGTTCTTGTACATGTGGGCTGTTATAGTGTTGATTTTAGGATCATGTAGACGTATATATACGAAATCTATGGAAAACGGTTAGTTTTTGTAGTCATCTATGGAGAGAAAATATTGATACCTTTACTTTCCTTTAAGTCGGCCTGAAGGCATAAATATTTTCTCTTAAAGGAAAGGAAAGGTATCAATATTTTCTCTCCATAGATGACAACAAAAGTTTAGTCTTGAGAGACTGTATAATAGGCCTATCGTTTAAATTTATGTAAATGGAACTAATAGTGGAATATATTTCTTCTGTTTGTGTTACTATAGTAACCTAACTAATAAAAAAAATCTAGCCCCAAGAAACGTAAGGCGCCGTACAAGATTAAACTCTGACAACTGACAACTTTTTATTTCCAGAAGCACAATGCATAGGCCTATAACAATTAACAACAATAATTATAACTTGACTATTACATATTGGTGCAATGGCATCTACATCTCTAGCCGTGACAAACTGCGAAACTAGGCAAGTGATTAAAAATTAACGGTTTAATTAACCTAACTATGTCGCCAGGTTGAATTCAGATTGAAATTTTATCCAGAGACGTCGAATGGATTTACTTTTAGTGTTTAATTAACGACGAAAAGTTTATCTCCAGGAAAAAGGTATCATTTTCGTCAAATAAAGTCGCATACTCATCGTTGTATGCATTATTAAGAAGACAATTTTCCAGCAGCGCTTCCACTTCGACACCAGGAAGTCCCTCATAATGTGCTATATACGTTCGGCAGCCGTAGGGCTACTTAAACATAGATATGCTGACAGATTTTGATTTGGCTACGCGACCAAGCGAGAAATTCTGTGCGGACGAGGAGAGAACAATTTCGGACATAGATGAGATTAAATCCTCGGGCCATCGATAGTCGAGAAATTACATTTGACTAAGTGACTAAGCAGATTACAGAGTTATTGACGACTTGGCTGAAGGCAAATCTAAGAATGAGATGGATGTTTTTAATTATAACCAATAAAATATTTAGACGGATATTAATAAGTAGGCCTATATTTATTCAGTTAGGATCAGGTATACGTAGAATCGCTTTTAAGAACTGATGAAACGCATTTCAAGATAAAGAATACAGAAAGAAAATCATTTAAGTTGATTGATTATATAATATGTAATAAGAGTCGATCTGCTTTATTCTAATAGAGGTGACTCTTGAAAGGCGCTATATAAATATTCAAATACATACATGTAAGTAAATAATTTTATGAAAAATGCATATTATGTTTACATACATGAACTGAACTGAGCAACACTTTATTTATCATGAGATAGTCAAATACAATGTAAGCAATTGCATGAATTTAACTTTGAGTATTAAAGGGATAACTCAGGACTCATGTATGTATGTATGTATGCATGTATGTATGTATTCATTCATTCATTTCAGATATTTATATAGCGCCCCTTCAAGATTTCTAGTCAGAGGCGCTCCCGATACAGCGCGGACACTGAATCGGGTTTCACGCCGAAGCGCATGAGCAATTGCGAGTGAAGGACTTGCCCAGGGTCCCTACGCGGCGGCTTGAGGTGGATTCGGACCCGCAACCCTCCGGCTGCAAGGCACCAAATATACCCCCTAGAGGTGGATTCGAACCCGCAACCCTCCGGCTGCAAGGCACCGAACATACCTCTACACCACCGCGCCCCACGTATGTATGTATGTATGTATGTATGTATGCATGCATGCATGTATGTACATATGTATGTATGTCTGTAGGCCTATGTATGAATGTATGTATAAATGCATGTATCTAATGTATGTATGTATGGATGCTCCTTTGTCAGGCGCTTAAATGTGCTATAATTAAGTTCAATGCATACAAGCATGCATGCGTTCATGTATTATAATACAATTATGCATACATACACACGCATAATACATACGTACATACATACAATACATACATACATACATACATACATACATACATACATACATACATACATACATACATACATACATACATACATACATACATACATACATACATACATACATACATACATACATACATACATACATACATACATACATACATACATACATACATACATTAATATATGCAATTATGCATAGCATACATATGCAATCTTGGGTTGACGGTGAGGATAGCCAAACACTGAATCCGATAAGCTAATGATAATATTTGTGATGCACTTTCTCTTTCAATCGTTGTTTTCCTCTTTGCCCGACTCACCTCGAACCATGGCGTGCAGCACGCAACGGTCTGATTAGGACATATTAGATGAGGCAAGGAAAGAGAAAGAAGAAAGAGAGAAAAAGAGATACAGCGAAAGAGACAGGGAGAATTAGAGTCTGATAGGGAGAGGGTGAGGGAAGGACAGAGAGACAGAGGCAGCCAAAGAGACAGATAGAGTGAGAGGAAGGGAAGGACATACATGTAGATAGTGAGAGAGACGAGACAGACGAACATAGATAGAGAGACGGAGAAGGAGCAGAGAGGGAAGCGCGTCTGTGTACTTCATCGAGCGAGAAATGTTACGGATGAATGGATCCATTGGTGCAGCGTTGCGTGTCATTCACGTGATGCTCCCTGCTTTTTGACCCTTTCTGTGTAATTGGATCAGTCCAAATTCCGACGGACCCAGGACGATCCGACGCTTTTCCGCTCCATCTTCTGGAAAGAATTCCACTTTCCACTTGTTTTCCTTCAAAGAATGAATCCACAGTCAATGAGTGTGTCCAAAGGCCAACTGTGTCGGCGAATTGCCCTATTCCACCCGGCATTGCATTTAACCTTCTCCGATACGAAATAATGACTCTACAAAATAAAGTAATGCAGGCTTATAACTGATTATTTAATACTCGCATCTATTGTATATTAGAAGCCATGGATAACTCCCTGTAAAGTAAGGTAACTGCTCTCTTGTTACACGCCTCCACCAATACTGTGCGACACTTGGACCTTTTCGTAGCGTGTTGAGTCTGTAATCCAACGATTGTGGCTTCATGCATCCTGAGCAGACTCCGTGTAATGACCCTGGTCGTCAAGTGGTTCGCGCGCCCAGTTGTCCTTTTCACCAGGCAAGCAGTTGATTTGGCAGTGCACTGGCCACAGTTGCCAAGTAAACGGCACCGTGTCCAGGAAGAGCGAAAGAGTAAGAAATGAACGCCGACTCCTAGTTATTAGCCTCGAGATCGTGGAAGTTGAAGAATCTTTCGGCTGAGAGAACGGATTGACCATTAAGGCTTTGGAAGAGAATTATTTAAAGATTCCTAAGCAGTGACTGCAATCTATAGCAACATTCTTTTACGTGGCTTGACCACAAATTGTTGTGGATTTAAATGACGGACCGGGATTCAAACCTCGGATTCATATTCACATTTTTTGCACGGATTCAATCCATGCAAGCCATTTGCCTCTGTCAGTGGCCGGTTCTTTATTAATGAATATTCAGGATTATTGACGACAATGGATAAGTCTTTGCGAAGCTAAGGCTAGATGGCAGAAGGTCTATAGAATATCTTAAAATCTGTACTTGAAAGGCGACATAAACTACCCTGGATTCCGCACTTTTTCGGTTCCTCCACCAAAATCGCCAATCACCCACCATCATCCTCCTCAGGCTCCTCTATCCATCACCCCAAGGCTTTCCACTTCTAAGCTAAAGTCTCTTCTTTCGGAATTCTTTTCAAGAACTCTTACCCCGACTCAATTGATCCTCTATTTTCCAATTCTCGCTATAAACGACACCCACCTTAACATCTGCTCTGCTCCCTCTGCTCCTCTGGAAACAGGACTCAGACCACCTTAGGACTACTCTTTTGGACAACCCCTCTGACTAGCGCTAGTGAATAAGCTGGCGTCCTGCGCTTCGCTTTCGACTGGCGCTTTAGAAGTTTAGAAATTACGATTACGATTACGACCCTGGGCAACAACGTGATATTTTTAAACAACAATTGGATAGAAATGTTTTTCGGATGTGTTGTTGTATTATAAATCAGACTATGTGGTGAAGACAAGCGGAGGCATATGAAAGGATACGATGATAGTGTTTATTTTAAGGCAATATAATGCCCGCCATACTGCATCTACGCCTCCTCCTCCTCCTCCTCCTCCTCCTCCTCCTCCTCCTCCTCCTCCTCCTCCTCCTCCTCCTCCTCCTCCTCCTCCTCTACTATCTCCTCCTCTCCTACTCCTCTTCCACCTCTTCCTCCTTCTCTTCCACCTCTTCCTCCCCATCCATCCTTTATTCCTCCTCATGTCGTCGTCGTCGTTCTCATGTCGTCGTCCGCTAGATGTCATGTCATGCGCTCTTTGCCTGAACTTCTCGGTCCAACTGTTTCAGTCGTGAAGTCCTAATGTTATTGAAATCAGTTTCGGTAAAACATCTCCCTAACGCTCTCTCCGTCAATCGGTCTATTTGTCTGCCTGCCTATCTGTCCGTTTCCTTGTCCATCTGTTCGTCCGTCTGTCCGTTTCCTTGTCCATCTGTTCGTCCGTCTGCCTGTCCTTTTGTCCGTCCGTCTATATATATCTGTCCGTCAGTCTGTCCGTCCATCTGTCTGTCCGTCTGTATGCCTGTCTGTCCGTGTGTCTGCCTGTCTGTCCGTCCGTCTGTCTGTGTGTCCTTCCGTCCGTCCGTCCGTCCGTCTGTCTGTCAGTCTATCTGTCTGTCTGACCGTCCGTCCGTCTCTCTGTCCATGTGTCCTGTCCGTCCGTCTGCCTGTCTGTCTGTCTGTCCGTTCGTCTGTATGTCTGTCTGTCTATCTGTCTGTCTTTCTCACCAATGCCCTACTTTGCTTCGGCTGAAAGCCACCGTGCGTGCCTCACGCCATGGTCATCCAACCGGAGACAAAAGCCAGCCATTATGGGAGAGACGGCTGCCCCCGCCGCCCGACGGTGGCAATGGACGGACGACGACCGACCGACCCCAGGGTCCCTCCTGTCCTCCTCCATGGCGGCGGCCATTGTACCCCGTCTGTCTCATCTCATCTCACGACTTCTATGGCGCACATATTTCGACAAATGAAAAGGTCATGCAAGATCACTTAGACCTGTAAGTGAACAATAGGCCTATTATAATATATACTGTTTTTATATCTGATGATGAAATTATGCTTGAAATTCTTAATAAAACATTTATAGTAACTTTATTATTATTATTATTATTATTATTATTATTATTATTATTATTATTATTATTATTATTATTATTATTATTATTATTATTATTATTATTATTATTATTATTATTATTATTATTATTATTATTATTATTATGTAGTG
>JACEVL010000555.1:0-210000 GCA_020284085.1 Aporrectodea caliginosa | reverse complement strand
AAGGAATACTCAAAGCGAGTCATAATATTACTCTCACTGTCTCTCAGCGTCCACGCAATTCGAAGAAAGGCGCAATTTGGTTGCCTATATAATATAATAATATTTTTTTCGTGTTTTCAAACAATCCGGTTGACAAACCGCAACCGGTTACAGTGTACAATTATGCCATTGAAACAATTCACAAGAACACAGATGACAGAAGACATAAATCTTAACTACTAACAGAACAGACAGCCTGCAATATACGGCGCTAATAGCAGGTGGATAATAGGTCTAGTGGATCGTGGCAACTGCCGACGCAACACAAAGGGGTGTCTGTCTTGTTGCCCATAGCCTAATAACAGTGTTTAATCTAGACGTCTCTCGGGGGGAAAGTTTCCCCCCAGGATCGAGTTTCCCCCCCCAGAAAAATTAAAGAGATGAAATTTTGTATAGAAAGTGTGAAATTCAGGGGTAATTTTTCCCCCAGGATTGATCGTTTACCCCTGTGTGAGAGAAAATTGTAGGTTGAAAACTCTCTTTACTACCCCCTCGAAATTATCGTGACTACCCCCCCCCCATCAAGTTGTTGTTGTTGGATAGTGGAAAATTTTTTGCTTCCGAAAATACTCGTGACTACCCCCCGGTCGTCAACTTTTCAAATATGTTGGATACCCCCAGAACCCTAGATTCCCCCAGCAAGGGGAGTAGATTAAACACTGGCCTAATAACGTATACTGTATGATTTACTGGTTTTCTTCCTCCTCCTCCTCCTGCATTTCCAACTATTCTTCATCCTCGGTTTGGGATCGAAATTGTCATTTTCGATATCAATCATTGTCATCAACTGACTGTCGAGCTGTCTATCTGTCTGACAATATCCCAGTAAGTCTCTAACACAAAAATTTTCATGAATAGACCTACCCAGGTCTACTGCCTGGTACAGTTGTAGGCTACTGATATAAAGCCACGAAATTCAAACGCTTTTGTATTCAAATGCATTTGATAAATCCTCAATGTTTTTCTACAGCTATTCGTCGCCATCTTCCCACGTGACTTGCATGAAGTTCGTTCAGCGAAATCTCAATGTCGTTCAAATCTTTCTCGGTTCGTTAATGCATTCATTCACTCTTAACTTAATTGTTCACTCATTCGTTACTTCACTCGTTTCTTTCTTCCATTCATTCCTTCGTTCATTCGTTAGTTCTTCTTCACCGCTTAAAATCTAAAAATAGGCACAATATCTCTCTCTTCATTCTCATTTAGTTCTGTAGCGCCAGTACACAAAACAGTGTTGTAGTTAACAAATAGTCAATGATGATGATGACGACGACGACGATGACGTATGGAGTCAGAGAGGTACACTCATTGCTCCAGTCCAGCTAGAAGATTACCGGTTTGTGCTTCCTCTTTTTCTTCCACCGGATACTTCTGTCCTCTTACGTCCTCTTCTTAATCATCTTTTCTTTTTCTTCCTCTTCCTTGTCTGTCTTCTCCTCCTCTTTATTTTTTCATCTAAAGCTTCCTCCGCTTCCTTCTTTTCATCCTCATCTTCCTATCTGGTGTTCCGTTTGATCCTCCTTCTCTTTCGCTTCCTGCCTTCATTTCGCCTTTTGCATGTGTTACTTGTACAATTCTAAAGGCGCCATACTATTGTCTTGGTTTCTTGTCGTCGTAGGTCCACGTGAGGACAAACAGATAGGAGACGTGTGCGCGGAGAACGTCCTGCAACGACAGGAGTGGCCTTGGATAGGTATACATAGAGATCAGACAGCTATATTGAATAGGCAGTTTGTAAATGATGTAATTGAAATTACGCAATAGTAATTTGTAATTTTTCGGAAAATTCTGAAGTAATTTGTAATTTGGTAATTTCAATTACATTTTTTCAAGTAATTTGAACTTTGTAATTCAGTTACATTTACTGTGTAATTTGCCCATCCATGGCACGGACACAGTTAATCTGTGAAGAACAATTCCATTTTGTCGCTCTAATAAGAGGTTCTCGTTTTATTGCATGATCCTGAGTGGCCGAGTGGGTTGGTAGCCCGCTCGTCACGCCGGCGGCCCGGGTTCGATTCCGGGTCGGTTGGTTTATCAGAGATTAATTTCTCGGATCTTTACTGCGGTGGCTCGGTCGCAATATAAACGTGGAGTACAATACAATACAATACAACACAACACAATACAACTGGGGCGCGGTGGTATAGGGGTATGTTCGGTGCCTTGCAGCTGGAGAGTTGCGGGTTCGAATCCACCTCAAAGCCGCCGCGTAGGGACCCTGGCAAGTCCTTCACTCGCAATTGCTCATGCGCTTCGGCGTGAAACTCCGATTCAGCGTCCGCACAGTAGTCGGGAGCGCCTCTGAATGGGAAATCTGGTAGGGGCGCTATAACAAGTGTTCAAATACAATACAATACAATACAATCTTGCTTCGTAACTCCTGTTCATTCACAATGTATAGGCGGGGGAATAATAATAGGCCTACCTGATAGCGGTGTGACTATCAGTTTTGTTACCAATAAACGAATATAATAATAATAGGCCTATATATATATATATGCACGAAAGTTGGCCTACTGTCACACTGTTGACGTGTGTGATAAAGTCTTTAACTTAATTAGAGGAGCAAATAGAAGCAGCGTATTACAGTATGGTACAAGACAATTAGAAACTAGTGGAAGCTGACAGGAATAGGAGAGTCGGCCGATCCGCTTCACTGATAAGAGCAATTATACAGCCTGTCGCATTGCCAAAAACCTCTAAGTTAAAGGTTGAAGCGACGCAGATGTCTAGCCGACCTAATGTTTCTCGTCCTCGTCGCTTTGACTTTGAGGTAAGCCGCTATGGAGATGGAGAGACGAGCGAGGAGCGCAGTCGATGCCGTGTTGAGTGAAGAAAGGCATCAGCGTGTCAAATAAATTAAGTTCGCCTTGGAATTTGGAAACCACTTCCTTTATGAACGAAGTTCCTGATTCGTTGAGGTATCGGTGTTTACTTAGAGAGGCGGATAAATTAAGACCATGACGTTTACGCTGTAAGGGATCAATGTAAAATTGGGAAAGTTACAAGAACCAATCGGAATTTGACATTAACGTCTCGTTGAGGTATCAGAGTTTACTTAGAGAGGCGGATAAATTAAGACCATGACGTTTACGCCGTTAGGGATCAATGTAAAATTGGGAAAGTTACAAGAACCAATCGGAATTTGACATTAACGTCTCGTATAATTTTATGGTCTGCGCAAATCTACATTAGCGGAGATCAACAGGATCAGTCGTTCAGACAGGGATAGTAATTCAGATGGTTAGGCTTGCCAAAAATTACCGGGCAGTAATGCCGATCACGTTAGAGCATGGCCAATAGCCTATAGATCTAGAGATACTAATGCCCTCAGCTTAGGTAGATTAGCTTATGGTTCGTCGTTGCTGTCGAAATCGTAGTAGTTGTTGTAGTCGTCGCAGTCTGATATCTTCCTCTCCAAACTTAAAACTGTCATCGGGTATACGCTGGAGTCGGATCGTCTCTGAGTAGGTTCCGTGAAGGGCGCTATATACAGGGGCGCCGCTGGACGTACGCACTTACGCAAGTGCGTACAGCGCTGAAAGGCTAAGAAACGAAAAATTGCAGATGAAAAAGTGAGATATTATTTTTAAGTTATAAAATTATAATAACTTAGGTACTAGTTTTAATATTAGGTAAACTAACAGTCTAACACCATCTAGCAGTGGCGTAACCAGAGCTTCCCAAAAATTACGCAGATTATAACCTCTCTGAGGGGAGGGTCTGAGAAGAGGCTGTAATTAATTAATGAACTTTTTATTTGAGTGTGTATAATGGTGCATTTTGGAGACCATCTTTTTGGTTAAAAGTAATAACAATTTACATCAGTTCTTTGGGAAATTATATAATTTCATAATTTTAATTATATCTTGCGAGGCGAAAAACTTCCTCATTCGTGCCTGAACACCCCTTGCAATCCTATTAATATTTACCAAGACCAAAAAACCAGACAAAGATAATTAGGCTAATTATACGAGACGAAGATACAACCGATTTGCCCCTAGTATACGGGTCGGAATGTTGGCCAATGGGAAAGCAAGACAAGAAAAGAATGATTAGGCCTACAGCAGAAATTAGTTTACTGCGGAAGATCGGAGGGATTTCAAGACTTTGGAAAATAAGAAACGCCGACATTAGACAGCATTATGGATCGAAACAACTCTGCTAGACAAAGTCGTTCAAAGAAGACTCCGATGGTTTCGACATATAGAGAGAGAATGCAAGTTGACCGAAAACCACACGCTGCGCTAGGCCTACATGCAAGATTAGAAGGAAAAGAGACTATGGCAGAACCAGACAACCCTGAATAAACCATATAAATGAGGACAAAACATACTTTGACACTAAGGGAAACAATGAACTTGACAAATTACCGAGGAAAATGGAGATAATTTAGTCGTACCCATCGCCGCCAAATGGCTGGCGTCAGAAACTGTTGATGGTGGTGGTGGTTATGATGATGATCCAATGCAGATACATGGCGATAGGCTTCTGACATTTCAATATGATGTACAAACATAATGATCAAGCAATAAAATAGCAAAAATTACAGTCAAATCTGAGACACGGTCACTTACAAGTTACAAGGTACGTATTTCACACATTAATGATTTCACATGGATTGACTCTCCCTTCCTCCTTACCCTCCATTCGCTCTTCCTCCCTTTCCTCCATTCGCTCCTCCTCCCTTTCCGCCATTCGCACCTCCTCCCTTTCCTCCATTCGCACCTCCTCCCTTTCCTCCATTCGCACCCTCCTCCCTTTCCTCCATTTCGCTCTCTTCCTCCCTTTCCTCCATTTCGCTCTCTTCCTCCCTTTCCTCCGTTTCGCTCTCTTCCTCCTTACTCTCCATTTCGCTCTCTTCCTCCCTTTCCTCCATTTCGCTCTCTTCCACCTTACCCTCCATTTCGCTCTCTTCCTCCCTTTCCTCCATTTCGCTCTCTTCCTCCCTTTCCTCCATTTCGCTCTCTTCCTCCCTTTCCTCCATTTCGCTCTCTTCCTCCTTACCCTCCATTTTGCTCTCTTCATCCCTTTCCTCCATTTCGCTCTCTTCCTCCTTACCCTCCATTTCGCTCTCTTCCTCCCTTTCCTCCATTTCGCTCTCTTCCTCCTTACCCTCCATTTTGCTCTCTTCATCCCTTTCCTCCATTTCGCTCTCTTCCTCCTTACCCTCCATTTCGCTCTCTTTTCAAAAAAGTTCGGACGCTCGTTCTTCGTACGCGACATACTTTCGCCCCTACGCAAGGTCGCATGCTGATTGTGCGTACACAATTAAAATCCTAGCGGCGCCGCTGGCTATATAAATACCCGAATGAAAGAATATATACATATATATATATATCTGTCCCTTACTTTCTCATATTCCCCTTCTCTGCCCTCAGTACCTCGATCCATCCTCGCCAAAATCCTCTGATTCCACCCCTATCCACCCTCATCAGTTAGGCTACTGCATATACTGGCCCACCGAACGGACTTTCGAATCAATACCTACAGGGACCTCTTTCTTTCAATCTCCCGGAGGAAGGGCCTCCGTTCGGTCAGTAGCTCTAGCCGTAATATCTGTTCCAAATGCACCATTCAACAAGCACCTATCTAAGCGAATAATTGTTTCTATATTTTTTATTCATATTTCATATTTGTGTATAATTGTGGGACCTTCCACCTGGAATGACCTCCCGCTTAAGCTCCGCTCTTTACTTGTGAGCCAACCGGCAGGGTTCTACAAGTCCCTCAAGTCTTTTTTCTTTAGTCGTGGCTGGGCCGGGAGCGCTTCTGAGTAGCTTCTTGAAGAGGCGCTATATAAATGCTCTGAATGAATGAATGAATGAATGAATGAATAATTAGAGTGGCTCTGACACAGATGCAAGTCTTCTGAGCCACTATAAACCCTGTTATGTTATGTTATGTTATGTTAATTGTATTAATTTCAGTTCCTGTGCAGGAGGAATGGAGTTTCTGTCCATTCAACGGTGGATTCGATTTCCACGCGACTCTCAACAAAAACACAGAGGTAGACCCACAAGCAAACATACAAACAAGCATTTTGAACATACATAGAAGTACAAGCAGACATTCATTAAACACTACTAAACGATCAAAAAAGTAAACTCTACAGAAAGGCTTACCGCTTACGTAAACCTACAGGTGCTTTGTAGAGAACATTATTTATAGCCTACTCCTGTTCATCAGCAGACTTATTATCTCATGTGTTCAGCGACGTTAATCAGTAAAATCTACGGTTTTTCTGTATCAATGCTAGTGCTTGTTTTATGAATTTCAGGCATTTGATTTGAGGTCATTTGAGGTTATTTCCATCCATTCATTCAATCATCCATCCATCAATCCATCCATCTATCCATCCATCCATCGATCCATCCATCCATCCATCCATCCATCCATCCATCCATCCATCCATCCATCCATCCATCCATCCATCCATCCATCCATCCATCCATCCATCCATCCATCCATCCATCCATCCATCCATCCATCCATCCATCCATCCATCCATCCTGGACCATCCATCCATCCATCCATCCATCCATCCATCCATCCATCCATCCATCCATCCATATATCCTTTCATCCATTCACCCATAAAATTACAGGCACTGTTGATCCTCTGATTGGTCGATATTTCTCTGAAATCATGCGATTGGTTGGTTTCAAGCATTGCATCATCTGATTGGTTGATATATTCAAGCAATACGTCGTCTTCTGCATGATTGGTTGTTTCTTTCCCACTGCAGCTGTGTCCTGACGAATGGCGTCCGTCGCGTCTGGAGTCGGAATGCGTTCAAGGAGAAAGTCTTTGGTTCGTCTTCGCCAGCCAAGAATGCAGTCCTTTCCAGGACAAAAGACTAGGTCATCCATCGCTCCATCTATCCATCCATCTATCCATCCATCGATCAATTGCATTGTATTTTATCTATAAATTTATATAGCGCCTCTCGCAGTGCACACCAATCAGAGGCGCTCCTAGTGCAAAAGACCCAGAGAAAAGAAAGTGGTCTTGAGACAATGAAAAGAGGCACTTGGCCCACCAGATAATACGGAGGAACGTGTCGAAGGTGGAGCTGATTCCATAGTGCAGGGCCAATGAAGACAAAGGCTCGTGCCTTAGCCATAGCAGTCCTCGCTCAATATTCACATTTTGTTGAAATATATATTCTAGTCTATCACATCCATCGATCCATCTATGATGATATGATCTATGCTTCTATTGATCCTTCGATCCATATATCGATCAATAGATCCATCCATCCATTCATCAGTCAGCCAATTATCACAATCATCCATCCATCCGTTCATCCATCCGTTCATCCATCCATACATCCATCTATAAGTCATTCAGTCAGTCAGTCACTCATCCCAATCATCCATCTATTCATTCGTATATCCATCTGCAATCTGTAAATTCTTTCTTGTAGAGGCGAGACTGCTGTGTTGGGCCAACTGGGAAGAAGAAGGATTTCAGTTTGTTCTGGCGTCATTGCCTGGCGAACTTCCTCAGTTTGTTCTGGTATCTTAAACCTACATAAATCTGCGTAAACCTGCATAAACACTTGGAATCCATAAATATTAAGTATATTTGAATTCCAGATCAGATAATTCTCTCGTGTTTAACTTTCTTTCCGTGCCGTTTGGATAGGATCCACTACATCCATGGGTTCGATTACAATTACAAAAAAATTGCAATGGATTGAAAGTTACTATATATTACTATAATCCGCCATTGGCATTATTTAATCATTTATCCATGCATCATAATTGATCATATTAATATCACCTTTAGTATTAATATCGAAATCAATATTAAATAGTTAGCATTTTGTTTATTCCTGTAGCGCAGTCACACCAGCCAGCCACAGGATGCGGTCGTAACGATGCGACTGTCGTGGTACTTCAGTCCTATCTGTCCGACGACGAAACGGGGTCTGCCAAGTGGAACCAACGCCGTTCCGGTCGCCCTACTCGAACTGGCTGTCAACCGTAGCGGTCTGTAACTTAGCTCAATAACGGAGTAACGGTTGGACCCCACACATCAATCAATAAGTTACACAAAAATAGCAACTGTCCTAGCAGAGGCGGCCTTTGACAGGCTTTGACGATTTTGTGCTAAAGGCAAGGACAAAAATACCGCCCCTTACTCATTTAAATGACATCTTTTTGACGGGAGTGACCATCATGTAGGCTACTTTGTCGGAATTTGCCGCCCCTTGAAAAGTGCCGCTCTAGGCAGCCGTCTATATCACCTATACCTAAAGCCGGGTATCACGAAATAGAGTATCCGTCCTAAGACTATCCGGGATGTATGAATTTACCCCCCCCCGGATGGAATAAACCGGTTTAGAGTATCCGGGGTGATAAACAATTCTATCCCCCATCGTCATACTCGTCACGATAGCCTTGACGAAAATACAGTATAATAACCAAAAAACGAAGTAAATTAATTTCAGGTCGACTTACAAACTAAAGACACACAATTTAAAAATGTTATGTGTACAATAAATCCAAACAGTACGCCTGAATAAACTTAGAAACCGCCAAAAATGCAAACTAAACCGAATACTCCATTTCGCTAAGGGGGATACTCATGTATGAGGGCTACTCTATTTCGTGACACCGGCACTGTGTCCTAGGCTCTCAGTAAACAAACTTTTAATGTAGCAAAGTTGCATTTGTGACAACCTTGATAAGTTAATAAACGTATACTGATTGATTGATTGATTGATTGATTGATTGGATGCAGACAGGAGAAAGTCGATCCCTAAACCTCTGCGCATCTAGGATTTCATTGATTCACTCATTCAGGTATTAATAGGCTATAGCAACTCTTCAAGGAAACTACACAGAGGTGCTCCCGACTTTAGCACGGTCAAAAAGAGCAGTTTTCAGGCGCTTATAGAATATGTCAGAGAACTACCTAGGGAACAGGCCCAGCAGCTCAAGAGGGAGGACTTTAGATTTGCCCAGTCATGGGTCTGAGTTGCAACCTTTTGTGTCACACTGCATTCATAGTTTAATCATTGCTATCATCATGGATTCATGGTTATGTTGTAGTTGTCGGGGTCATGAAAGTTAACTTATTTGTTTATTTGTGAACTCAGAGCCTGGGTTGTGTTACGACGATAGTTACCATTGTGCCGAGTATGCCAGGGAAGGTCGTTGTGTCAACAGTGCCTTATACCAGTACGCCAACTACTGCAAGCGTTCATGTGGACTCTGCAGTAAGCACACAGCCATCGAAATGTTTCATGCTGTATAATATATCATATTATGATCCCTATGCATCTGAACATTTGGATAATGCCTATTTAAAAACACTTAGGCCTACTAGAATCTACGGATATGAAGGAAGAGAATAAAGAACAAATGATGGAGTGAAGATTAGATTAGATCGGATTGCATTATATCATAACGTATAGGATATCAGTGCCACCCACATTTCAGGCAGGCACGCACGCAGGCAGACAAGCAAGGATTGAGATAGGAAGTGAGGAAGAGAGTGGAGGAATGTGAGGAAATAGACGGTGATGCAAGCAGAGGGAAGACAAGCAGGCAGTGAGGGAGGCAGAAAGCAAGGGTGAAGATTGAAGAAGGGAGATAGGCGGGAGAGAGGCGGGCAGGGAGAGGGACGTTTCGATTCGATCTGATCGAATTCGATCCGATTGGACTGCATCGTGTTGGTTGTTGTTTAGATCTGTTGCCTTCGTCTCGGTCTGAATGTCGGTTTCCGGTGGATCTTCATGGTGATTGGCTGTTCTTCGAGACCGACCGGAAGGAGAGAGTGACGATCAGCGCAGACAACATCAGCTTCTCTCTTCTCGGTCAATTCATCTGCAAAAGCAAACACTGGAACATCAACTACTACAAACTATTCTCCGTCTACACCAACGGATGGTATACGCTCTGTCTAGTCTCATCTAACCCAACACAATTGGGTGACTTTTGGGTCCAATCCAAGTCCACCTGATAGCTTAGGTACCGCCGTAATCGTACTGATCTGTCTTCATTCGAAACACTTTCCACTGGCTTCCTGTTTCCCAGTGCATCCATTCCAACATTCTAACTCTTGTGCGCAACTGTTTGGTCGGGGTAAGTCCTTCACACCTTCTGTACCTTGGTCTCTTCACTCCCTGGTCATTCCGCTACGCGCTCGGCCGCCAGAGGCCTGGTTGATCCTCGCCTGCGTGGGGCTACTGCTCAATCTACATGTAGGAGCTTTGCTTATGTTGGCCCCTGTAGCTGGAACCATCTTCCTCAGGAACTTTGAATCGAGCTCCTCAGCCTTTCTCTTCCCCTGTTCTGGAAACGTCTGAAGTCCATTTTATTTGTCAGTGACACTGACAGCACTGACTTTGGTCGGGAGCACTTCTGAATCATTGAGTGGCGCTTTATAAATGTTCAACTACAATTACAAATTACAATAATATTACTAGCATCAATCTGCCCTGCTCTGATTTAATTGAATCCAATCCAAACCATTCTAAAACACTTTAAATCTAGTTTGGTCTAATCTCATCCATTCCAACTTAAACTAATCTAATCCAGTCGTATTTAATCCAGCGTAGTGTAATCTGGTAACTTCTATTATGGGGACAAAGCAACATTGACTGTGGAGTGTGGACAGCTATGAAACAGCTAGAGCCGAATGCTTCGGTAAAGTGTATCCAAATGTTTCTCATGAATATTTTAGTCGACCACGCTATACCTGTCTACATTTGGAGAAAGACAACGAGGGTGTTCTGCGCTTTCAGATGTGTGAGTCTTTTATCACGATAATAGCTTTAATAATGATTGTTAGAGGTTCCTAAATGGCGCTATATGAATACTTGAATGCATACATATATGTACATGCAATACTTGTCATACATACATTATATGCATAAATGTGTAAATGTTTATCTTTATAATTATGTATTGAGGTTGTTTTTGTTCTTTGATAAAAAAATTGCTTTTAGAATGTTAGCATTAACTTTATTGTTTAATAATAGGCCTAATTATGTAATTTCTCGTATTTTTATGCTTTGTAGCCTAATTGTTCTAAGTGGCAGATAGGCCTATCAGGACGACATAGCTATTGTTTTTTTAATGATCTTGTGGCGTAATTTTGTTGTTCAAGTTTCCATTCTTGGGACGTCAGTCTCATTATTCTAGGAACTTTATGATCTCTGTGTCCGGATCACAGGGATCACAGCGTGTAATTGCAGTTACATGTAACAGTATTATTGTTACGTGGAACAATCTTTGCAACAAGTGGAAGACTAAGTGCGTCTGCATGTAATATGCCATTTATGTAGCGCCGTTCACGAACCTCATAAACCGCTATAATATGATTGATTGTCTGTAGCTTCGAGCTCCGTAGTCGACCAGTCGTTTGATCTGTGCGTCTTCAGGGACGATCCATTTCCTCTGGGGAATCGAATCCACAGCGCTCAGATGAAGATCCTCATACGTAAGCCCATCATCGTCTTTGTCTGGTCGCAGTGATCTGTCTAAGAAACTATTGTTGTTGTTCATGACGATGATGTATGGTGGTGATGATGCAAATGATAGGTGGTGATGGTGACGACGATGTCAGGGCCGTTGCGACGGTTACAGAGGCCGAGATCGTCGGTATGGAGGGATATAGGGGTATGCCGCACCCTAAACTCTGGGGCCTACGCGGTGGCTTGAGGTGGATTCGAACCCGCAGCCCTCCGGCTGCAAAGCACCGAACATACCCCTACACCACCGCGCCCCAAATGCCATGCCTAAATTTCGCTTCAACGAAAGTGACGACTATGATATTATAGCGTCGACAACTAGGCCTATTATTTACAGATGTCTAAGCATAGTCTGGTATAAATTACGATTAGTTTCAGTCGCAATAGTTAAGCGACGTGATTTGGATTCTGCAGTAGTAGGCCTATTCAGTGTCTAGTGACAAGGACCGTTGATGTTGAGCTAACCCGAACTTTGACATGATGTCTTTTGAATGGTTCAGCGAAGGCCAAAGTGCGGAGTGATACGTGTGGCCTTCACGGGGTCATCCAGGTCTTTAGTCGGCCGGACAATGAGCGGAGCAGCTGCTGGGGAAACCTGACCGACTGGAGCGATGCCATGTGTGGCAGCGTCGCCCGGCTGAGAATGACGCTGATCGGACGATGCCACTACTCGGAGAATGCCACCATCTTCGCTCTTATACAGCAAGGTACCAACCACCTGCGCTTCCTCATACTCATGCTAATTCTTCGAGACTTTCTCCTTCTCCTCTTCGTCCTCCAACCCTCTTGCGCCATTTTCTACTCCTCGTTTCTCCGTAGCATCACCGTTATAAGCAGAAGCGGCAACAATTGCACAATGTTCATCTGTAGCTTCATGGTCGACTTAGCACTGTCAACAGGCATGATGCATCATCATCATCATCATCATCATCATCATCATCATCATCATCATCATCATCATCATCATCATCATCATCATCATCATCATCATCATCATCATCATCATCATCTCTATTGTTACAGTATTAGGCCTATCTTGAACTAACGTTACCAATCGTCTTAAATATATTTATTACAGGCCTACTAATTTATTCCTGTCGATCTATGTAGCGGCTATGTATATTTTCAGACTATCGGCCAAGGAAGAAAACACAGTGTAAACAAAATATTCACAGATGACGTTTGCTTTACTTGACGTTAGAATGATGCTGTCATATTTTTTTAGAGTACATATGTTCTTCTTACATCCAAGTCGATGATGGTCACGCTCTGTTGATTACGAAGACAACCAGTCATACGGAAACCTATCTGTGCTGGGTATAGATTCATCGATGAACTTCATCACATAAATTTGGCTATATGATAATCAGGGCTTCTCATTTGAGGCGATCGATCGATCGATCTCCTTGTTCGATCGCCTAGCAAAGGTGTGGTAGATCGATAAATCGATCGCGCAAATCGAGCGCGATCGATTTACTCCAAGAGGAAACTGGAACCATGATTTTATTTACCTAATTTACATTACTTCAATTTTTGCTTACTTGCGGCGGCGGTGAATGCGTTCGGAACGCAGCGTTTCGTGACCTAATGACTGCTGATCGAGTGATCCCTTCAATTTCGTACAGTATGATTGCCGTAGGCCTAACAACACGGTGGACACCTAGCTCCCGCGTAACGTCATTTGGTAAGTTCTTAACGTCACTAATTTCGGAAATTATTGAAAGCAACAATGGCGGCGACGGTGCCGAAGTGAAATAATAATGTAGGCCTACAGTTTAGCACGCTTCATGGAAATTAGGTGACTTGTTCGATGTGGATGTAGTCGAGATAGCCAAGTAGGCAGTAGCATGTTAAAAGTTACTTAAAACATATTACAACTATGAATGATGTGGGCAGGGCCGCATTAAGGGGGGTGCTAAGGGTGCTGCAACACCGGGCCCGCAGTTTTGAGGGGGCCCGCATTTTCGGAAGTGAATTTTTATTAATGCGCTTGAACCAGAGCCGATGAGAGGGGGAGCTCCGGGGAGTCGGTGAGGGGTTGCTACCCGGGGCCCTTTTCTATGGCAGGGGCCCCTGGCAGGGGCCTGGAAATGTCTAAAACATAGTTCAAACTGAAGAAACCTGTGGGTTTTGTTTTGGCCTAATGCAGGGGTCTCCAAAGTACGGCCCGCGGGCCACATCCGGCCCGCTAAGGCGTTTAATCTGGCCCGCGGAACTCTCTTTGAAGAAACAAACTAAATTGGGAAAATTGAAAATTTTAACGCCGCTGTACTCTGACATGCATATTGCCAAAATCCATGTCGCTGTTTGTAAGGCACTGTGCCTGATATGCAATGACACCATTGCAGTGCTTAAAGAGTACAATATTCGGAGACATTATGAATCCAAGCATTCATCGCATTACTCAATTCACTGGACAGCTGCGCACAGAGAAGTTTTTTCTTCGGAGTTTTTTCCCGTGGAGCTTTAGAAGGTGAGCAATGTGGCCCCCGCTGGAAAACTTTGGAGACCCCTGGCCTAATGCAGTATGTAGGCCCTACATATATAATTATGACGGATGCTTCATGAAGCATGATACACAGTTCCACATAGGCATACATGTGTTGTGTGGTAAAATGATAATCCTAGCTACATCGTTATAAAGGCTGTCAGACGATTTTGATTATTTCGGTCAAAACTTCCGTGGTCATATTATAGTTGAATTACTTGAATTTGATCAAGAATGTGTCTATCAGTATTTTGAGATTCTAGAATTGACGGCCTAGAAATGATTCGGCTATTCGTTTTCTGGCAGGCATAGGATCTTTTTACTGGATGTAAATTTATTAATTGAATTTTGAGTTATTAGGCTATCAAACTGAATAATTCTTTAACTTAATGCTGGATGTAAATTTCATAATAAAATTGATGCCAAATTAGCAATAGACCTATTTGATATTATATTCCATTACGTTGATGATGAATTAGAAGATAAATTATCATAAGAACTCTGGAGCCTAATAAGGAAAGAAAGATTAATGAAAGTCAGGAATACAAACGAGAGACAGAATGATGCTTCTTCAAATTCTTGCATTTTCAATTTCATAAAAAGCTAATAATGCAGCAAATCAAATTGACAATATCTTTACTAGTAGGCTATGTATACCGTACAGTAGAAGAAGTGAGTTGATGATCATGGTACAGAGCGAGATGTGCAGATAGTAATGTAACGTTAATTGTATATTGTGTCTTTAGGCAGTTAATATGGCCTACTCATTAGTAAGCATGCTATAAATATGTGCGTGGTGGACCGGTTGTTGTCAGAGGGGACCTTAATTCGTCAGAGGGGGGGCCCACACTATTACCACAGCACCGGGCCCGCACTAGCCTTAATACGGCCCTGGATGTGGGACGGATAACAAGCAACGGCGCTCGTTTTCGGTTGCTGGCCCTAGGACTGGAATGGCTGTTGCGCTCCGTCTAGTGAACAGAGTTCACACGATCACACAATTATTCTTTAATAACTTAATTAACGACTGTCTTATTTAACCGTGGCTGGACTAGGAGCGCTTCTGAGTCGATCACCTTGAAACGGCGCAATAAGAAACCTAATTAATAATAGGCCTACTATCAATAGTAATAATAACGGCACTGAACTGAGATAGGCCTACTAAATTAGTAGGCCTACTAGACCTATATAATATGCAGCTATACGTACTATATAATATGCAGCTTTACGAATACGATACACAAAATTAGTGTTGTTTTAGTTTTGCGTTGAGTTTTAGTTATTATTAGTTTTACATGCTAGGTGTTTTAGTTATTATTAGTTTTAGTTATTTCGCCAAGTTTTAGTTTTAGTTATAGTTTTAGTTATAGTTTTAGTTATAGTTTTAGTTAATAGAAACTGAAACTTCCTCGGTTCAGTTTTAGTTTCTTCAGTTTTAGTTTTAGTTTCAGTTATTTGTTCACTGATATTTAGCCGACAACAATGTATATCAAATTACTGCCAATAGGCAATAGCAACCATTATTCTTACAGTATGACAACATGCCATGTATCATACATGATATAATGTCCCTTTAATGATTAGTGTGGTAAAAATTTCTTGTTGAGCTTTATGTGATTCCCCGATTTTCACCCCTATGTACAAAAACATTGAATATTCAAGGACGCTACTACACGCTAGGTTTTCGTTGTGTGTTTTCGTTAGATGTTTTAGTTATTATTAGTTTTGACCGTTTTAGTTTCAGTTATCGTTTTTGGCCGGGTCCGCGAGTTTTAGTTATTATTAGTTTTAGCTATTGCACCAAGTTTTCGTTTTAGTTTTAGTTAACCCTGAGTTTTCGTTAACGAAGGTTTTCGTTTTAGTTTTAGTTAACGAAAACAACACTACACAAAATACGCTGTACACAAAAGCTCTCGAGGTCGATCGCGCACCGATCGCCTACGCAATCCAGCGCGATCGATTTTCAGATCGCCTTCGATTTTCAAATGAGAAGCTCTGATGATAATTAAAGATTGATTAGATGGTTCGACTGAGCGATCGATCGATCGGTTCCCGTTACTCCATCCTTAATAAAATTATCTAGTAATCGCTCGATCCATAGCTCAAACTGCTCCATCCTGGAATAAAAACATGCCAGAATATGGGCGCCCATAGGCGGAGACTTGGTCGTGGGTTTGGGGGGGACCGGCGAAGGAGCGGCCGAAGGACGATCGGCGAAGCGCATAGCGCCGGGAGGGGTTTGTGGAGGGGACTGTTTAAAAAATTTTGAATTTCCACACTGTAAGAGTAGCATTTTAAGCTGTCATCTGATGAAAATTGCTCTATTATTTGAGTGCTGATAAAGACCAGCTGTCACTCGTAGTTATTATTATTATATTCATGAAATATTTCAGAAATATTGGGGGATATAAGCAGCTCCGTCCCCTCCACCTCAAGTTTGGGGGGGGGTCCGTCCCCTATAAGTCTCCGCCCTGTGGGCGCCCACAAAATTTTGTGCAGAACAAAACATGAATTTGGGATAGTGTGCGAGTTTTTATGCCCATTGTGTAATATGGTGCTGGCGGAGCTTTGGATAGCCTAGGTGCGCAACAGATAGGCTACGTACATTGCATCAGATAAATGAGCGTGCATCGCAGATTCTCTGTAATAAAGTGCGTGTGTGCGCGCGCGCCCTTAATTGTGTGTTGGCGTGTGTGACAGACTGGCATACCTGTAGATAGCTTCGGTGATGTGTAATGTAGTCCATCGCAGATGGTAAAAGACAGTCTGGGTAACGCTTTGCCGGGTCTGTAGAGGATGAAATTCTTTGCAGCCAGCAACTGGTCGTAGAGAGTCACTGCAGTAGCACAGTCAGCACCACGGACCTTTCCAAATGGAGCTTGACATTTAGTAAACTGAAACCCATTAGGATGGACTAGACGATAACAAACGTTCGAACACCGTACATACACTCAGAAACAAACGCGAGAGAGACAAACAATTACATGAACGCATGCTAAGTTACAATTAAAGAATTCCGAACGAACTAAAACCATTCAGCAAAACCCATTATGTAGACCTAGGCTAGGCAACCAGCTAGTTGATCAGAAATGAAACGGCATAAAAAGCTTCGGCTATAGGCCTACCTTATCCACGCCACGTTTATGCTCTCCAACGGTTGTTTATTTATTTAAGTAATCCATGGTTTATTCATTTATTAATGTAGGCGATAAAGACGTATTCGGAGCGTTCGCCGTACGCCCCCTGGCGAGAGATCTACTTACTGTCGACCGCACAGTGTGGCACGATGAAGAACTTCGACGAGACAGAACTCAATTCGGCTCAAATCGCACTCTGGACTGAAAGAGGTCAGTTCTGAAATTACTGTGTGCTCAGTTCATACGAAAATTAATTATATTAGCTTCCCCACTGCAGAGAATCGGCGCGCTAGTTTGGTAAAATCCTCCTTCTTTGAAAAATTCTCTATTGCTTCTGGTTAGCTGCGGGTCATGACAGCAACAGTTCTCAAATTCATCATAACACGCCTTTTGTTCTCATATCATTCTCCAGATGGCGCCAGCGTTGACCATCTCATGCTTAGAGCCAGGCCGCGCACGCCTCTAGTAGTCTAGTAAGCCTACGTAGAGACTAAATGTCTGCCAGTGGAAGGGAGAGAGTTTTGTATCAAGGAAGCTCACAGAATCGTTTGCAGCTACGGAGTCCGGCTTTCGGACCCAATAGTGGCCAATACAATATATTGTAGAGGACGTACAGTTGGATGTCAACAAATTGGCTGAGACAAAAGATGCAGCACAGTTGGCAGGCACACGTGAAGCGAAATAAAACTTTGATGCAAAATCGACAGCATCGCGATTTCCTGACTGGAATCAACAGTTCGTCGTCCGCAATCTGGATGAGCTTCTGGACCGAAGCCGCCTGTCACTGGCGGCCCATGGATCATTACTACCTGTGCAGTCTCCTGCCTCTACCGGTTGCGCCAAATCCTTTAACGGCATGCTTTGCTCCGATCGTTGTCAACAAGCTGAAATATTCGATAATTGCGGAATAGGTATAGGCCTAATTATATAACAGAAACGCTGCGCTGGCTTCCTCTTGTGAAGCGTAGGGCCTATTCAAGGTCCTATTGAATTCAAGACCTGACGCAAGTGCACGCCTCAACTGTCGGCACAGCCCGGGTATTATACATCGGAGAGATGTGTTCCAGTCTCAAATCCGTGGGTCAGCGATCGCTGTGGTCTCCGTAAACCAACTCAAGCCCATCGTGCAGTATCAAACCCTGTGTTGGTATTTCCGACTTTGTGACGGGTTTCACAGGCACGATCGCAAATGGTCAATAATATTTATGAATGTATACGGGTGTTAGCGATGACCTGTTAGCTGAAAGATGCCAATGTTTAAACTTCAAACGAACTGCTTAGAGGATTGTCAGTAACTCGATAACTTTCTAAGTTTCTATCGACCAAATTGAAGGGATTAGCTAAATGCAATCCAGCAGTGATTCGAAACGATACGAATGAAGCTGAACACTTCCACTCAATGATGGGCTCTAATTATATTCATACTCTTAATTCTGGGAACGACCTGCGTATTACGATCATTTCCGGATTGTGTAGCCTACACTGACGATTTTCCACTGGAGTTAACAAAATTAAAATTTGTAGAAAATTGCAAGACCGTTTAAAGGGACGGGAATAGGCGCGTTTCATTGCTTGTGGTTTTATGTATCATTCATCACGTAGAATTTGGTGACATTCGGTAAAAGTCCTCGGAAAAAAACCGTACTCATCTACATGCAATATGCATGCACCTAACAGCACACCGTTTGTCAGTTGTGTTGATTAGTGACTGTTTCTTTCTGCAGCTGACGTAGATCGCCCTTGTGGCCAGCTGGCGACGACCAGGTCAGAGTTGAGCGTGGATAATGAGCAGCCTGCGGAGTTCGCACGGGACCATGAAGTATTTGACCCCAATCATCCTCAACATCCGAAGAAACCGAGCAGCAGCAGCGAACAAGACCGACGATCGGAGAATGCACAGAACCAACAACGCCACATCCACAGAAGCAACGGACAACTGCACAGGGCACAGTACCTCCAACCAATTCTCATAAACGTGGCGCTATATACATTTACATCCAAGATTACCTAGACACCACTCCGCTAGTGTTCGCAAAGTGGTGTCTAAGCACGCTATCATACGCTATCGTGGCTATAACGTTCATCTACACAAACTGTCTTCGTTGAAGGCAATGACTGTGGCATCCAGCCAGACATCTGATGCGGCTGATTATTTTGTGCCAAATTACCACAAAATTCTGTTAACGTAGCACAAAAAGCTGTCGGTTGAATTTACATGCATTCGGTCACTTTGCCTGATCACTGTAACGACAATAATCGTAAAGTGTGCTATTGCAAACTGTTATGATTTGTTTAATATTTGAGACACAGAGAACTATTTATCTTTGATTAATATTTTGAACAAATAACCATATTTTGACAAGAATTCTGATATTTTGCAAGAACAATCATTGCATTTCCATGTTTGGTATTGTGATTCTGTTATTCTGTAATCATCTAATGTATGGAAATGGTTGATTATAAAATTTTATTACATGTACTGGGACTTTTGATGAGACTTTGAGGGAGTCGAGACTGGCTAAATTACATCTTCACAAGCCCAGGCTAAAAAATTAGGAGGCCACTCCAATAGCTGCCTCTTGGCCAGGGGCGATTCGCAAATGGAAACCTCACTCCAGCTCAGCCACTGTAGCTATGTCTGCCCCATACATTTCTCTCCTGACCTAGCTAGGTCTTCCATGCAAAAACTTCTCTGATTAACTACGAAAATCCAGCATGATCTGAAAGCACACATGCCCCAGCACACACCTAAACCAATCCTAACTAAGTACATGCATAACGTTGTATATACCCCTATAAAATTACATACATGCACATTAGACAATCATACAACTTTATGTATATCCTGCATATGTAAACATCGATATATGCATGATATATAATATATATAACATTATATCTATGTATTTATATATATATATATATATACAAGATATATACTGTAACATTAACTTACAGATACTTATCAAAGTTCAAATAAATTTTAATATTAAAGCAAAGAATTAAACGTTAATGAACCTGGAAAATTATGTCGTAACGATCAATGCAGTATCCGAAGATATTGCGTTCGTCAACTCTAACAATTCAATCTTTCCACCTGGCTAGAAGCCGGTTAATCCAGTTCGGGCAGCTCACTACACGGGAACTGCCATCCGTTAGTCGCAGAGCTTGCTAAGCTACCGACCCCAAAGAGCCCAGATGTTCCATAAAGTTCTTCAGTCCTTCTTCACCATTGGTTTAATTTCAAAGAGAGGCTCAAAGTGCAAGGAACCAAACAATGGCTTCTTCTCGGCACTGTCGTCCTCGGACTTGTCCTCAGAGTCGTCCCTGCTGTCGCCCTCGCCTGACCGGCCTCTCTCGGTCTCCATCTTGGCCTCTGCTTCACGACCAGCTGTCAGGTCACTCTCGAGGCGAACAGTCTTTCTTGGGGGGCTGTGTTCCTCGTCTGTGTTGCTTCTCTTCGCTGCCACCTTTGACTGTTCTGCATCCGGTACTTTGTCTTCATATTCCTCTGCACGGCGATCCGTCGCCTCAACGCTCTCCACCAGTCCACTCTTAGCAGTGGCGCTCACCTTGTTTACTCGCGCCGGTTGTGGCGTCTGATTTGCCGTGGTTCCTGCCCTCGTAAATGTTTCGATGTCTAGGAACGACTTCTTGTATGCAACGAATGCTCTCCACAGCTTCATTGCGACCTCGCGTCGTTTCTTGAGCTGTTCCATCGCCATGATGTTCGTTCCACTCCGTCGCAGGTCATCTTTCAGCGACCCAAGCAGCATACCCATTGACTGTGTTGCAGCAAGCAGCTTTTCGAGCACCGCCCATACATTGTATTCGTTGATGTTCGGTGGTGTGCTGCTCAGCGTAACGCTCGTCATTGGAAGGCTTGGCACATTAGCGAACTGTGGTCGAGGTCCTGGAGTTCTCGGCGACCGCGTCGCTCTTGGCGTCGGCCGCGCTTTCGGTGACTCTAACACGCTCGGAGGCATTGGAACGTTTGCCAGTTGATCCATTCCCTTGGCTGGAATGCCAACAACTCCGCCGGAAGGGGTGCGGATATACAGGATGTCACCCTTGCTTGAAGATGCCCCACTGCGCGCACCCCGCGGTCGGCCTACCCCACGACGCCCTGTAGTAGTGGCATTGGCCGACATCACCTGAGACGCGATTGCACTCGCAAGCGCCGCAGTGTCCGGCATCTGTTGTGTTCCTTTGTTTGGCATCAGCTGGTTGCGCCGTGGAGATCGGGTCGCTCCCGGTTTCTGACGCCTGCGCGCCACCTTCTCACGCTCTTCGACAGCCGCAGTAATTGAGTTACAAGCCTCAACATGTTTTCCAATCAATTGAGGATGGCAGACGTAGCAGTGCCACTTCTCATTGTCACCTACAGTAAAGATATATGATCGTATCTTTAACGTAGTATTTTAGACTAGGTGCATGATACGGCAGTGAGACATGGACAATGACCAAGAAAATGAAAAAAAAGATTAACGCATGCGAAATGTGGATATGGAGGAAGATGCAGAGAATATCATGGAAAGAGAAAAGGACCAACGATTGGGTGCGCATGAGTATCGGAATTGAGAATGAAGAGACACTACAACAAACAGTGCTAAGAGCAAAGTTGAGGTTCTTTGGTCATGTCATGCGATCAGATGGATTGGAAAAGGAAATGATGTTAGCATATGGAGAGGGAAGGAGAAAACAAGGACGACCAAGGAAAAAGTGGATGGACGAGATACATGAAACAACTGGAATGAATTTGGCAGAACTGAGAGATGCGACGGCGGACAGAAGGAAATGGAGAGGCTTGATCATGATGGTCGCTAGAGTTCCAAGAACTGACAGCACAAGGTAACAAGGTAAGCATGATAAAATACTGCAAGTCATAACTGCACTTCGATAGAATTTATCAGTGATTAATCAACACCTAAATTCTGCTGCAATTAAATTTCAGCCAGGACCCAATCTGCAAACAGGTCTACAAAGACCTACACACCCACTGGAACTCACTCAAATATGCTATAGATACTAATTCAGCTAGACAGATTATATTATAGTAGATAAGACAGGTAAGTTTTTAACAAGTTAAATTAAAAATTTGCTACATCCAGTAGTGTGGAACATTAAGGCAATTTCCTTTCATTTGACCTCACATTGGCAAAAGATAATCCCAAAAGTCCTTGATAATATCACTTTTCCAAAAAACTTCCTTGATTCAGATTTACTGACTTATGCACATAATACGTACTTCAAACAAACGAGGATACCAGTAAATAAAATGTCTGCATAAAGTGACTCCGAAGTCACTAAAGATTTTCAGAATATATTCTGAAAATTACTGGAGTGAAGTTCGTGATGCCCAAGGTTTCATTCGATGCACAATAATAAATATTATAAGAATAACATATAAAATAATAATAGATTAAAGTTCATTTAGACTAATAAACAATATTGATATTTGTTGATACTAACAACAGTGATAGTAATTACCTGCATTAAGGATGGCATGGAGTTCCTGTCGGCCGATGTTACGTTCAATGCATCCCTTGCAGAAGGCGTTGTGACAGAAGTCACAGCAGATGAGGTCTCCTCCTTCCGCACACCAGCGACACGCATCGTCAATTCCATCGTCACCTGTTCGAATCGGTTTGGTTTGATAAACCGCAAAGCACCCCTGTCACAACCAATCACAACCACCGTATTGAAACCCATGTCTCTTGTGTACTATCATACTTAGAAATAACTGTTGGACCGTGTCGAATAACACCAGACCTTCGTTAGAATGCTAATTTTGCTATTGGCACTGTCTCCACATCTTCTCGTGCTTGCCTCTTAGTTTTTGAATGGACTCGCCCTAGATCTTGGCAGGCACGCCAATTTTGCTCAGCAGAAACTAATGATTGATGCCTCTAGAGCATTACTATGGTGCTATTACAGTAATCAGATCAGATAATATTAAAGGCTGCTTTGAAAAACTGCCATTTTCCCAAAGCTGTATTTAATTTCAGATTTGCATACTATTATGAATCAGTAATTTCTATATCAAGGCATTAACCACTGGTGCACCAAAACCATGCCATAATACATGTTAATGACAAGAGGCCTTTGCTGGGAGAACCAAATAAATCTAAAAATCAGTTTCTCTTAACAAAATGCAGTTAAAGGTTTAAAACATCTATTTATACTTCAAACACTTCTTTGACACAAAATTGCTCAGTTTATTTTGACTATTGCACCTCCATTTTGGCCAGACATTTTTGCGAAACTCGTTCTTACCCTGCACAGAAGAACTTTAAGTTCTGGATGACGGAAGAAGTTATCAATGCTATTTGTCAGAATTCGTCGTTCACATGCGGTGCACGTCACGTAGTCAGGAATAACATCTGATACAGAAGAAGTTCAAACAGTAACAAAACAATTTCAAGCACGGAACAATTTATTTTTCACCCTATAACAAGAGTCGATAGGTGCTGTTTAGTGGCAATTCATAAGTCAAGTCAGAATCTATTCTAACAAGCTAATTTCTATAGCACCAGTTTGTAATGCACTATGCATCAGTGAAAAAATCCAAAGGAACATGGTCTTCCTTCAGTAGAAATTCAGAAACACTGGATGAAATTGAAGATATTGCAGAGCAATGCAAAAATTAAATTTAACAAGCACTTAATATCACCTGGTGAACAGTTTGTCTATAAAAATGGCTACTCTGTAAGGCTATTAAACAAATTGACACCTTGGCAACAGAAATTTGTTCTTATTTAATCTAACCTTATCTAGAGACCTCTATAACACTGCAATAAAAACATACAAGGTTTCAGCTCATGGTCTACACTAGCCAAATGATGCAGTAGTCATTACAAAAAAAATTGATCAGTAAGCAAACTGTAGATGACGGTGAGAAACATCACCATTGGTGGGTTTCACACACATGCAAATTCACTACAAAGAGTCCCTCCAAGAGTTGACAGGTGTGACAATGTGTTAAGATTTCAGCTGTATTTGGGAAACAGATCAAGTACCATATTATAAAGATATGTATAAGGTAGTGTTTATACAAGACATTCACTTCCTAAATTTGAACTATGTTTGGTATTCGTGTCCATGCTAGATCGAAATCTGAGCTATAATGGAAGGGCATTATAATATATGCAGTTCCAGTATAATTTCACAGCCAAGCCATTTAGTTTGTTCACTGTCTTTACCTGTCGTCGTTTTTCTTCCGTATGGAAAGTCAATTGGATGAAACGGTGGGGCACTGTCTTCCACAGCCACTGGTTGGACTACTACTGTCCCTAAAACACACGGATGACAATATTTCCACATCAAAGGTTACTAATAGCATTCACTCAGTAGTCAAAGTAAAAAGTACCCCACCTTACTTTAATGCTTCATATGCTGCATTCATCCAAGATATCTTCTACATGGATCCAAAGATACATTCTTGCTCAAAAACAACAATCACTACCTTACCTTATCATATCATATCTTATCTTACATTTAAGATGCATCGACAATTCCACTCTAGCTCAATGTAACAAAATGACAACAAATTTTCATTACCTTACCTTACCTTACATATGATCTCCTGTATCTCTCCAAGATACACACTTAGAACCAACTCCCATCTATTAACTCAATTTAATAAATAGCCCCCCCAAAGTCCTACCTGCACCTCACCGCGGTGGGGGGTGAACGGCTAAGTAGGGGAATGCCCGGTGAGGCTATGCCATCAGTGGTGAAAGCCCAGTGGTGAAAGCCCTGGGCAGAAGGACCACCTTGGGCGTCTCGCGAGGTGGACAGGCTCACCGGGAACCCCGAAAATAGCTGGCCAACGCAGGAGGCAGGTGCTGGAAGGACACCTGAGGGCGCAAGAGGTCATATAAAGTGACCCACCGGCTTCCTTACCCTGCCAGAAGAGGAGTGGTCACCGTCTGGTAAAGCGACCAAGAAACCTCAACATGACTATGTACCAAAATAGTAGAATGGGCAATGACAGATTACCATCGATGGCTTTACACGGATATGTGGAGGGAACTAGGAGTAGAGGAAGACAACAAAAGACATGGATGGATAATATACGAGAGGATCTGGAGAGAATGAAGATGAACATTGCAGAAGCAAAGGAACAAATCAAGGATAGAGAATTCTGGAGACGACAAGTTGAGGACTCATCGTTGGCCTTGGCCTGACGGAGGAGAAACAAAGAAGAATAAATAACAACCACCTTACCTTACCTCATATCACATAATCTGTAATTTTTCTTAGTTTTCTTTAATTTTCTTTAATTTCTAATTGTTTAGTTAAGATAGTTAAGAATATGTTGCCTAGTTTGTGAATTATTATAGTCGGCCGTAATGCTTTCTGTTAACTAATTTGTCTCAGGTGGCCCTGGCTTGCGGGACCTTCGGCCCCTTTTGGGTCTCCTGGGCATACCGACTAATCTCGAAAACAGTTTTATGTACTTACGACCTGTATTTTAAGTTGGTTGCTGAATAAAATATGTTATTATTATTATTATTATAATTACATATCTTAACTACATTACCT
Source organism: Aporrectodea caliginosa (assembly GCA_020284085.1). Taxonomy (NCBI): domain Eukaryota; kingdom Metazoa; phylum Annelida; class Clitellata; order Crassiclitellata; family Lumbricidae; genus Aporrectodea; species Aporrectodea caliginosa. Next base: position 184,298 of record JACEVL010000555.1, on the reverse strand, counting down.
GATATGCTGTATTCTTCCACAGCACACCATAACTCATTTATAATGCTGTCTATGGAAGGACCGCCTTATAACAAGACCAAATTATACATGAAGTCATTTTTATAGCAGAATACAACATTGAAACTATATCTCATTCACATTATATTAGAGTTTGTGTTATAAAGAAGCACCTTACTATGAATCTGCAGAACCAATTCCTATCTAATTTAACAAAGCAATCACCTTACTTTACTTCAGGGTTGGGTTAATGCCGGCAACAACCTATTGTTGCCGGGACAGTGGCAATAACCGGTTATTGCCGGTTATTATTGCCAGTTGTTGCCGGCCGGTTATTGCCAGTTGTTGCCCATTTTCTCCAAAGTAAGGGCAAGGCAAATGAAAATCATATTTCACTGCACAGACATAATAAATGTTTTCTTGTGGGAAATTAAAACTGTAGTAAATCTATATTACCCCTTAGAATAAATGTAGTTAAAGTCAACTATATGAGATTAAGATAACAAAAATTCTGACCTACAGTTCAACTACTCCAAAATAAACTGCCATTTGCACTGCAGTAGTAATATTCAGGTCAACAAGGTCATTGCCTTTTCTATATACTTACCTGGTATTATATAATTTGTTAGTAGTGTATAGAAGCTAATGGTTTGGCAAAATTTCTAATTCATAATTACACAATTCAATATTGACTGTACTTGATATGTAAAACTTGTAAATGTCTTTTATTAGGAAGAAATTATATGGTTATTTAAATCAGGTGATTTTTATTTGGAAAAACTTGATTGATTTAAAGCATGATATATTTAAATCAATCAACTCTGTAAAGTAGCAAGCCAGAAGAAATAAAAAATGAAGCTAACTGTGAAGATTCCATATTTTGTTACCACAATAATTAATAGTTTCTATTTTTGCCAAAAGGTTGTTGCCATTTTTGCCAAGAGGTTGTTGCCATTATTGCCAAGAGGTTGTTGCCGGGACGGTTATAGCCATGGCAATAACCGGTTATAACCGGCGGTGGCAACAACTTGCCAACCCTGCTTTACTTTACCTGTGACATGCACCTTTCCATAAAGATATACTTAGGATCACTTCTAGTCCAGCTCAAGAAGAAAGGAACACTTTCTATTTCAGGTCAATTCTTAGGCAAGCAGATGAACCAGAAACTTACCCTCTGGAAGATGTGGTGGATGCTCCTCTAGCTCCATCCTCTCTAACTCCTCATCGTCATCCTCATCGAGCTCTTCCTCTTCCTCATTTTCTTCCTCTCCATCATCAGCTCCAGAGTCAGCTGCCGAAGTCTTCATGTGACTGGGAAGTGCATAACTTCCTTCCATCTTCTCATGCATATATTCCTCGATCCTCATCTGCTCCTCTCCGTCATCATTCTCATCCTCATCTTCCGAATCAACTCTTCTGTGTGTCTTGTTTGGCTTCCTGTAACAGACCATCGTCAAATGCAGAACACTGAAGGTCAAGCAATAGGCCAATATTTAAACTAATAACTACCAGTTTCTGTATGCTCTGCAAATTCTGAGAAATCGTTTGGGTCAGGGCTTTACGTGCAGCTCATCAGATTGCCTATCCTCTGTAGCCCATTTTCCAATTTAACAGGCCTCATGGATCTCGTCTAGTTCTGTCCATTTGAAAATGATTTTGGAATGAACGTTTCTTAGAAGTGACCATCGATTGATGTCTTGTGAATAAATTATAACAGTGCTATAATAGTTTCCAGATTAGATTATTGTAAAACTGTTTACATTTTTATTCAAATTATTAGTAACCCCAGTGGCAACTAGAGATCGACATTAAAATCGGCATTTATTTGCACATGTTTTTTACTTTTTGGCCACCTACAGTATTTTTATCACTTTTTTTGTGACAAAAACATTTACCTTACTGATCCAAAAACAAGACCTGTTGTTTCAGAGACCAATTGTTAAAGAGGCTGGTTTTTATTTGCACATATCATTTCTATAACCCGGTAGGGATTGGAGAAGCAGAAGCTGCACTTAATTGCGACCCTGAGTGCAAGTTTTATGGTAGATTAGAGTTTCCATTGGCAGTTCTTCACATATATGTAGAACCAAACTATAAGTGTATTTGACCAAAACTCTCTGAAAACAACTTTATTAATTTTGGCGTATGGAGACAGTCTCCTAATTACACAATTCAGTACAAAACAAAAAGTTTAAAACAGCTGGTGTTAGTTTCCACAGATCAGTTTTACCTCCTCTCAACACTCACAGACCCTTGCATATATGTACAGCCAAACTATGAGATATTTTAACAGGACTGTCAGACAGTTTTAGCAATTTTGATGCATGGAGACAGTCTCCTAACAACATAGTTCATTCTAAAATAAAACACTTAATGTGATAACATATGGCTGGTGACATATACTGAAATCAAATTTCACTGTGAAAAGAACCTTACTACAACATCGATTCAATATGTGTCACAGAGACACCAGTGCAAGGGGATATGGCATAGGTAGAGCACTGCAATTCATATAAAACAACTCAAAAAGGGCCATATCTGCTTTTTTATATGCCAAGCATAAGTTAATTCATAATTTCTAAACAAGTTTGTACAAGGTCTTACCTCCTACATCCTTTTTCAATCAAACCAATTGATATTATATTATGTTTCTTGATTATAACAGAATATGTTTAAAACATCAGTCAAAAGTATATAAAGAAAATATTTCAGCTATGTATACATGAATTCAATAAAATGATACCTTCGAGACGATCGGCCTTTAGCACCATCTGGGAGCTGAAAGTCAAAACAAATTTTCAATTTATAATTTCCACGAGTCACTCCAATTACATTTTGAATATTAATTGAATTCAGACAAAGAACAGCAATGACTTTAGGCCTATATGAAAATGTCTAGTTAATATTTAGTAGTCATTTATATAAGGTAGGAACTTAGGTAAACAATAAGTTATCACATAGTGCTGTGTACAATAATCATCAGAGCCTGACTCCTAGTTTCCCTGACCAATTGGACCTCTAATGGACTTCTCCAATGGATAATGATTTTTACTGTGATTTCACGTAACTGCACTGCTCAAGTCATAGACAATCTGCCAAAATTCTCGCATGTTTCAAGCTACAAACTACATTAGGAAGGTCTGTGTTCCTCTATCGAAACTGCCAGGTCGACAAAAACTGTGCTCTGTAGCACACTGGGACCTGTTGATTCTGCACTCCCACACAGCAATTCACTCACACCAATCCTTCTAATGTATTGGACCATTTTTATGGAACAGTCTTCCACTTGAAATTAGAACTTACAGCCACAAATAGCTCAAAAAACATTTTCAGCTCATTTTAAGATGCACCTTTTAAGATTTGCTACATAGCCGTGTAGCAGTGCCTTGTGGTCTTAAAACGTGCCATGTAAGTGTTCCGATGCATACTGTACACACATGAAGCAGCCATCAATTGACACTTCGTGCATTATAACAGCAACCTTCTACAGGTCATGAGATTACACTGGATTAGAGTAGCATCAGAGTGCTATTGTTATAGGATAATTATTGACTGAAGCACAAACCATGAAAGCACATGATTTATTTAACAATACAACATAAGAAACAAGGTGATGCATGTCTCGTTATGTGAAAACATATTGCCTTACCATTGCTGTATTCTGGCCTTTGTTGTCACGTGAAATGCTAAGAAAAACAGCCGACAATCATAAATAACACTAACTTGCAACAAAATGTTCTGCTTAAATATGAAAAACCACATATTTTGAATTGTACTTGAACACATCACCAGAATACTATTACAGCTCGGAGTTATATTTAGGGTAAAAGTATGCGGTGGCTCTGTGGCAACTGCTACAAAAATAAACAATATGGCTGCCCCGAAATTACATAAAATATAGTGCTACGAACTCCCACAGCATAATACTTCCGCTAGAGTACGTAATGGTCCATTAACACAATATTAAGTGGGAAAGAATTAACTTTTACTAGAAATGCATACATTTGCAAAACTATCAAATAAACATAATATTTACAAATATCAGAATTAAATTAAAGTGTACTTGTCCGAAATAGAAATTAGAAAGTACGAAAACAGGTTCTCGCATCAAAAGGCAGACTACCACATAAATTCATGCAGGCATGTGTTGAACAACTCGCCAGTGATATTTTACTTCTCAAAATAATTCCTAATTCAGTTTTAATTCAGTTCTGTGTCCATGAATTTTACTTCTAATTCTAATTTTACTTCTCAAATAATTTTACTTATCATTCCTATTTTAGTTCTCAATTAATTTTACTTCTTATTTTAGTTTTCCAAATAATTATTAATTTCAGTGCAGTAAAAAGTTTTTTTAACATTACTATAAGATATCTTAAATTTGTTCAATTTCAAAACCACTCTCATTTCCGTAGATTTTTCAAGCGATTTCTTCGTCCATAAGTAAAAATTCCACATACAGAAAAAATTCTTTCCACAAAGGCCTGTGAGGCTGGAGCTGATAAAAGATCCTCTGCATTGGGTGCAATTTTGCTGTTTGAAGCTCGCCTTTCCTTCCAGAAAGCAAGAGGATCTGAGGATTCCTAGTATCGTTCTCCCTTATGTCTGCCAAATAACTTTTGACAAGATCTTCATTCTTCAAGATCAACATTTTTCTGATGTTGACAGAAACTGCTTGTCTTATGAGCATGTCCATTTTAGCTGATCGTATCTAATACAGTATAAAATAATAATATCTGGGAGGTCGTTGTTAGGTTGGTACGCAGGCGGGACATTTTTTAGACAACGAAGACCAAAGATAGTATATTACATAGAGAATGGTATGCGCAGCACCTTCATTTCAAGCAGGAGTTTTCAATGGATTATGTGTTTGGATCGCGTGTGATTTATTCGCCTTCATCTCAGCTTAAGCGCCACAAGAAGTAAAATGATTTTACTTCTGAAAATAATTCCTAATTTCATTCATAATTTTACTTCTGCAAATAATTCATAATTTAATTCCTAATTTAGTTTTTGAAGCCAAAATAATTCCTACTTTTACTTCTAATTCTCGTTAACGAAATCCTTTATTTTTACTTCTAATTTTAGTTTTCGTTAATGAAAATATCACTGCAACTCGCAGCTTGTTTGATTATAGGAAGTGTAATTTTACATTTCTGTCATATGTTTTAGCCCTATACTTACTTACTTTAGCGGAAATTGTGGGCAGTCGGAAGTCATAGCTCTCTATTCTAACCCATTTTGGGGCGGCCATATGATATCACTTGTCTTGGTCGCAGTCTTTACCAAATCATGTCATCTATTATGTCATAATGAGATTCTGCTGCAATAAGGAGCAAGCTTATAGAATCGGGGGATGAAATATATAGTGCGTAAGCTTACTGGCATCATGAGTGTCGGTTAGGGTGAGGTTAGGCGTTGTGAGGGTTGGTCAGGGTCAGGGTTAGAGTTAGGGTCATCATTAGAAAACCTGGTACCGTCCGGCGTCAGTGCAGCATGCCCAAAGATAATGTATAATCCTTAAGCCCTCGATGCTATAATATTTTGCCCAATATGGCATCACGATATGCTTCTAGTCATCTATTCAGTGATCTGTTGCTTGCACATGGGGATTAAGTTAAAGGAAATACCGAATTTTCATTAAATGAAAAAGTATCGGCAAGCTTATAGAATCGGGAGGTGAAGGATATAGTGCGCAAGTTAACCGGCGTCATGAGTGTCGGTTAGCGTCAGGTTATGTGTCGTGAGGGTCGGTTAGGGTCAGGGTTATCATTAGAAAACCTCGTACCGTCCGGCGTTCGCGCAGCTTGCCCAAAGATACTGTACAATCCTTCAGCCCACGATACTATAAGTTTGCCAAAGTATCTACTTAACGTTTATAAACTTACACTATGCAGACGAATAAATCTTCTGCGGCGGAAAAATCCGCCGTAGAATTACTATTTTCGAAGGCGGAAGATCTTTGCGCATGCGCAACCCTCGGAGCATGCGCATTGTTCAAAATGCATTTCTTCTATGAATTGGCGTCGTGGGGTTTGTTAGAGTCAGGTTAGGCCTCGAGACTGTCGGTTACGGTCCGGTTAGTCGCTGTGACGGTCGGTTAGGTTTAGGGTTAGAATCGTCAATAGATAAAATTTCCGCCGCAGAAGTAAGTTTTCCCGCGTTGCGTAGCGGCATTTTCAGCCGCAGAAGCACAACGCTAAGCAGACGCACAAATGAACAGTTAATCAGTTTTCAAAGTTGCAATGCAAGCGACATTTATTATAATATTCATAACTGCGGTATCGTTTTGCAGAGCTTTTAAATAGCTTCCCTAGATCTACTAACAAAACTACTCAACTTGAAAACTCAAAGCGAAAAAATTTAACCAAGAAATCTAGCTTTCAATTTCATTGTAGCATACTTTTCTCTGACTTCTGTAGCGCCATTCCCATCGTCGCTCGCTGATTCACGCGACTTTTCGACTTCAACTTTATCCATCGGCCAGTTGATACCGAGTTTTCAGGATAAACTTTCACTTATGCAATTAGCAAACCTGAATGCGATCACCTGAACTTAATTACCCGATGCTTTATTTTAAATTTTAAACAAAGTTCAGAAAAGCGACAAATAAGATGGCAGCAATTTCAATGGCAGCTACAAAAATGTCGGCGTCACAAAGTACAGGCAGTACGTCAGATAAGTAAGTAGGCAGAGTCGTTGATAAATCGATGCAGCGCTTAACAAAAGATCCTAAATACTAGCGCGTTACATATAGTCGGTCCACATTTTCAATCATGCATAAGGCAGACATTATGTACTTAAACATGCTACTCATTGTAGACATTCACAACATAGATAAGCTAAACTTAAGTTAAAGACTCAAGGTGCAGTAATTGACCATTTGCTAACCGATATTCGGAGGTCGAGGCATCCGAACAGTAATTGAAATTTAAGACTTTGCAACGAAGAGCGTCGACATAATTATTATTTCAACCAACTAATTTGGTAAGTATGCGATTTCTGTTTTGAAACTGCCATAAACTGCTAAATTAATACAATTGGTTATAAGATTAGCTTATAATTGTCTTGCTGAGAAGTCTATGTAGTAGGCTACATGCAGTGTCACTGTTTAGCGCGATCGTATAGCATCTAAAACCGTTGATGTCTTCGAGATTTATTATGTAGGCCTACGTACAGTCTCTTCTCTTCCATGTCGTATTTTCGGCTGCGTTATGGTTGTTTCTCCAAGACTTACGGTGGTCAGGTGTATTTCCTATATTTCAGGTTTATTTCATTTTTCCACAGAGGCTTAATTATTTCCCTACAGTAACTGTACATTAGGTTCGTACATTCATATAGGCCTACCTATTTTTATATTTTTATTTACTCCATTCTTATAATTGCTTATAAATGCAGTTTCTCATCATTTATATTTTATTAGGGCCTATACCATAATTATCATGCGTATATTAATCAATTTTGTTATCTTTTATGTGCATGTTGGCTTTACTAATTCTAAATTTACAGTGTAATTGAACAGTAGGCAGATATCTCTGCATTGTCTGTTTCACTGGAGGAAGTAGGACTAGTTTTGCACAATTTACATTTCGCTGCATAGTCATCCCCGAATTTCATTATTGTGATATAGGCCTAAGTAACATCTTTCTCTCCTTCTACTCTCTCCCTTCTCTCCTCCTCTCGCTCCCCGCATATCTCCATTCCCTCCCCCTTTCGATCTCCCCTCTCTCCAATCTATCTCCCCTCTCTCCCTCATCGCTCGCTTCTCTCTTTCTATCTCCACTCTCCCCTCCTCACTGTATTCTCATCACTGTCCACTCGCTCTCTCCACACTCTATCCTCTTTCTTCCCCTTTCTCTTCCCTAGCTCCCCCTCTTTCCTCTCTCTCTCTCTCTCTCTCTCTCTCTCTCTCTCTCTCTCTCTCTCTCTCTCTCTCTCTCTCTCTCTCTCTCTCTCTCCTCTATCCCTTCTCTACCCTCCCTCTCCCCTCTTTCGAAGTCTTTCCTCTTCCCTCTGCCCTCTTTCCTCACTCCTCTTTCTCCCCTCTTTCCTCTCTATCTGCTTTCTTTCCTAACTCTCCTCTCCCCTCTTTCCCCTCTCTCTTCTATCTCTCTCCTCTCTCTTCTCCCTCTCTCTTCTCTCTCTTTCCCCTCTCTCTTCTCTCTCTCTCTCTCTCTCTCTCTCTCTCTCTCTCTCTCTTTCTCTCTCTCTCTCTCTCTCCTTTCTCTTTCCCCCCTCTCGCTGCTGGCTCGCTCGCCGACCCATTGCAAAGGCCTTGGAATAATACTATCAATGGGAAGTAAACGGTTGGTGGTAATCTCGCTTCAACGCAGAGTCAGTCTGAGTGCGTTGTTGAACTGTCTTTAGGTCTCTGGCCGACGTCCCTTGGTCGAGCGCTACTTCCACCCCCTCTCCGTGGTGCCCATCCACACGACGCGGAAACCTGCCTCGGGGTAGACGGTCACTCAGCGTAGACTAAGGGTCAGGACGGAGAGCAGATGTGCATGTGGCGTTTATGACTACGAGCTTGTGTTGATGTAAAGCACTGGACTTTGAATTTTCATGCGCCCAAGTACACTTGTTTGCGCTTTTGTGGATGGTGTAAGAATTTAGAATTCGACAACTCCTTTCTCCGCTGATGCAATAGAGTCAGATGAAAACAGCGTGAATCTCCTTACATAGGCTACTTTATTGTAGTTACAGTTACAGTTATAGTTGACCGTTTTCATTTTAGTTACCGGTATAGTAACAGCTAATATATATAATATATATATATATATATATATATATAACAACAGAAATGTATGGCTGTGCGTCGTTGTAGCGCTGCTTCGCTAAGACCTCATTGCCAGAGACAATCTGGCTAACGTCACCCAACGTCATAGCAATAACCAATAACAAACGTTGTCATAGCAACGCGATGGACGGACGGATGGAGCATAGCTATTATACAGGCATCCGTGGACGGAGGGTTGCAGGTAGGGAGGGATGGATGGATGGAGGGCTGGAAGAGGGAGTGAGGTGGGGAGGAATGGGGGAGAGTAGGAAAGGGAGGGATGAAAGAGGGAGTGGGAGGAGGAGGGACGGAGAGAGGGAGGAAAGGGGAGTGGCAGGGCAGGGGAGGATGAGTGGAGAAGGAAGTGGAGGGTATTAGAAGGGAAGGTGAAGGGAGTATGAGGGGGAATGAGGAGGGATGGGTAGGAGACGAGTAGTGAATGGGAGAACAGGAATGGTACGGGACGGGACGGAAAGGGACAAGGCAAGGGAAAGGGGTGGGGAGGGGAATTCAAATTGGAGGGGAGAAGTGGGGAAAAGGGAGGGAAAATGGGGACAGAGGGGAGCGCTAAACTTGCCGTCCCAGGACGGACAAACACCTAGTATTACACAAAATCGAAACCATTGAAAAATGTAAGTTTAAATATACGAGCAAAAGTTCAGTTCTGTGTTTCAAAATATTCTCTGATAAAAGCACTATTAAACAGAAGAATCTGAACTTAAATTACCTCGTGTCTTCACTTCTCATCTTGACGTGTTGATGTTGGTATTGTTTTCGCGTTGTTCATACTAAGGTTGACTTTCAATCTGGACTTTTTTATTTGCTGAAAACCCCCTTCAGCTTTACAATCACATAAAATCGAAACCAATGAAAAGTTAAGTTTAAATATACTAGCAAAAGTTCAGATCTGTGTTTCAAATGCTCTCTGATAAAGGTAGGCCTACTATTAGACAGAAGAATCTGAAAATAAATTACCTCTTGTCTTCACTTAACATCATGACGTTTTGAAGCTGGTTTTGTTGTTCATATTGGCCATACCAAAATTGACTTTCGATCTGGACTTTTCATATTTAATTTGCTGAAAATCCCCTTCAGTTTTGCAAATTGCAATGCCATAAACTCAAAACCAAGAAAACCGGCCAACGGGCCAACAAAGTCCCTGAAACGCAATCGCATGTCCAGCGTGAATATCACTTGCCAACGGCCCCGAAAGTCTTGAAGAATTAATCAACGTAGGCCAACGGGCCAAAACAAAAGCAACGCCGATTCCCGGCAACAAAACCATCATAACGGTCAATCGCCCTAAAAAGTTTAATCTCTTAAAGGGACTGTCATCGTTCAGGGAGACGGGTTGCTCGCCTATTGGTAGCGGGCAGGTACGCAAACTGTCCGCTTCGGTCGCCTGGAGTCCTCGTTAACGACCTGCAAAGTGTCTGCCACAGCGTCATCATGAGCGGTGTTTCCGCTCGTGTCCTCCAGGCCTTCGTCGAAACACAGTCGCAGCTTGTCGACGAGGGCGACGAACGGGCGAGAGTTCGCGATCTTGCGTAGCCTGTAGTTGAAGAGGCCGCATCGTTCCATCACCATAAAAGAGCCCGTGTTCGTGCGAGCCAACCTCGGACTCCGTCCTTGGTACCGACGAGGCGTGTCATGCCACACGGGGTCACCAGGGCGAATTCGGACGGACGAACCTTCATGTAGGCGTGCTTTCGGTGTTCAGCGGAGACACGTAAATGTTCTCGTACCAGCCGATACGCGCTTTCCATACGGTCGGCAAAGTCTTGCGCGTAGGCCGAGTACGTTACTGCGTGACGATCACCATCTGGGGGTCTCCCGTAGACAAGATCGATTAGGACTCTTGTCTCCCGGCCGAACATCAGGATGTTCGGGGAGTAGCCCGTTCGCCATACCACAGTTGACATTCGTTTTTGACCTTTTTATATTTGACTCACTGAAAAACCCGTTCAGTTTTGCAATGCCATAAAATCGAAAACAATGAAAAATTTAAGTTTAAATATACGAGCAAAAGTTCAGTTCTGTGTTTCAAAATGTTCTCTGATAAAAGTACTATTAAACAGAAGAATCTGAACTTAAATTACCTCGTGTCTTCACTTCTCATCTTGACGTGTTGATGTTGGTATTGCTTTCACGTTGTTCATACTAAGGTTGACTTTCAATCTGGACTTTTTAATTTGCTGAAAACCCCCTTCAGCTTTGCAATGACATAAAATCGAAACCAATGAAAAGTTAAGTTTAAATATACTAGCAAAAGTTCAGATCTGTGTTTCAAATGCTCTCTGATGAAGCTACTATTAGACAGAAGAATCTGAAAATAAATTACCTCTTGTCTTCACTTAACATCATGACGTGTTGAAGTTGGTTTTGTTGTTCATATTGGCCATACCAAAATTGACTTTCGATCTGGACTTTTCATATTTAATTTGCTGAAAATCCCCTTCAGTTTTGCAATGCCATAAACTCAAAACCAAGAAAACCGGCCAACGGGCCAACAAAGTCCCTGAAACGCAATCGCATGTCCAGCGTGAATGTCACTGGCCAACGGCCCCGAAAGTCTAGAAGAATTAATCAACGGAGGCCAACGGGCCAAAATAAAAGCAACGCCGATTCCCGGAAACAAAACCATCATAACGGTCAATCGCCCTAAAAAGTTTAATCTCTTAAAGGGACTGTCATCGTTCAGGGAGACGGGTTGCTCGCCTATTGGTAGCGGGCAGGTACGCGAGCCCACCTCGGACTCCGTCCTTGATACTGACGAGGCGTTTCATGCCACACGGGGTCGCCAGGGGCGAATTCGGACGGACGAACCTTCATGTAGGCGTGCTTTCGGCGTTCAGCGGAGACACGTAAATGTCACGTACCAGCCGATACGCGCCTTCCCTACGGTCGGCAAAGTCTTGCGCGTAGGCCGTGTACGTTGCTGAGTGACGATCACCATCCGGGGGTCTCCCGTAGACAAGATCGATTGGGACTCTTGTGTCCCGACCGAGCATCAGGATGTTCGGGGAGTAACCCGTAACTTTATGTGGCGATGCTCGGTAGGCGGCGAGAACAAGAGGAAGAACCTCGTCCCAATCGCGCTTATGGCCGCTTATTACCTTCCCCAACTTGGCATTCATGGTCCGTTCGATTAACCATTACAACTGGAATGATGACTGGAGGTTCTCACCTTAACAATCCCCAACAGCCGAAGTTCCCGAAACAAGTTCCCCTCAAAATTTGTTCCTTGGTCGGTGAGAATTTGTAAGGGTGCTCCATACCTGACAATTACATTCTCCACTAGGGTCCTGGCTACCGTCCTTCAAAATGAGACGTGTCCCCGGCGGCTACGCGGATGAGGACCCGTAATGTCGATACCCAACCGTTCACAGGGCTCCCCAGATGGCAGCAGCTTGAGAGGGCCCTGTCTCGGAGATAGACCCTGGCGATACTGGCTAAAGGGGAACACCGCTGACAAAAATGTTTAACATCCCCTGACCAGCCTACCCAGTACGCCCTGCGTCGCACTTGCTACCGAGTGCGGCGAACACCTAGATGACCTCCCGTTACCCCAGTATGGGCAAGCCGCAGGAACTCCTCTGTCTTCGCCTTCGGTATCACCATCTGGTCCACGCAGTCCGTCGTCCGGCGGTAGATTACCCAGTTCCGCAAACAGAGTCGGTCTTTCTGATGCCAATAGATCTTGATGGCTTTTTGCATGAGTTCTACGAACTCGGGTATCTTCGCACCCTCTTCTAGCCAACTACGCACTATTCGGAGCCTCGGAGGTCGAGGTCCTCCCACTGGGCTCTCTATAGAGTCCGACGGACCGGCGTCGGCCTCCGGCTTAGGTGGCTCGGGAGCCTCGGCGACAGCGGCCACCGTGGTCGGGTCCTCCCAGCCACACGGTCGACACGGGTGCCCGTGGCAGCCACTGCAATGCGGCGTGGTCGGTCCTCTAAACAAAAGGCCTTCCAGCAGATACTGTCTATATATCTTCGTAAAGTAAACTTTGGCCAGCAACTCCTTACGGATAACACAATAATTTTGCCTGGCAGTAGACACCAGGCGGCTCCCGTACGCGATCACTCGCTCTTTGCCCTCTATGCGCTGGGATAATACTGCGCCTATGCCTAAATCGCACCCATCGCAATGCAACACATATGCACCCTCGCCTCTCGGTAAGGCTAGAATTGGGGCAGTCGTCAAAGCAGTCTTCAGGAGGTTAAATGTCTCCTGGCAAGCTTCGTCCAAGATGAACGCCCTGCCTTTCTACGTCAAGTCAAATAACGGGGCTGCCACAGTCGAAAAGTCTCGTACAAGCCGGCGGTAATACGAGCACAATCCTACTAATGCCCGCACATCTCGTAACCGTTGCGGCACTGGCCAGCTCACCACATCTTGGTTCTTCGCCGGGTCCAAAGCAACGCCGTCCGGCGTCACTATATGGCCTAGGAAGCAGACGGTCCTTCTCAGCATTTGACACTTGCTGGGCTTTAGCTTAAGGTTAACGCCCCTCAATTGCTGAAAAATTTGAACGAGTCGATCTAACTGCTGTTAAGGTGTACTCCCAAAAATAATCACATCGTCCAAGTAAACCAGACAGATTTCGAAGTTCAACCCGGACAGGACGATATCCATAAGCCGCTGGAAAGTGGAGGGCGCTTTATGAATCCCGAACGGCATCACTTTAAATCTAAAACATACCCCTACGCGTGATAAACGCGGTCTTATCTGCGTCCTTCGGGTCCATGGCCACCTGAAGGTAACCGCTCCTCAAATCTAGCGTGCTGAACCAGCACCCGACCGCAAGGGCGTTCAGACATTCGTCTATCCTCGGGAGCGGGTATGAGTTTTTCTTCGTCTTATCGTTCAACTGTCGGAACTCGATACAGAACCTTAAGTCACCATTTTTCTTAAGGGCCAGCACCACGTTGGCAACCCATTCACTCACGGCAGGTTCTATAATCCCATCGGCCAACATACTGTCTCTCTGGGTATCAACGGCGGACCTATGCGGTGGCGTGTAGCGTCTTAAAGGCTGTCGTATTGGGAGCGCATCATCCGTCTCAATTTTATGGGCACAAACCGACGTCCTTCCCAGGTCCGATCGGTAACAGAGAAAACATCCCCGTACTCCACTAACATTTCCCCCAATCGCTCCTATATCTCAGGCGGCACGTCTTCGGGCAAGTCCGCCAGCAGCAATTCGCTGGGCGAAGCTACGCTTACGGGACCGCGTTTCACTCATGCGTCTACTTTATCTGCAACTGTAACGGGTGCAAGCCTTTCACGATCTGATCCTTAGCTAACCTGCCCGAGTCCTCATTCAAATTCACGACCATCACCCGGGTATCTCAGAAATCACCGACCACTACACGGGCAAGATGAACACCCGGGTTGGATTTCCTTAGCCTCCGTCATCCAGTCGGGCGCTACCGTGGTTAAATCCCCGTACAGTGTGTTCTCCGGGACATCATGCTGGCATTTAGGGGACACTATCACCTCCTCGGCGACGATCACGCGCCGGCACCGCATAGACCCATTACCCCTCACTAGGGAGATACGCCTGCGTCCAACGAATAAAGCCCCAGTCCCAAACCCTAAGCGGTAGCGGTGTTCCTGTAACCAATTCATGCCAAACATGGGCTCAGCAATCTGGTCGGACACCAGAAACGAGATTTGAATCTCAAAATCATTCCAAACCTTAATGGGTACCTGGACCTCCCCAAGGACACGTATATAAGACCCATTAGCAGCCATCAGAAAGCGATTACAAGAACGTAGTTCTAACCCATCGACGGTAGATGACGGCACCAGGCTGACCTCCGATTTATTGTCGATCAGGCACAGCTGCGATCGTCCGTTAATCGTTCCACGGTAGTAGCTAGGGTCCTTACTGGATCGGTTCGGCAGACTCAGGCGTATCGTATGGTTCCTGGCCACCGGATTCGGCAGCATCGCAGCTTCTTCTTCGGTCGGCGCGGTCTCGTCCCGACGGTTCCGGGGGCGGCGAGCTTGGCGGAATTTGCGTGAGATGTGACCGGATTGGCCATAGTTGGAGCAGGTCACCGTTCGTCGCGAATTCTCCAGCTGACGGTCTTGTTCGGGGCGAGCATCGCGACCCGGGGCGAGCATCGCGACCCGGTTCCGACCCGTCTACCGTCCCGGTTCGTCGTGCGTCTTGGTTCCATGGCGGAACTCCCGGAGTTGACGGTCTATTCCGTCTCTCGCTGCCATCTCCGGTGTTCGTCCCGCTGAATCGTCAGAAACCAGTCCAGCTGCGCCTGCAGCTGGGCGTTCGCGTCGGTTTCCTGGGTTCCACGCACTCTGTTCGACGATCTTCTCCGGTCATCAGCGCCGTCCGGTAAGCTTCATCGAGAGTCTTCGCGCTCTCGCTCGCGTACCTTGAACGAAAGTTCTCGGTCTCTCATCGCTTCCAAGAAGGAGTCTCTCGCGATGATCTGCGTGGTCTCGTTGGAGGGCACGGGGTATGCCAACACGACCAACCGACGGATTCATGTAGCAGGTCACTCAGGTTTTCTTCCGGATGTTGACGTCGGTAGTACAGCTGAGCACGGAAGGTTTCTGCCTGGCCTTCCGTCCCGTACATCTGCCGGAGACGTTCGACAAGTTCCTCGTAGCTCACGCTCGGTTGCGCGCCGAAGTCCCAGAGTAGCTGCGTGGCAGCCTTTCCAGCGCACAACGTAAGTAGTCGACCTTATCCGAGGCTGTCCATTTGTTGTGCCTCCCACTGACCTCGAACTGCACCAGGAACGACTCAAGCGATCCTGTCCCATCGAACTTGCCTTACTTCATCGGTGTCGGTCGGTTTCGCAGCAAGCCACCGACACTCTCCAGCAGATTCGGCATCGAATTCATCGGTCCGTCGGCCTTTTCGGGGAAACTTGATATCACCGGCGTCGGGTCGTCGAAGCCGAGGTCTTCCAGCAAACGCTGCGGTCCGGTTGCGTCCCTATTGCGCCCATCCTTCTCGCAGCTGGCGTAGAAATTCTTGCTGGCAAGTCGGCAATGTCCCAAGCCGCGCGGGGAACGGTGTCATCCTCGTCTCCCAGTAACATCCTCGGTTGATTCTAGCGATCGTCGACTAGCAGAAGAAACTGCGTACCCAACTTCTGGTACAAGTGTCGCGAAAACCGCCTCTGAGATTTCCGGTTGGCAGAGAAGAGTTTGAGCCAGCACGAAGCACCAGTCTCGCGTGTCGCTCGAAGGAGTGCAAGTCCGGCCTCCGTGTTATGGCGAAGAACTTAGACGTTCTCAGTCGATCGGTCGCCAAAGTCAATCAACACGTCACTGGGTTTTCAACACGATGTATTCTCGAAATAACTCAAGCATCAGCACTCTCCAAGCAACGACGGATTCAGCAAACGAATAGCCAACCGCACTGACAAACAGCTCAGCTAGAGCTCTTCTATTTATACACGTCCGGGGAAGGGGGAAACAATGTAAAGGAACATCTCCATGTAAAGGAACATAGTGCAAAGGAACATCACCATGTAAAGGAACATCCATGTAAAGGAACATCACCTTGTAAAGGAACATCACCAGGTAAACGAACATCGGCTAAGGGCAAGACGGGCGTCCCAAACAGCCCACGACTGTCACAGTACAATTAGTCAGAAGAATGTGAAAATAATTTACCTCTTGTCTTCACTTCACATCTTGACTTTGAAATTGGTTTCGCTTTTCATGTTTGCCATACCACAGTTGACATTCGCTCTTGACCTTTTTATATTTGACTTGCTGCAAACCCCCTTCAGTTTTGCAATGCCATAATAAAATCGAAACCAATGAAAATTTTAAGTTTAAATATACGAGCAAAAGTTCAGTTCTGGGTTTCAAAATGTTCTCTGATAAAGGTACTATTAAACAGAAGAATCTGAACTTAAATTACCTCGTGTCTTCACTTCTCATCTTGACGTCTTGACGTATTGCTTTCCTGTTGATCATACAAAAGTTGACTTTCGATCTGGACTTTTTATATTTTATTTGCTGAAAAGTGAAAACCCCCTCCAGCGTTACAATGACATAAAATCGAAAACAATGAAAAAGTTAAGTTTAAATATACTATAGCAAAAGTTCAGTTCTGTGTTTCAAAATGTTCTCTGATAAAGGTACTATTAGACAGAAGAATCTGAACTTATATTACCTCGTGTCTTCACATCTTGACGTGTTGATGTGGATATTTCTTTCATGTTGATCATACTAAAGTTGACTTTCGATCTGGACATTTTATATTTGATAGGCTGAAAACCCCCTTCAACTTTACAATGACATAAAATCGAAAACAACGAAAACGTTGAGTTTAAATATACTAGCAAAAGTTCAGTTCTGTGTTTTGAAATGTTCTCTCAAAAAGGTACTAGTAGACAGAAGAATCTGAATTTAACATAGGCCTACCTCGTGTCTTCACTTCACCTCTTGACTTTGAAGTTGGTTGTGCATTCATGCTAGCCATACCAAAGTTGATATTCGATCTGCAATTTTTAAATTTGGTTTGATGAAAACCCCCTTCAACTTTACAATGCCATAAAATTGAAACCAACGAAGAAGTTTAAATTATACTAGTAAAGTTCAGTTCTGTGTTTCAAAATGCTCTCTGATTCAAGGTAGGGCCTACTATATAACAGAAGAATCTGAACCTAAATTACCTCGTGTCTTCACTTCACATCTTGACGTGTTGATGTTGGTTTTGCATTCATGTTTTCTAGCGATGTATAACTTATCGAATCTATTGTTAGCTTACTTACTTAATTAATAAATAGATACAGTTTTGTATACGATAGTCAATTACAAGTGGCGTTTAGTTAATTGATGAGTGGCCTTAATGTAAAAGGCAATTAACTATCAAATGAGCCGTTAAGTCTGATGCAAGTTCTCTTACTTAAAATTACTGAGCACATTGCCAAGCTTACTCGCTCTTCCTACTTCCAACTAAGGCGTCTCAGGGCTATTCGCAAATCTGTTTCATCTTCGACCTTTACCGCAATTGTCCACGCTTTCGTCTGCACTCGAATAGACTACTGTAATTCTTTCCTTGTTGGTCTCTCTAAGGGTCACCTATCTCCTCTACAGTCAGTACTTAATGCTGCTGCTAGACTGATTGCTCGTCTTCCTCGATTCTCTCACATCTCTACATTCATGGTTGAAGAACTTCACTGGCTTCCTCTGTCTGTCCGAATACCATTTAAGGTTCTTGTTTTAGTCCTTAAGTCTTATTTGGGTCTTGCTCCGAAGTACCTTTGCGATCTCATTTTTCGCGCCCTCTCTGCCACATCGCTGCCTCCTCTTCGATCCTCTGATCGGCTTGACCTTTTGTTCCCCGTGTCAGGACTGCGATGGCTCAATCCAGATCCTTCGCCTGCATAGGTCCTTCTCCGTGGAATGGACTTCCTCCACCGGCCCGCACCGCCATCCTTTCTGGTAGTCTCTCCTCATCTTTTTCTAAACAAAAATTCTGCCTTTTCCCTCTGGTTGCTCGCACTGGGAGCGCTTCTGAAAAGCTGTTGCTAAGAGAAGCGCTTTATAAATGGCCAAATACAATACAATACAATACAATACAAATCAATACAATGGCAACGCCGTGAGCGATAATAAGGGTGGCGTTTGACTTATTGAGTTGGCGTCGCTTCTAGACTAGCTACCAATACTGTCGATTGAGAGAGAAACTGCTGCGCATGTTGACTTTAGCCAAGTAATCGACGACTTTGCATCTGCAAAAGCGAGACGAGTACATCCATAGGCGTAACTTTCTATTGTGACGGTGGTGTCCGGTCACCACCACTTTTTAAAGTGGTGGTGATAGTCACCACCACTTTTTGGTCCTGCAATGAAATATATTTTTTAACATGCAAGCATTTGGCTGTCTACCGTCTAGGCTCTTTCATGCATATTTAACATCGCAATGGCGGCAATGCTGATGATAGAGGCCTCCACAGTGTGGCCACACTACCTTACATATGTTTCGTTACCTCATTTGGTGACATCATCAGTTTTTTGTTTCTATAAAAGGTAAAATTATCAAATTCATATGGAAAAATGGATCGAATGATTCGATTCATTGTAAAGAGACCGTGAAAGGTTATAACTGTGATTACAATGTATCATGTTTCGGTGGTAGGGTGTAAGCTCTAACTGCAGTCTATGGTAATTTAGCGGGTAAACCGTAGTTTTGGCTGGTAAATTATTTTATATTGTCAATTTAAAATGGAAGCTGGATCGATAAAAATAATTTTTTGCCTATGTAGAAGTTGGATTGATGAAACTAATTCTTTGTTTCAATGAAAGCTGGATCGATGACGATTTTTGTTTAACAATAAGTGGGATTAACGAAAATAATTATTGCCTAAAGAGAAGTTGGATTGATGAACAAATTCTTGATTAAGTAGAAGTTGGATTGATGACAATAATTCTTGCTTAAACAGAAGTTTGATGAAAATTGTTTCTCGTAAGTGGAAGCTGGATTGATGACAATTATCATGGATATTGATATACTGCTTAGGCTACTTACCAGCGTCAAGTACGGCATGGAGAATTTGAAGACATTAAAATAATTTACCAACCTAAGCTACGGGATAACCATTTAGCGTTGATAGAACCTAATGACTATTGGTACCATAACGTCGATAATTGGTAGTACAGTAGTAGACTAAGGATATTCATTTAAAAGCCACAGTAGCAGCCGGACAGTGCATATATAGCGTGTCTCTGAGGCTTCGACGCTGGAAGTCTCTTGTCTCCTTCACAACTGGACTTGGAACTCCATCGAACACTCTCTGGACAACCGTCTGACTTAACGCAGCGCTAGTGAATAAGCTGGTGTCCTGCGCTTAGCTAGCTTGCCAGTAGTACGTTAAAAATTATTACGAGGGGATTGGTCACCACCACTTTCTGGGGCAAAGTTACGCCCATGAGTACATCTGTAAACTTTTAATGTCTTACTACAGTCTGCTAGTACTGTAGCTGCAGTGACGAGTGTCATGTTACATTGTTTGAACGTTGCACTAAATTAACTAGCAGCTGCTTTATCCTTTGAATTACAGTTCGTACTCGGAATGATTTAAATTTATTTAAACTTTCAGGTTTCAAGAAAAATACGTAAATTGTAAATGCTTAAAGTACTTTAGTGCACAGTAGTGACAGTACACAGTGACACTTGAATTAGGGCTGCCAACCGTCCCGGATTCGCCGGGACAGTCCCGGAATCGGCCTTGTGCGTCCCGTGTCCCGGATTGATCCCAAATTGTCCCGGAATTTGGTGTAGATGTCCACATCACCAAAATGTAATGTTGTCTTTGTTTTCGCACACTAAACTCGACAAGTTGTAGCCTACGATGAATTGAGCGTTCTGTGCTCTATCAGACCTGACGTTGTTGGCTCAACATCGGATGTTGGACAGCGCTAGGTTGAAGCCTTCAAAACTTTACTAACCACTGACATTCAGTTACTTGGCATTATGTCCTGCGATCCATCAGTTTCCGTTTCCAACGCTTTTTGCGAGAGAGTGTTCAGTAGGCCTATTACGAACAACCTGCATGCTGTCTAACAGTCGCAATTATCTGAGCTGACTGAGCATCGACCTGTTTAAAGCGGAACTAGGCATATATTATTGTCAAAATAAATTTCAACATGACATGTGCTGAGTTCTACGACAACAGCTCAGCAGAAGTATAAGTTTAAGCGAAGCTCTGCTTTCCCGTCGCAGACCCAATATATCACACCTGCAATCTGCATGCATGCATATTGTATAATTGTATGAACTTCGCTCATGCTGGGCCCATAAGCCTGGCAAACCTGACGGGTTACTGGAAATAAATGTTTTTTTCATTAAGTTTCATATTCTAATTTTAGATATGAAACACTTGTCTTTTAAATTAGATAACGAGTGCAATTATTAACGACTATTTTCAGTAGACTGTATATCCTACATTAGGCTGACGCAGCATTCGTTACATAGGCCTACAGTGACGTGGACAGGGTAAATTGGTAACCGCATATTGAGTGACTACGGGCGTCCCGGAATGGCAAAATCAAAAGTTGGCAGCCCTAACTTGAATCGGATCTGCATCATCTGCTGCTATGCTCTATAGCATTCCACGTCAAAATCTCACAAGACTACCAGACAGGCCTTGCCGCCTTAGGGGGCCGTGGGCAGCACTCTGCTGCTTCGTACCACCTTTGAAAAATCAACGCGCCGCCACTGAACTTTCGATCTGGACTTTCTATAGCCTATTTTATTTGCTGAAAACCCCTTTAACTTTAAATACGGTAACCATAAGATCGAACCAATAAAAAAGTTGTCTAAATATGCAGTCTAATGTTCAGTTCTGTGTTTCAAAATGTTATCTCATAAAGGTTTAAGCAGAAGAATCTGAATTCAAAAATACCTCGAGTCTTCTCTTCCTATCTTGACTTTCAAGTTGTCTTTCTTTAATGTTGGCCATGCTAAAGTTGACTTTCTGCACTTTTCATGAAAACATTCCACGTCAACCCGACTTTTCTTCTCTGCATAATTTAATTAAAATCTGAAACAGTTGATTAAACATTTTCAGTATTTTAGCTGTCGGAGATGTTGGGCGGTTCAACCCCTGTTCTTATTCTAACCCCTCTTACTTAAGTAACTGAAAGATATTGGGTCAGCTTGAGACCCAGTCACCCAGCTCTTTCATTGCATCAGTGGTCCGCTTCTTAAGTATGTAGTTTCAGTTTAACGATCCTTTGTGATAACACAGATCATTAGCGTCGCAAAGACTCGCCATCCTCCTTTATCCAGGCTTTGGACTGGCACTGTCAGACTGCGAACAGTGGCGGAGTTTCCACTTCTTAAGATATGGAATGTTGATTTTACTTCTTGTCCTAACTCTGGCAAGTATGGTGCTCCGAACAAGCCACTGCACTACCAATATAAATAAGCTATAAAAACATGGTTACGAAGTTTTTTAAACTAAAGAGTTTTGTATTGAGTTTTCTATTTTTCTTGCATACACCTATTCAGATTTTGATCATTTGAATTCCTTTTTTGCTCGAGGTACAATGATCCCTCCGGACTTAAAATGGCTCCGAAGAGTTGTTACTGTCTGACTTGGCTTATAAGAGTCGACAAGTTCTGGCAGGGAGAAAGTTCTTTGAAGGGCGACTAGATTAAATCGTTGGACCATAACTGAAAGGACCTGGAAAAGATGGCATATGTTCCTCTATAGTCTCCAGATACATGAGAATTTTTGAGAATGTGGCCATGCTCCGTGATAAAATTGAGGCCAACGTTGTTAATAGAACCCACAGTTTCGAAGGCCAGCGGAACAAAATGATAGCGCAGTCGTAGTGAATTGAATGAACTTAGATATTTCCTGGATGCCGCCAGTTCCGCGACTTCATCGGCCAAATGAGATGTAGCATACAAGTATGAAGCCACCTCGGTGTCAATTATGGTGACATCCGCGCGTCGGGTCTTTTGCCGTAGGTTCTAGTTGGGCCAGGTGGTTCCTTGATTGCGGGAAAACCAGCGCGAGCAAGGCTTCTACAGACTATATACACGGTGATTCAATAAAAAGTAAGCCAAACTTTATAAAGAAATATTAAAACTTGAACTATATTTTATTAATAATATTTTCAAAATAAAAATATGCCATACTTACTTTTTTCATTTTAATTACTTCCGGTTTATATGTCCTACACAAAAAAGCAGACGATAATACGATTGAAAACATAAACAAGAAACTAGCAATTTCCGTGAAAAAATGCCATTTAGTAAAGAAGATTTACACATGATAAAATGTTTGAGGGAATCCAAGAATTACAGCAGCCGTCAATTTCTACAAGAGTTTCGAGAAAAACACTGGACCAGAAGCGGATTAGATAAATTGCTTCGAAAAATTAGCGTAACAGGGTCAGTCGACCGCGTCATTGGTAGTGGCAGACGAAGGTCAGCGCGCACTGAAGAAAACGTCGCCCAATGGCGCCAGCGCCTCCAGCCTTGCGTGCAAGCAGAAGGAGGACAGTTTGAACATTATCTTTATTAAATAATCAAACCATACTACTGAGAGTTTCTTCACAAAAATATTAAATACTGTTTTCATTTTAGAAGTACTTATATGAAATACAAAGTTTGGCTTACTTTTTATTGAATCACGGTGTATGTCGTTTAAGACAACAATACGGGCGAAGCGACCGGGACCCAAGCTGCAAGAAAGGCCATTCTTGTTTATTTTGTAAATAAATTTAAAGAGGAAACTAAAATAACTCATGAGTCGTAAGCTGTTTCGTCTACAGCATATTAACAACATTAGATTCTGACCTGCTTTCGTGATTTCGTGTGTTTTGGTAATCTGTCAAATTGTCGAACCTCTGCTCTTTTTCGACAACTAAAACCATGAAAATTCTCTACAAAATAAATACATTATGCATGTATGTACCTACCTGCTGTCCGCTTTTATACAGAATAGAATCTTCGTTTATTGATTAACAATTTAACACATTGTCAGAACGTAATGCAATTACAAAAAGATATGGCCAAATGTATTATAGCATTGGTCACCAACCTTTTTCCTGCGAGGAGCCGATAGGAATAATTCGCCTATTGTAGCATTATTATTTTTCATCAATCCAACTACTACTTTGGCAAGAATCCTTTTCATCAATCCAGCTTCTATTTAGGCAAGAAATCGCTTAATCAATCCAGCTTCTATTTAAGCAAAATTCTTTTCGTCAATCCCACTTCTATTTAAGCAAAAATTGTTTTCATCAATCCGAATTTTATTTAGCAAAAATTCTTTTCGTCAATCCAACTTGAAACCCATGTAGGCTAACAGCGAATAATTTACGACGCTAAACGGCACGTTTAGGCCTACCCAAAACTCCGTATAACTGAACTAGCGGCACTAGCCTATAGGCTAACATGTTCTGATTTCATGAAATTATTACAGTCCTTATGACTGCTTTTCTTTGCATTGTTCAGTTTTGTTTGCGCGAATAGTTAATTAAAATTTATGTAAAGCATTTTAAGTCTTTATTCAGTTATTATTTTGGTTGCAGAAGATCTGTTATAAAGCCATATCATCGAAATAAACCACAGTTAACCATTCAGCTCTAACAACGTCATCCGTTTTTCTTACAGTCCTGCCCTCTCATATCATCATATATTCGTTTAATGTGTTAACAACAGACATAACGCTGTAGGTGTACATAGAAAATAAAATACATCTAGATATTAATATAGTATGAATTAATAATAGCTTAGTAAGAGTTCAGGAATAACATACGAGATATAAAATTTCGTGAGTCCTTGTCAGGAAGGTTAAAGTTAAGTTAAAGTTAAAGTTAAGTTTCCTTCGAATAATTATTTTGATAACAGATATATCTTAATACCTTGTAATATCGTCGTATATCGATCATCTTATCGATCTTCTAGTAGAAAAGAAATCTAAAATCCAGCTTTTCAAATTAACGAACATTTTAGATTTTAATTTTCTGAACTAAACCAAGGACGCCTGTATAAAATGTTGCCATGACAACGGATTTTACGTCATTACTAGCATTATTTTGTTTTAACAGATGACGTCATCAATCAGTAGCCCTATCCAGTCACGGCACCGATATTGATCACGTGCAGCTGATATCCAATCATTTTGTCAGTATTAGTTCCATTTTCCTGATGCTGCTTTGCCGCTCGCTCAACAACGACGTTAATGAACATTACTTAAGTAAGTATGTACGCGTAGCCTAGTTCTTTATGGAATTAATCTCTACTGACGAACACTGGTCAAATATCTCAACAGTTTTGGGAGATTTACTTTGACAAATATATATAGGCCTAAGAGGCCTTTGAATGTACATAATGATTTATTAATCATTCAGATTGTAGAACGTATACAGCAAGGTTCGTCTACACGTATATATCCTCTTCAGTCCGTACTGAATGCTACTGCCAGACTTATACATGTACATGTAGCTCGCCTCCCTCGATTCTCTCACATCTCTACATTTATGGCTGAACAACTTCATTGGCTAACGATACATCTCTCTGTTCGCATCCAATTTAAAGTTCTCATTCTCATGCTAAAATCTCAACTGGATCTTGCCCCAAAATATCTTAGTCACCAAATTCTCCACCCCTCTCTCAGGCTCTCTGCCACGTCAAAGGGTCCTCTCAAATCTTCTGACCGGCTTGACCTTTTTGTTCCCCGTGTTAGGACCACAATGGCTCAATCCAGATCCTTTGTGTTCATAGGTCCCTCTCTATGGAATGGACTTCCTCCTTCTCTACGCTCTACAATCCTCTCTGGTAGCATCTCTACCTCTTTCTCTCACTTTAAAACCTTTTTTACCCCGGAATACCTCGCACTGGGAGCGCTTCTGAAAGGCTTATGATATGAGAAGCGCTTTATAAATGGTCAAATACAATACAATACAGCAATGGCAAGCTATATAGGTTACAGCGTCAGCGTACGTATAGGCCTACCCTGTTTTAAAATTTGTCTCTAGTTTCTAACGGTGGAAGGTATATGCCCACTGCTAGTTGTGTATCACAGTGTTGGGTCTGTGGTTTTTCATCTGGTAATCTCTGCATAGGAGCTATTGTAAAATGTACACTGGATCAATCGATTGTCGCTTCTAAGAATGCATAGACCAGAAGATGTTCTCTGTGGCTGATTCTTCTCTTTTCTCATCTGTGCTTCACAACCCCAGCCATGTCCTAAGTTGTCTACTGCCTCCTATAAAGAATGTTACCTCATCATTCCGTCTTCGTTCACATAATCGTGAGATCCCGCATGCTGATGCATTAACCCGATGTGGCTTTATTACGCGTATGTTATTCAATTGACTTTATTTCCGATCTTTCTTCTTACTTTAACCTTACTCTCTCACAGATCCATAGATGTCTGTTTTATTATAATTATATATATTATATATAACGATTTCTTGTAATTCTGTGATTTATGTGATTTTGTAATTTGACACTATTAGATTGTTCTTATCCAATTTACCCTCAGTGCGTTTGCAGGCGGTTCAATAAAGCACGTACTTATTTACTTACTTATGTGCTTTCATAAGCCTTCAATTACATTCTGAAACCACAGTTCATTGGACAACATCGGTCGATATCGATGAGACCATACACTTCAACGCTGCGAGTTTCTGGCACCACCTCTTCAAAAGAAGTGACCGGATACACAGCCTTGCAAAATAGGCCCCAATAAAATAATTATGTTCAATTTAATTTTCTCTTCAATCTACAATTATTGCCCGAATATCCTAGTGCCTTGCAGTGGCAATCTGTTTCCACATTGAAATCGAGTGTCACTCAGTGAAGACCAATGATGACTAAAAAAACTGTTTAAACTCAAACTTACCTAGCGCGCTTCCATAAGAGTCGGTGTAACTAGATCGTCGTAGTCCCTCCTGTCCGGAATTGTGATCCTTCGAGCTTCATTCTGCCGGTGGTTGACGTCATCAGAGGTCTCGATGGAAAAGCAGAGAGGAAGACTGACCTGAGACAAGAAAAATGCAAAACATGTAAAAAATAAGGATGTATATATGTATGTATGCATGTATGATTGTATGTATTCATGCATTGTCGGCTATTTTCATAACGCCTTTAATCACACAAGCGAGCTAAATGTAAATATCTAAACTATTTACAAACGTGCAGGATAGCTTGAGAGTGTTTCAGGACCTAGCCTACGTTTGTCGGAATAGTACACATTTTTAATGAAAGACTGTTCCAGAACAGTCTTCCAAATCTGCAAAGACAGTGCCTGCTTGCGTTGAAATAGGTAAATAAGAAAAGACCCAATTGATTGATTCTGCGTCATCCAGATATTCAAGATAACACTTATGGTTAGACCTACACTAACTTACTTATTTACTCCATTCGTTCCATCATTAAGTAAAATCCTATAACGTCCCTCAAGGATGAAAACTACATGGCCGTATTATAGGCCTATACCTTACTTGGCCGCACTGTCTAACTTACATTGAGTCCTTGAGTTACATATCCTCACCTCTAATATGCTGTCTCTCGCTTAGCCTTGTCCAATTTTACCTAACTTTACATGTATTAGACTTCTCAAATCTTTGTGCAAAGACTAACTAACCATGGAGTGAAACGGAGTAACCCAAAGATTGGAGTAACAATTAGGCTAACCGCTGACTTCTAATTTCAGCTTAAATTCATTGTTACCTGTTCGACTTGTATGCAAGATTCTTCCTTTCCTTCTATCAAACAGGTTCCAGCAGAACAAACGCTGAAATTTTCGACCCAGAGATTTTCAAGAACTCTGATGAACAATATGCTGTCAATGAGGAACTATTTGTCACATATCGTTTTGTTAGCAGTCTTCGATAGCAATCGACATAATAGCGTTCGAAGTCATTCATCGTCAAAGAAATTCGAAAGAATCATAGCCATATAATTATTATAAAATTAAATATTCGAGAATATTCTTGTAAGACTCATTTGACCGTTTGAAGCGCTATGGCAACTTGCAGTGAGAAATGCGCAATGTAATTATTTTCGAGATGACGTAATAATAAATTTCGATTATGTCATGGTCACGTCAGTTAAGCCTACGTCATAATAAGATCGAATTTTAGAGTGAATTGTCATGTAATAATGATAGTGTAATTGTATTGTATTGTATTGTATTGTATTGTATTTGATCATTTATAAAGCGCTAATATGTAATTGACTATTAATTAGTAATTATTAGTAAACTTATGTTGTCGTAGCTTTTTAAGCAGAATGCATAAACCGATTTCGCCCCAAAAAACCGTAAATCAGGTCCATTTTAAGAGGTTAATGGGTTGAAGTAGAGACATCCAATCAATAACTATATGCAATTTTAACGTAAGCGGATATTTATAGGAAGTTAATCAGCTGCGTAAGAACTGCTGATAGGCCTATATAAATCTTATCGAATCTAAAAACTCGTGTAGGCTATAGCGTCACTGTCCAGGGGCGTAGCCAGGAAAAAATTTGGAGCGAGTTTACAGATGGGGGGTTCCGTTGGAGATGGTGGGAAAAATTAAGGTTTTTGGGTATTTCGCATGTAAAAGCATATAAATTTTTTTAGGAAACTTATTTGGGGAGGTTTGAACCCGTAAAACTAAAACAACCCCCTAAATACGCCCATGTCACTGTCATAATGCTTAAAACGGGAATTGCAGGCTAACAATAAAATGTAAATCCGCAACTTATCCAAAATCACTTTACCCCGAGCTGTCACCAGAAAGCCCAAGCATCAGCATCACCATATCACTCACATCCTCAAATCACTCCATTGGCTAAAAACCCCAGTGCGAATCCACTCCAGCTAGAGCCCTATCACTGACTTACATGTACAACTCCCTATAATGTCCATAGCCCAAGTATCTTCGCGAACTCTTCAACAAACAGTTACTACGCTCTAACCGATCATCCTTCTGTCTCACTCTTTCTTGACACTCGGTCACTACTCATCTCAAGTTTTCCAACCGAGCCACATACAACTGCACCACGGCTCTGGAACGATCTCCGTCCCGAATTCCGTATACTTTCAGTTCCTCTATCATTGTTGCCACTCATTGGTGCCTAGAGCTACATGTACTTTATCCATCACCCTCGGTCAGACTAAAGTCTCACATCTTCAAGGTATCCTACCCTGACTCATCTGACCCACTCTATCCAATTCTTCTCGAACTAAACGACGCCCGCCTTAGCAATTGCTCTGGACTCTCTG
This sequence comes from Aporrectodea caliginosa, assembly GCA_020284085.1. Classification (NCBI taxonomy): domain Eukaryota; kingdom Metazoa; phylum Annelida; class Clitellata; order Crassiclitellata; family Lumbricidae; genus Aporrectodea; species Aporrectodea caliginosa. Next base: position 155,792 of record JACEVL010000555.1, on the reverse strand, counting down.
GAAACCGGATTTGGACCCATAGGCGTAGATATACATTGAGGCACGTGGAGGCAGTTGCCTCCTCTTGCTTTTTTATATACTGGAACTTCTATTGACCAATTATCCCAATGACCAGGATTTTCTAATGGTCTGTGAAGTTGCCTCCTCTTGAATTTAAGTCTCGCTACGTACTTGGACCTCCTTTTGACCACACTCTAGAGTCTAGACAACCTCTGTGAGTCGACGTAGAGCTCGTGAATAAGCGGGTTCCCTGCGCTTAGCTTTTAAGTGACGCTTTGTAAATTTACGGTTACGATTGCAGAATTAGTCATTAGGCCTACATAAACTTAATTTTGTTTAAAAAGGCAAATAAAGGTAATCGTTAGATCGTCAAATATAATGAGGCCCTTAAGGGACCTATATAAAAAAACTAAAAAGAATCAGGTCCGACTGTTTTGGTCGGGCTACCGAACGCTGCCTATTCACAGGCGCGAACCCACTACTGCCCGACACGGAGACTTTTGCCTGCTGCGTTTCCGCCCTCGGCCGGTTCATCCCTCCTTAGACAACCTGGTGACAACCCGAGCTCCCCCAGGGCCACCATATTGATGCCAAGCTTAGTACGGACACCCGATCGACATAGAACCTCGACCGGCAGGACCCCCGACCTCAAGCCGTCCACCAACCCCGGCCTCCAAGTAGCTGGATTACAGGAGTACGCCACGACTCCCAGCCGTTAACGTTTCGTTAAAACTCATATATAACAAATGCAGTCAGGTTTTTACTTTACATTCGCTACGTGGCAGCAGCAGTTTATGCCATAGACAGTCATAGAGGCATAGACTACCTATTATAGACAAGATCGGGAATTTGCTCTCTGCTCTTTTATCGAGGGACTTAACTAGCTAGCTAATTTTGCCTTTTATAGAGAAGACATTTGACGAAAGGACAGATGGCCATTAAGTATATAATATGTGATATGACTGCTATGTATGATAAAAAAATTAATCTGTGGAGTTGACGCCGGGACAACCAGCCTACCAGGTCGTTGATGACAACACATTAATCAATCAATCAATCAATCAATCAATCAATCAATCAATCAATCAATCAATCAATCAATCAATCAATCAATCAATCAATCAATCAATCAATCAATCAATCAATCAATCAATCAATCAATCAATCAATCAATCAATCAATCAATCAATCAATCAATCAATCAATCAATCAATCAGTCAATCAGTCAATCAGTCAATCAATCAATCAATCAAAATGGATATATCGCTCCTCCAAGATCCATACTCAGAGGCGCTCCCGACCCAGGCCATGCGGAAAAAGCAGTCTTCAACAGTTGGTGAAACTGAAAACTTCTAAAACTCAAACTAACCTAGCGCGCTTCCTCGAGAGTCGGTCAACTGGATCGTCGTAGTCATTCCTATCCGGAATTGTGATCCATCAAGTGAAGAGCTTCATTCTGTCAGTGGTTGACGCCTTGACGGCATCAGTGGTCTCGGTGGAAAAGCAGAGAGGAAGACGTACTGACCTGAAATAAGAAAAATGTAAAAAATAAGGCTGCTGTTAGATTCAAAACTTTTTTAATGGCGGGCTATTAAACACAGCGTCATTTTCTTCGACCTTCGCTATGTTATGGCGCCAGATAAATAGTGCCATTTATATAGAGCTGTTTATATAGCGCTATAATATTACAATATTATTACTTATAATATTATATTATTTATATGACTTCTATTTATAATTTTAGTTATACAGCGCTATAATGCTGTCTTAAGGCTATTATTATTATAATTATTTTTATTAGGCTATAGGCCTTCCTCGTCGCGATCTTGTCGACGAACTGCCGTCCTCTGCGTGGCCAAAGGAAACGGAATTTGTCTTCCTGTACAGATAACAGAAAATCATAACGTCAAGGCTGAATTTCGTTGTCGAAATGAAGTCGTGAAAACCATGCAGTCTGTGAAAAAACTGAAGCCGTAAGTATCAGCATAATTATTACAGAAACAGGTCTAAAGAATGAACCTAGGCCTGAACGATTCAGGTAAGAAACTGAAAGATAACTCACTAGGCCTACTACACTAGAAACTTCGATTTAAGACTCCTTTAGACGTTTCGACGAAGATTCGATCGATAAAAGAGCTGGCATAGCAGAAATCTGAAGAATAACAGCAGATTCTCATCAAATTTGGCAAAATCTGCAAATGCGTTTGTTATTCGAGATGTGAGTTGCGCCTGACAAATACAATTGTCTCAATGACAATACGATTACGAAAACATTACGTCATTATGGCCTTTATTAGACTGTAGCGTAAATTACCTGTCTGTTATGTTTGTGTATTTATAAGTCTACAAAACCTGTCTGTTTATCCTGCTGTGTTAATGGGTGTTTCCATGCTGGACTCCCACGGAGGCTGTATATTCCCGATTGTAAATGTTTATTTCCAATTTTCCATGCTGGATTCTAACCGAGCCATATATTTTTGATTGTCAAAGTATGTTTCCATGCTGGATGTTCGACAGAACCATTATAACCTATTATTGTGCTTGTGTGTCTCTCCATGTCGGACATTTTCGTCACTGTATATCTCAATGTGGAACTTACTGTACTTACATTCTCTGTGGGTGTTAAAATATTCGGGGTGTCCATGGTAAATCTCGTTCCTACAGTGGCCATGAAAGTCGAGCATGAAATGCACCCATAGAAACATAACAGAGGTTTTAAGTGGTTCAGAAGACGTTTTGTGTGTTTTAGAACCACTGCATATTAACCTGGAACATACTAAATAGCCCAATTTTTCTGATTTCCTCTTAAATGATAATTATAATACGTATTTAATAATAGCTCACATTTACCCCAGTTGAACTGCCGAACGACGCGTTCGCATTGTGTTGCCATCACTCGTTTAGTCGTTGGGTTTCCTTCGGCGATTATTGTTCGTTGACGATCGAGTCTGTCTTCCATTCGAGCGTCTGATATCTCGATAACTGAATGGTTCCTTCATGTTACCACAGTCTACAGTCGGCGGAGGAACATAAGGCCTACTTAGCAACTCGATCAGTTTGCTTGGCGAATCTTTCTAAAAAAAATTATTTCGATAAAATTTCAGCATTTTGTCTATCCGCTTTATTCTCCAGTGATACCAGACGTTACCATAGTGACGAATATTTTTTATTGTCACAGTCTTGTGACGTCACAATTGTGTGACGGCATTATTGGGATTGGAACATTTTACGGACCGTCTTCTTCGATAGTAGCTCTTTGCTGCGTTTTTTACTAAAATAATTTCACTTTCCTTGAAAATATCTATCAAGATTTGATCTTGGACTAGCACGGTCAGTACACGGGGACCTTAAATAGCGCGGCACCCATTCGAACGGGCAGCGGTGATGAAGGATCCCACCCGATTAATTCACTGAATCAAAATTACAGTATCAATAACAATAGGCTAAAGACCACTACAGAGTCTGAGACTCGGTCTACAAGATCAGAAGGGTCCAAAATGTTTGCGCCTGGGGTTCCGTTGTCTTTAAACGCGACTCTGTAAAATAATGGATTTTCTGATGCTGACAATGCTAACAATGCTTATTCTCATTAGCTTGATCAACGCTGTATCTTGAGCTTATAATAGGTTCCTGGTTGCGGTGTGCACTGTGCACATAATTATATTTGTGAGGACAGTGTGGTGGATGCTCATAAAAAAAGGTCCACTTGTCTCTCGAATCTCGATCATATTAACTCCAACTCAGCTATAATGAGTGCACTGACCGTACACTATCGTTGGAAAGATGAGACGGCGAGGGAGAAGATTGGCCACCCGCCCTCATATGCCGAGGCTAAGAAAATGAAGTCGCTAACACTTCATACCCATGGCTGCCTCACGGCTAGCTCAAGGGACTGCTCTTCTTCTTCTTCACATTCACTCTGACTTTTTTACTGATTTATTTAGAGGTTTCAGAGTTCTGTGATAGGGTTTTGTGTGGAGGTAGAGCGATTTTCCTCTATAACAATAGCTGCGATCAGTGAATCCGTTAATATCATGAATTTAAGCCTATTTAAAAAATGTGTTTTCGTTGTCTATTAGTAGCCTATTAACCAATGTCTGGCTGAAGCACAGCAGCATTAGCAGCAGACCCAGCAGTCTGCTGGGCCGCCGTCTTAATATCCCCCGGTTGTACTTGTCTGATAGCTGAAAAAACTGAATTGCGGCTCAGTTGAAGGCCTGTATCGAAAATTTTTATCGAGGTTATACAACCCCCTTCCTTTTCCTATGCGTATACGCACATTATCAGGAGACTCCCATACGCAATATGATTATGCACTTGGGTTAACGCTTCCACTCTATGCGTCCATACTAAATGGATGGTCTCTAAGTGCAACAGAATTCTTTTTCGAAGCGTTACTTCTTACACGTAAGTTCAACGTAGGTCTGTGGACTCTGCAGATGCACCATTAGATTCCCACGTAGCTTTAATCAGGAAGAGCTCTCGGTCCTGCAATAAATGGTTCGATATTTTAGCTTACGGTAACAGCGTAGAAATCATCAATAACGATTCTTAAAAGTCGACGTCCATAACTCCATACGCTCAGATTTGGTCAGTTCTATGATGCATACATACAGAAGTATAACAGTTCGACTGAATATATTATAATCTACTCCGGGTTGGCGGAACTTTTTAAGGGTACGCACCAAATTAAGTGGCTAAATTATTTTAAACATTACCATCGTATGCCCCTTGGGATTTTGCACAAAATATAATTATTTTTTCGGAAAATTCCGAAAATAAACCATGCAACCACAATGATGCATGTAGGCCTATGTAGTCAGCAATAGACGTAATCTCCACCAAATTTGGCAAAGCACGAAAACAAGAGAACGGTCACAGCAAGTAAAATCGGCATCTCTTGTATAAGAAAGGAACAGCTCTTCAGTTTATGGGCGACTCATGAACGTATACTAGATACTTTTTAAAGGGGGTCAGCCAGTATTAGTGTGGACCTAAAACGTAGCATTATGAGATTGTGGCTTATTTTGTCACGACCACTATGATGCTGGCTTATTTCGAGATCGGGTTAGCATGGCCCGTATATACACGGGGACTTTAAAAGGCGTTGAACCCATTCAAATGGGCATTGGTGTTCATTCATTCATTCATTCATTCATTCAGAGCATTTATATAGCGCCCCTTCAAGAAACTACTCAGGAGCGCTCCCGGCCCAGCCACGACTAAAGAAAAAAGACTTGAGGGACTTGTAGAACCCTGTCAGATGGCTTACAAGTAAAAAACGGAGCTTAAGTGGTAGGTCATTCCAGATGGAAGGGCCAACAACCGAGAAAGCACGGCGCTGCCTAATAGCCAAGCGAGTCCGTGGAACAAGGAACTCACCCCTCGTCGCAGAGCGAAGCACCCGACGCGCTGGAACATCAGACACTGGGCGGCAAAGATCACGCTGTTGAAGTATCTCACCCGAGCAATTCATTGAAAACTGAGCAGGGTCGAGGATGTACGGTCGTTAGGCCCCTATATATAAAACCATGCACATTCTACATTTATTTTACCACAACTGCAGTCAATGAACGAATCCCATAGTTCTGATCGCGGGCCATAGTGTATGGAGAGATTTGCTGGTTGTCGTTTTCCTTCATTCCTTGTGACAGTATCAAGTTGTAGGCTACGGTACTAATTGTTTCCAGCAGCACTTGAGAACAAACAACTTTCGCAAGGTTGTAAGACAGAGTCCACTCAGCAGGTTCGAACCTCCAATCGTTAGATGACAGACCGAGAGAGCTAACTGAATAAACTTTCGTGTCGCTTTGTTGTAAGACATATTCAGGTGGATACGACGGTTCTGCATAGACACTGCGATGCACGAATACCTAAGTTAAATTGAAATTGGCTTAGATAACAGAAAACGCTAAGACTGTAATCGAATAGAATCCGAATATTGAGATCCATGGCAGTTAAAATCTTAATTAGTCATTGAACAACAATAAAATTAATTCATATCACCGTCTAATAATTACTTAATAAGGTAGGGCTACGTATAAGGGTTCAAATTTTTCTTGATTTGCAAAGCACGACTTAGACAATGATCAATGCTGATAGATGCTGAAACAAAATTAAAAACACGTGCACACGCGCACATGGTTCATGGAAAATAATACGCATGTCACCTTTTATTATGTTATGTTTCTTATGAACAGATTAGGTTGCTGCACAATCTTAAGTTTTTATGCTAATCTGTTAATTTATCGTTTTATCGGACTATAGTATCTTAAAAGGTGGTGACGATCAAAGCCTACGTCTCTATATGCTTACTTCTGCCAGTTCATATTGGTACAAGTGTGCGTATAAAACCGATAAATGAATAAATTGTGCAACAATACAATCTGAACAGAACAAAACTAAAGTGGCATAATAATATGAGCGCCTTTGATACAATCTTAAAAGGTGCTGACGAATTTTCGGATACAGGCAACACTAATTGAACTGTGTGACAAGGTCTCAGAAATGGTTCCTATACGCAGATCACAAAAGGCGTTCTTAAATGACCAGTTATAATATAATTTATAATGTAAAACAAAGCAATATACGCTGTAGAATAAACTACATACTTATGCTAGCTACAGCTATACAATAATGATGAGTGTCTTCATAATGGTGTACGTGACATTCCTAGATAATAATATTATGCTCCTAAATTACAATCGCGGATATTCTCATTAAATTATTTAATAATACAACGCAATTTGTCGGACAGAGGAAGCTTCTCCCTCTTCCACTACCAGACGGTCTCGTACTCACTTTCTTCAGCATACGTTACGTTTCTGCCCATCTAGATGTTTTCTCCCACCGGTTCAGACTATATCTCACATTGAAGGTACATTTTCCACATACAATTCACTCCTGCCCATGTAGGTCTATTCCTCCACTGGTTCACTCCAACCCTGAAGAAAGGTAAGATGAGGTCGAAATGAACAACCCTGGCAACCAGAAGATGTCATTAACAATGCATACTATACTACAGCAGCTACACCCCATGTTGCAATAAGGCTGATTGGTTGCCACCGGTTTACGACAGATTATGGCATCAAAGATTGTTGACATCGACAGGAAACTTTCGTGAACAGTACTGTTCTCACTTTCGTATGGCATAATACAGCTGTTTAACACTTTTAAAAATCAACATGCGCTTGTTTATAGTCCTGACTCGCTAGTCGGCGATGCTATTGCAAAGCAAACCCATACAGGGCAGAGTGACCCTGGAGTCACAGGATGCACTGAAAACTTAGAATATTATCTGCTATGCTACATACATACTACCTATAGAGTGGAGACTTTCGAAATTGCTCCAAATTGCCCAGTCTACCTGCCGCTAAGCACAGGGCTTTGGGGACCTACATTTCGCTCCTGCCCATAGGACTTCCCTCCAACAGCTGCCAACTACAGATTAAACCAAAATTCGTGGACTTTGGTTTCGTTCCTAACAGCTAGTTCAGAGCCTAAAAAGCATAGAAATGATCAAATAAGCTATGCTATTTTAAGAAGTAGCCTATGTGTCTGGTCTCGATGTTTTAGCTTAAAGCTTAATAAACATGAATTGGACAAAAATCCGCATATTTTACAGTAATTGAGCCATGCCTTTTCATTCTCTACGATTCAAGCTGGCCTTTGGTGTTCGGGTTTCCCTTCTTCTGTATTAACTGAGGCTATACTAACCACAGCATTTTAGCACTCATTCATTTTATTTTCTCTTACCTCGCCGGTTGAGGCTTTCTTTAGTCTTTGAAGCATCCTGGTGTTTTAGTCAGGACCTATAGCCTACATCATTAGGCCTACTTAGCTTTTCGGAGCTGCTCTCTCGCAGCTAGTCGTAGCCAACAATTATTCTCCATTAGTAATCCGTTTTCGGCAAGACTACATCCGCTACATTCATTTCCATTAGAAATCAACCTCATTTACTTACTCATAATAATTATTCAATTGTTTACTAATTTACCTAATCTATTTTCTCATTTTTCTCCGACTATAAAATTATGTACATGTAATGGTATGTTTCCAACGAATTCTTGCATCTTCGCTGGTTCGGAAACCTTTAGACTATCCACCGATGTCGACGCTCTAACTGGCAATGGGTCTATTACGGTCGGTAATAGGTTTCTAGGTTTCGACAAATCAATGGCTTCCGATTGCTGATCGTCGTAAAACGTTTCACTAGCATTGCCCAAGTCACGAACTGTTGCGGTTGGGCTACTCTGACTGGAATTAACATCCGTTATTCGGGTGAAATCAGCGACTACCGACGGTTTAGAAAATGTCGGGAAGTCGGTGGCGACGTTGCTGACAAAGACTTGCGCCGAAGGTGACGGCGGCAGATCGTCGAGAATCGAGAAAGGATATTCTTCAATGCCTAAGAAATCCGATTGCTCTTCAAACTGAAGGTCTGCTAACGACATGTCTGATGTGTAATTGTCTCTTGCACCGCCACTTGTTTCTGCTAATCCGAGATCTGTGAAACTAAAGTAGTCAGGGGAGAATAGGCCAACTGAGTTCGTAGGGTCGTCATCTTCCTCCTCCTTCTCCTCCTCCTCCTCCTCATCCTCATCCTCATCATCCTCATCATCATCATCGTCACTATCAGTGCTCGACAGCTCGATACTTTCTTCAACGTTCTCGGTCCAGTGCAGCTGTGACAATTTTGCGACTGATGACTCGGGACAGCTGATGCTCCGAGAGAGCGGAGGAGAAGCACCAACGACACTTGACGGTATCTTGTAAGACGTTGACCTTTGCGTCTGAATCTGGAACGCCCTTGGCAGATCTTCGTCTCCTAGATCGATACATTGTTCGGAACCTCGATCGGTGCAGTTGGAACAGCTGCGTCTGTGGTCTCGAAGTCTCGTCTTCAGTTCGTCTCTCTCGCGAACCAAACGTTTGCGTTCGTAGACCAACTTCGTGTTCGCACTCTGGGCTTCGTAGTATTTCTGTCAACATAGAAATTGCGCTCAGCATCACATAATTATATTAAGAACCATATTTTTTAATTTGCGGTGATATGTTGTTCTAAAGCAAAATAAAAGTTACATGCCCAGGTGGATACTGTAGGGGAAACACTGAGGTATATGCCTATTCTGTTCTTCGGTCGTTGAGAGAGCAATGGACGACGTTCAAGGTCATTGATACAGAAAACTTAAGGGGAATGCATCGCAGGACATCACTGTTGTTCAGTCGTACAGCGCTATATAAATTTTGTCGTTTACTTAATCAAAATTGTGTAATACAACTAGACTGATTTACTATAGCTACATAGCCTACACGTATTGCATTCCTATTCTGGAACACGTAGCACCTACGAATCAGACCAATATATATAATGACACTGTAATGAATAGACTGAGTTCTCTTTTATAGATTAGAAATTATTTCCATGCAATTTTCCCACGGAGCCCTCGTCTTCACCTCGGAGTTTTATTTGTTATGTAACAACAAATAAAATAACAATTTCCTCACAGAACCCTTGTCTTCCTAACAAATGAACACATTTTGGGAAAAGCTGCTGTAGATCGCTATGTTTTGTTGTCTCGGTTCCACAAATCATTTGGAAGTAAAGGCTCTGCTCTTCTATGGTTTTCTACTTTACCCAGATGAGTTTCAAACTTTCAATACATTAATTTCAACACAGTCTGATCCTTTTGTCTGGAACCCTCAGGCTTCAGTCCTTGGGTCTCCTCCTTTTCAATCTTTATTTCCTCTCTTTGTCATATTGCACACATGCATACCTAAGACAATGATTCAGGAATATGATGCGCCTGATATATACTCAACTGTATACGCCTCTCTCTGCCACAGTTACTTCAGCCAATACTGGAATTAAACTCTGTCTGCCCGGTCTTGATATTTGGTTTAATGACCTATCAATCAATCCAGGTAAGTCTGAGGCAATCCTTTGCTAACCGTCTTCAACATCTAATGCCCTCCTCTGTACCTCGTCTTCCTTATCTTCCTACCCTATGTTTCTTGACGAATTTTCCTCACTTCTATCACCTGGAACCACTACTCCTCACAAGTTCATACTCACGGGGAACTTCAACATCCATGTCGACAACCATCTGATCCCTTGCATCTGACTTTCTGAATCTCCTCACCTCGGTCAACCTCATTCAACACCAACTTCCCTAGTCACATCGAACCGCCAGTGACGTAACTAGAAATTTTCGTTTGGGGGCTTTAAGCCTTGAACATAGCCCGAGCCTATAGTGGAGCCGGGGGCTTCACTCATTTTTAGGGGGGCTTCAGCTTCGTTTGGGGGGCTTAAGCCCCCCAAGCCCAACGCTAGTTACGTCCCTGCGAACCGCACCCTTGACCTCACCAGCACCTCCTCAACTTCAATCTTTCACCTAAATTGTCTCACTCTGTTCTCAACTTCACAGATCATTAGTTAATCATGGCTGATCTGCAAAAATTAAAGCTTTTTCCTTGGCCTCCTCCATCCTCCTATTCTATCCGTCGCGTTGGATCCATTGACCGGAAGGCCTTCGTGCAAGATATGATTGACTCCCAAATGGTTCTTAATCCTCATCTTACCTCGCCTACCTTCTTTCTCTCTACAATTTCACACTTTCCAAAAAAATCTATCACCAACAAATACCATCAATTAACTCATTGTTGTCACTAAGAAAAAGTATTACTCATCACGCATCTACTCCAGCTCTTCCAATACAAGAAGCTTTTGGAAAGCCGTAAACTCTCTTGTCCGTCGTAAGTCTACCTCCATACTACCAGGCTCTCTACCCTCTCCGTCTATCACCGATACCTTTTGCTCATCATTCTCTGATAAATTCTCATCTTTTCACTTCTCCTTGCAGTCCCTACCCTACTCATAATCCACCACTCCGTCTTTCTCTAGCACCAAACTAGTGCCTCAGAGAAATTCCACTCATCCTGCCTCTCAGTCTAATCTCCTAAATCAGTTTCCAGCCTTTGAATGAGAAGTGTCGCTCCTCATAAATTCTCTCCAAAACTAACAATGCGTCTTTGATCCTATTCCGACCTCTTCTCACATAATGTGCCTCTGTTCTCGTTCTTGTCATCACCAAAACAATCAACCTCTCTGTCTCTCTATATGTCTCTGTCTCTCTCTGTCACTGTCTCTCTCACTGTCTTTCTGTCTCTGTGTCTCTGTCTCTCTGTATCTCCCTCTCTGTCTGTCTGTCTGTCTGTCCGTCCGTCTGTCTGTCTGTCTGTCTCTGTCTGTCTGTCTCTCTTTCTCTCTTTCTCTCTCTCTCTCTCTCTCTCTCTCTCTCTCTCTCTCTCTCTCTCTCTCTCTCTACTAGTCACTTCCGTATACCGCCTTTAAACACTCTCTTGTCTCTCCCCTTCTAAAAAAACTAATCTTGACAATAAAACCTCTCAAACTATCGTCCTATCTTCAAACTGTCCTTTTTTTATCTAAACAAACTGAACGCATTGATCGGTTGAACGATAATTACTTTTCCTTAACTCACTCCTCAATCCTCACCAATACTGAAACTCTGCTTGTCTCTATGTAAAAATGAACAGGTGTCTGCTTGTATATATATATATATATATATATATATATCTTCTTTAAGTTCTCTGCCCTTCGACAGGTTCCAACTTCCAATGACGCCAATTTTCTCTTTGCTGTGCTCTTTCCTTTAATTCGCTGTATCCGTCGGCCATCCATCCCAGCATCATCTGCCTCGGTCTTCCTCTCCCTCTTTTCCCTTCCATTCTCCCTTCTACGATTTCCTTCAGGAGGGAGTCTCCTCTTAATACGTGCCCCACCCAGTTCTTCTGTCTTTCTCTTATTGTTGTTATCAGCGATCGCTTTTCATCAACCATTTGTAACACCTCTTCATTCGTTATATGCTCAGTCCAGCTCACCTTCTCCATCCTTCTCCAAATCCACATCTCAAAAGCTTCTAATTTCTTAATATCTTCTTTCCTGATGGTCCAGGTCTCTGACCCATACAGTGCCACACTCCATACCAGTGTTTTAACCAGTCGTTTCTTTAGGCTTATATATATATATATATATCTGTATTTACGGCTTACAGATTCTAAAGCGCCTCTCAGTACGACTTAATCAGTGGAGCTCCCAGAGCGAAAAACCCGCGAGAAAAGAAAGTCCGCTGTAAGACGTCATCAACAAGACGTCTTCTGTCTCTGCCTCATCGACATCCCTGGTGCTTTCGACACCATCGATCATGACCTACTTCTCACAAGGCTGCTTCCTAGAACCAATTTCTCTTCATCCTTTACATTACACCCCTGAACCATCTAATAAAATCATCTTTTTGTTGACCACCAGCTTTATGCAGAAGACATTCAACTCTTCGTCTCCTCTGTTGTTGAACTACTCGATGTGGTCAACCTAATCCTAAATGGATGTACTCCAACCTCCTGTGAATCAATCCTGCCAAAATCGAATTTATAATCCTTGGTCTGCCATGGCCTGGAGATCAGATAGAGAAAATTACGGACCTCCACAACCTACCCACCAACTTTTCATCCCTAATTTTCGCCTCCAAGTCGCCTGTGCGCAATATTAGCATCACCTTTGATCCACGTCTTTCGTTCATGAATCACATCTCCAGCCCTTCACGCAATTGTTTCATGCATATCTGTGACCTCCGCCTCATTTGACCCATGCTGACTTCAAAACTACAGCCACTATCGCTAAATCCGTCGTCCACTTGAAGCCTGATTGCTGCAATTCCATTATCCTCAACCTCGAATCCACCCAAATTAAGCGTCTATATATACAACTTATCCAAAATTCACTGGCCCGAGCAATCACCAGGACATCTCACCCTATCACTTCCTTTCTTAAATCACTCCACGGGCTGAAAATCCCTGAGAGCATCCATTTCAAAGTCTTATTCATTCATTCATTCATTCGGGAATTTATATAGCGCCCCTTATCGCTAACCTACAGTCACTACAATATACTCTTCGCCAAAGTATACCTTCTCAAACTGTTCACCATCCAACCACCCCGTTCTACTCGATCCTCCTCCTGTTCCACACACTCCCGTCCCCAGTCACTACTTTCCTCAAGTTCTCCAACCGATCCACTTCACGCACTGTATCTCAACTCTGGAACGAACTTCCTTCTGAATTCCGCATATTCTCAGTTCCTGCACCACTATACCGCCCCTAACCCACCGTCATCTGCCTCAGTCTTATCTACTTATGACCCCACAGGATTTCCACTCCAAACTGAAACTTCCCCTCTTCAAAAATTCCTACCCTAATCCATCCGATCCTCCGCCTTCCAAACTTTCTCGTCCTCAACGAAAGTTACGAAACTTGCCAAATCGCTATTAAGTCATTAGTTAAGACTCCCTCTTTAAATCTGACCTTGGTATGACCCATATTCACATTTACTGACTTTCCAAGCGTAAGTGCTTTAAGTATATAAATAATAACTAAAATGTTAAGGACAGGACTTCGGTTGGAGATGGGTAAATTAATTCTCTGATAAAATGTTACATGACATCGCGGTGTTCGGAGTGGAGAAACGAGGTTCTGCCGACCTTTCTGATCTGGTTGGCCAACTCCTTCTGTCTACTCCGCGACTTCCGAGCTGCCTTCCGGTTGATCTCTCGTCGACGTTCCAGCAGCGCACAGTCCATCATCGTCATTTCCTGTCGGGGAAATCAAGAGAAAACTAAACATCCGCAAACTCAACTTCCGTGCAAACTGAGGCATAGTAGTACGAACACTTTACGTTACAATCCTTATTGTTGTGCATTTATAGGTGCTACAAGCAAAATTATTTTTTTTTTATAGAATTTGTATAGAGGAACTAACAGAGAAGATAATCTAATAAATTGTGCTAGTTGAATATTTTTCAGAAAATATTTTCAGAAAAAATATAAGAGTACGGGGGGGGGCCGTGGCGCATTGGATAACATCTGGCACTGAGACCGAGAGGTACCGAGTTCGAGCCCCCGTTGGGCGGATATGCTTTGTAGGCTGCTATTAGCGCCGTTGTATTGCAAGCTGTCTGTTCTGTTAGTAGTTAAGATTTCAATTGCATAACATGTGAATGTACAGCGCAGTGCGTTTGTCAGGCGCTTATTAAAGAAAAGATATTATTATATTATTATTATTATTATTGTTATTATTATTATTATTACTTTGGAAATGTGCGTAATTGGTTTGTTCAAGGCTTTACCAGACATACACCACATAAGTAATATATTGCTTTCGTTAAAATGATCTCCGAATTTCTTCAGCGCAAATAAACTAAATCATTGGAATAAGCTCCGTAAAGAGAAAATCTGTGATCTTGCATGGTCAAGTTCGGTTCCATGTTTAGACTAATAAGCAGGACGACAGACAATTAGGCCTAATTACAGTGTAAAGCAAATGTGACTTAGTTTAAATGTAATCTGGAGCAGAGAATTGAACTCGTATCATCTGACTCCGAAGTTAGCAACGATAGGCTTACTACCAATTTCGCCCAGAATGGCATTTTTACGCATTTTAAATAAAATAATAGGCCCTACATAATCCCTCTCCAACGGAAATTCACATCGCAGACATGTCTTACAGCATGCCTGTGGAAAGTGCAGAGGTTCAACTATAGTTTGAACCAAGCCCTCCCAATCCCGCAGAAAAATTCTTCGACCCAGACTTTGTGCCATATTCTTCGACCTACTGTACGACAGTGTACGTGAGCGATTGAGCAGAAGGATTATAACAATCGCACCCTAGTACTACTGGATTCAGTAACTGTTGTAAATTACTACATTGGTTCCTATACAGAAACAGAGTAGGCCTACTTCAGTTCGCTTAGCTCAGTCATTGGAAACTGGATCGTAACCAAGATGGTTCGCGTGGGTCAATGGAAAGGGACAAGAGGTAGTTCATCAAGAGATCATGCCACTCCTCATTGGAATGCATTTGCTATATCCCCCATCAGTGTTTTAGTTGTCAAAAACTAACTGGGGGGGTCGAAAATTTTGCAGATTTCGAAAGTACACGATCACAGGTCTAAATTAAATTTTAATGTTGTTAATATGAAACAACTGACGACTCATGAGATATCTTAGTTTCTTCTTTAAATTTATCTATGCGACATAACAAAGAAATTACATAATCATAGGGGTCGAAGCCAGGAAAAAATTTCAGTGGAGGTTTTAACTTTTAAGTTTTCGGGGTTTTCCATTGGAAAAAATGGTCGTATTTTTCTACATATTTAGTTTTTAATAACATAATGCATTTATTTGGTGGGGGGGGGGTTGAACCTGTAAAACCACCCCCTAAAAACGCCCATGCATGACCACATAGACAAAACACATGGTTTTTGGAAAGTAATTCAATAACACAAACCATAATGCATAGATTCGTAAACTATACCCGGTAGTTTACAAAAATAATTTTGGACTATGTTTTGTAATTTCTATTTTCTTTGGTAACGAAGTGGCTTTGTCCAAAGCACCATGTCTGACAGCTTTAAGACAAGAAATAACATATTTTTCTACATTCCATGCAGTAAGAGGTGGACCATTGATGCCAATCATCAACAGATCATTCACCAGAACTCACCAGAAGCCTGTTTCTTCCACTAGTGTGACATAAATTCATCTGACTGAATCCTCTTTCACACTCAGCAGACGAAACAGGTAGAACTTCCAGCAAAGTAGCCTAATAAGTGGCTGTAATTTCTGCCCAAGCATTAAACCATCACTCTTTTTAAGCATAGAATATTCAAGCAAAACATCAGCTGCGTCAGAATTACTCATTCCAAACTCTACTCAGTGCAATATGTCTTTCTCCACACACTAAATAGCCTCAACCATGTGCATAAGAGGAAAAGGAAATAAACGTGTTACAGAAATTGGCTTTAACCTTAATTCTGTAGACTGGTTCTCCGCTCTCAGTCACAAACCATAACAGTAATTAAGTAAGTAACTAATTTACTTAAAAGTAAAGGAATTGGGCTATATATTCTGTTGTACTTGATGACAGAGCAACAGCCGGGGGGGTCAAGACCTAACCCCCCCAGCATCTTTTCAGTTACTTAGCTGAGGGGGTTAGAAAAAGAACTAGGGAGTTGAACCCCCCAACCCCCCCGACAACTAAAACACTGTCCCCCATAACATTAGTATTCTGTCCAGGGCACGGCTTCTTCTCCCAAGGCTGCAATTAAACCGCTCCCTTGCAATACCATTCAGGTCTAATCTCGTTTGCTTCAACTTCGTTACCCACCGTAACCCAGGTTTCCCTGACCTCTACAGGATTTCGACCGGCCTTCTCCAAAGGATTACGATATTTTGACTGCGGTTACACCCGAAGCGGTCGTTGATTGGTGCGTTTTTGCATTACGATAGAAGTGTGATGCATATAATATTATTAGACTAGATTAAAGATTTTAGAGTAGAATAGGCCAGCCTATACTCGATTCGATTAGATTAGATTACAACGAACTTATCCCCAGACTTGTATACGAGACACCAAACTTCGAGACCAAGACCGAGACCGAGACAGTGGGGTCCGAGACCGAGACCGAGACGAGACACAAGATCCGAGACAGTTCAAGACAGTTCAAAACGAGTGAAATGCACATTGGTCCCAAATCCTGAAACAATTTTTCTCTCAACTTTTGAAGTCTATTATCAGGGACAATTCACTTATATCAGCCGATCACCTGAATTGTATAAACTATAAAGATATTAAATATTTAAGCCATTCTGAAATCTTCTAAATGATTCAAAAATGTAAACCAACAACATTCCATATATTAGCGAAATAAGTCACCTTAAACACCTTGAAAAACTAGATGATGTTCCAAGCGTTTCGTTAATATGTTGGCTTTACACCAGCGGCCATTCATTTTGTTTTTCATTGATTTCAAATTGCGGGAATGCAAATGTCACTATTTCAGGTTCTTTATGAGACATTTTTAGATATATGCCACTGATAGAAATTAGAAAATTGAAATAAAGCAATAAAATACAAACTTAAAACTGCTATCTTCAATATCTGTTAATACCAGAAACGCCGCTTTTCTAAAATTCCGGTTTGTTTAGTTATCCGTTCGGCACAGGACAATTTATAGCGCGACACTATCAGAAGTTCAGAACTAAAGACAGTTTGCGCGAAAACTATGGAGACTGCTTCTGCAAAAGAACAAGACTTTCGCTTGGAGACGGTTTCCAAAAAGTCAAGAAATGACCTCGAGACCAAGACCGAGACCGAGGCCGAGACCGAGACAGTTGGGTCCGACACCGAGACATCAAAAAAACTATCTCGAGACATCTCGAGACCGAGACAGTGTCTCGAGACAATCCAAATCTGCTTATCCCTTGTGTAAAATAAGATGAAGGACAGCCAATGATTGACTATAGGTGGATGCTACATCAGTCTATCGAGAAACGAAACTGAAGCATTAAGCTGTAAAACAGTGACGGACGTACGATTGTTTAAGAGTGCATGTACTGGAGCTAGAGAAATGCGTGAGAAATATAGGCCTGAAGGAACTGGAAACCTTTCTTAGACACATGCAGACACAAAAACATAGATGCACACGCAGGGTCGTATTAAGACTTCTGGGGGCTCTAAGCCAACAGCCGGATTAAGACATTCAGAGGCACTAACCCCAAAGCTAAGCCAATTACCAAAGTACGGGTATCTGAAGTCTGAATACAAAGTTCTAAGCGTACCTGCACATGATAAGCTATGTGTTTTCTAATGAAATGCAGGCATATACACACTGTGAGTGTGAGTCTGTGACTATAGGGTCAGTATTCAGTAGGCTACGTAAGTAGTATCTAAAACTTACTAACGCTGAAAGACTTTTCAAGGTAAGGCGTTAAATTATTTAAAATTATACAAAATTAGGAATTTGCTACAACAATTTCATTTAATTTCTCGGGATTTGGAGGCCATCAAAAAGTTGTGGAACTTGTGGGACCCTAAGCCATGGCTTAGTTGGCTTATGCTTTAATCCGGCACTGCACACACGGACTCATATACACACAGGCGCAGAGGAAAGCTCACACAATGAGCCCTGCAGGTAAAAGGTGAAAGCGCAACGAAAGTTTCCAAACTAGAATAGAAAAAATAGAGCATAATAGAATAGAAAAGAAACGGATATAACAGAATAGAACAGAATAGAATAGATTGTGCTGGATTAAATTTGACTGTATTAGATTATATTGTAATTATACAGATTAATGTAAAACTCCATTTTTGCGTATTTTATTCTTGTATTTTCCATTAAAATGTAATAGCGTATTTTATTCTTGTATTTTCCATTAAAATGTAATAGCGTATTTTATTATTATTGATGGTCCATTTTAGGTTATTTAATTACATCAATGATCTTAATGATGAGCCTAACTGTTATTAATCCAAATTCTATTTACGCAAAGAATTATTTTCATCAATCCACTTCTATTTATGCAAAGACTTTGTTTCATTAATCCAACTATTCAGGCAAAGAAATATTTTCATCAATTATACAACTTTCATTTAAGCAAATAATTAGTTTCATCAATCAAACGTCTATGTAAGCAAGGAGTTAGCTTCATCAATCCAACTTCTATTTACGCAGCCAGATAAGAGAGTGTCCTGTATTCAATGAGATAATAAAAAAAATCAATGGAGTTGACTTTATTTACATGGGAATAATAAAATATGATAAAATGAAGTTTCATCTAGATTAGATTACAATTAGACAGATTAGATTAATACGAGAGAGCAAAACCAGAGGCAAAACCACGGTCTAGAAGTTGGGGGACCTACTAGAACGTCCACGTGGGGAAATTTCGAGCGAGGAAGGCTCGAAACACCGATTGCCGAAGGCAAGAAGCCCTTAACGACTTGGGGTAGGCTATAAATAGGGTAGCGGAGCCCCAGAAGCCGATGCAATTTTGATCATTTAATGCCAAATGTAGTACGTTTTGTTTACCTCAAAGTTTTGAACAATGTTTTCAAAATTAAAGTAGGCTATACATAAACCGTCTCGATCTGTGAAAAATGTGACTATATTATATGTGAAGAAGCTGAGATTTTAGGTGTTAGAAGAACACCGGTCGCAGTCGCAGCATTAAAAATTGAAATGCCATTCTAGATAGTGTTGTTTTAATAATGTCTCAATTTTAGTTTCAGTTTTAGTTATGATTGTTAGTCTTCATTTTTAGTTTTAGTTTTTATTGTGTGTCAATATTAGTTTTAGTTTTCGTTTTAGTTTTTATGGATCAATTTTCGTTTTAGTTTTAGTTTTAGTAAGCTAATTTTAGTTTTAGATTTAGTTTTAGTAAGTTTAGGCCTATGTCAGTTTTAGTTGTAGTAATTTTATTTCAGTTTAAGTTTTACGAATTATTTAATTTCATTTAAATTTTAAACACAAAAAACTAAATATTCAGGGGTTGGTTGTCCCAGCACCACCAGGCACTTGAAGTTTGATAATTTCGCATTTAAGTGTTCCTAATTATTCGCCATTTATTGTGTGGGTTTTAGCGTTGGTCGAATACAATTAAGTTGGATTGACGAATAGAATTCTTGCTAAATAGATGTCGCATTGATGAAAATAATTTGTACTTAAGTAGAAGTGGGATTGATGAAAAGATTCTTGCTTAAATAGAAGCGGGATTGATGAAAAATAATTCTTGTTCAAATAGAAGCTGGCTTGATTAAAAGAATTCCTGCCAAATAGAACCTGGATTGATGATAAGAATTCTTGCCCAAGTAGAAATTGGATTGATGAAAAATAATAATGCTACAGTGGACGAATAATTGAGAACGCTAAACTGCGAAATTAACTCGAAATTAGCATCAAGCTCGATACTATAATAATAATAATAATCCCAAACAAGGCTGTCCTTTGGTTGACCTTTGATACTCGTCACGCTACAAGTCAGAGACGAGTGAGGCTTTCGACATTACTGCACTAATTAAGTGAACTTGTCGCAGTAAAGTACCACAGCTTTTGTTAAAATCGAAATAGATGAATTCTTAGCGGAAAGTAAATAAAGCAAAAATGCAAGTATATGGTCTATAGCAACAGCTCGTTCTCGTTCTCCTCGCGTGTCTTAAAATAGATGAACAAATGTTAACAGAGCATACCGTTTGCACATAATGCACAAGGCAGTGCAATACAACTGGTGAATTAGGTAAGTAAAGAAAAAATTTTAAAAAATTATTTTTTGATAAATTTAGTTTTAGTTTTCGTTTGATCAATTTTCGTTTCGTTTAAGTTTTTATTGCTACAAATTTCGTTTTAGTTTTAGTTTCCTTTGTCTGCGTATTTTAGTTTTAGTGTTAGTTTTCGTCAACGAAAACGTTCAATTTTCGTTAATTGCCATTTTCGTTTTCGTTTTCGTTGACGAAAACAACACTAATTCTAGGCTTCTACTGCGAGCCATAGTAGGATTTTAAAAAGCAAGATTAAGCAAAAATTTTGAGTAAGATTATACAGCAACATTCTGCACTGAATTCTTATAGAGTTCAGTTTAGCGGCTTTAGCCTGACCCTATAGGTGTATACATGTATTATATGTGCGGAAACTCAGAGTTTAGATGTAGAAGAACACCGGTCACAGTGACAGCATTCAAAATTGAAATGTCCTTCTAGGCTTCTACTGCGATCCATAGTCGGATTTTAAAAAGCGAGATGAAGTAAAGTTTTAGAGTGAAATACAACAACATTTTGCAATTAATTCTTATAGACTTGAGTTTAGCGGCTTTAGCCTGAGCACTTATTTTATCGGCAGCCTGCAGGGCCAGCGATTTGTAATTGCTGAGAGTAACAGTTATGAAATTTTACATTTTAAAAGAATAAAACATTGAAACAAAACATGAAAATACTAAAGGAACATCAAGATTCAAGAGTCACTTGATGTCGCCTAAGATCAGTTTCTGTGACTTGCACTTAGCAACAAACTAACGTGCAATCTGTGCGGCGTTTAAACTGTCCAGTGAGTCACGATGTACGTGCAAGACCGATAAATGATTCAAACGCTTTTGACTCATATTGCTCCCTAAGTACATTTTTAGACGCCTTAATGCCGAGAAGCTGCGTCTTGCTTCTGCACTGCTACAGGGTATACTGTCAAAAGCAGCCGGACAAGTTGTTCAACTTGGTCAAACATCTGTTTAACTACAGATTGAGTATTTCGCATTTTGTCAGCCAGTGCATGTATACCGTTGATAAATCCCATTTCTGCTGCCTGGCCATTGCGACCTGGACCAGAAATCTGTCTGTATCTATGTCTGGAGATTCCTGTAGTACTTGATGTGTCAGATGCGAGCTTGCCGATTCTCGAAGCAGATTTTCCAGCTCAAAGTATACTTCTGAAGGCTGTTCTGAGTGTAACGGTTTTCCAATGCGAAGACAGCAAAAATAATAATAATACTTGTTTATTAATTCAGACTGACAGGTACGCAGTAAGATTCCATGATATTGTAGTAACAGATGATAACAAGTTTAACATAGTTGAATTTAACTGTATGGCAGCCCGCAAGGCGCCCATCTGTCCTACTGCTTATTTTACCAACGCCACCAAACAAATGGAAGGCTGAGCCAACTTTATGGGTTAGCGGGCATCGAGCCCGCGTCCTTCTGATCTCCATTCAACCATTTCCCCGTCCCATAAGCAGTATCAACAAAATTAAAATACTGCACCCTAAGTATTCCGATCAGCATTTTGATTTCAATGTATGTGGTTCAGATGTGCCTGAGAATTATAGTCTTGGGGGCCACCTCTGTCGCGGCATTCGAGGAGCCGGAGCATCTAGAGTCGTGCACATACGCTCGGTTTAATCAAAATTGTCTGGAACTTTTCGTTACATCTCAATGATATCAGATTATTTCGTGTAAGTTTCATCGCAGAAATCGTCGAAGGGGCCGTCCATAAATGACGTCACGCACCTAGAGGGGGAGGGGGTCGGAAATTTGTGACGATGTGTGACATGGGGTGGGGGGTCTGAGCAGTGTGACGTCACACCAGGTCTATGTTATTAAATTTAACAATTAACAACAATTTAATTTTATTAATAGCAGCACTAACTTTGAGGATTAAATTTTAATTATTTTTTAAATTATTTTAATGTATATGGGCATCATTATTAGTAATTTTCTAATTATTTCAATATTTGGTCACCGTTAGAGTTTAAAATATTTATGTTTTCCCTATTTGTTCCATGATGGAGCATTTTGCTTCGCCATGGAAATTTGGTTTTAGGGGGGGGGTCAGAGCTTTGTGACGTAATTTTCAGAGGGGGTCTTACTTTTTGTGACGAAGTGTGACGAGGGAGGAGGGGGGGTTAAAAATCGGCCAAAATTGCGTGACGTCATTTATGGACGGCCCCGAAGACACTGAAGCAGCTTCGCATTGCACTGTTGTGTTCAGATTTTCAAGATGCATGATGACAGATAGCGTGCACTTCAGTGCTAAAATCAACTTTCCATTACCGACGACTTGCAGGAAACCAGCTGTTTTAGACGCTGCTTCACCATTTATCTTTTTCCGTATTCCTCGAAGGCTTGCAAGATTCTTCAATGTTGTTCAAATGTTAATCAGGTTGGAACCCCGACACAGGACACGAGTAGAGGACACAGTGGACGTAGAAGTGATGCAGGCGGCCTTTGACTGATCCAGTTGCACGGTGTTTAAAACGATACTCAGCTTGTCGAATGTCTTGCGAAAGCAGAAAACTCATTCGCAACACTAGTGGCATCACGAACAAATGGCGTTGATTCCAAGGCTTCCAGCGTGGCCAGATAGATTGCCGCAATGCGTTAAACAATGAACGAAAACAGTCAGAGGTTAAATCTGTACGTGTGATGAGTGCTTGGGTCCGTTTCATTTCCCAGTCATCTTACTAGTGCCGTCATAGGCTTAGCCGCGCAATGGTTAGAATCGGTTAGAATGGTTAGTACACATAATCCAGATAGATAACTTTAATTTTAATTACATAATTTAATGTGATTTAGGAACTTTTCGGAATTGAGTACATAGCACTTTCGAATGTCATTTGAGTCAGTATTCCGATACCTATTGAAAATTATTTTTATTAAAGTCGGTGGCAAAAGTTGGGGGACCTTCCCAAACTGCTCGAAGGTAGGGGACGAGTCCTACGGGTCCCATACGGCGGTTGCGCCTATAAGCAAACCAATAACAAATTTAGAGTTTACTTGGCCTACAGTGCAAGACCGAAAAACGCTTTTGGATATGATTCGATTGGATTAAACTTAGCCAGTGCGGATCTATAGCTATAGATTAAAGAGACCAAACAGCCACTAGCGGATATGATTGGATTAAACTAACCCAATGCGAATGCGATTAGATTAGACCCAATATGAATTTTATTAGGTAATACTTGCGGAATTGTTTAGTGAATTCATTAAATCAAATTCAATGCAGCTTTGAAATAAACTTACCAAATGCGATTTGATTAGTTTTAGAGCCATTAAATTATTTGATTTTCACCATGCCGCATTTATACAGCGCTGAGGTGTTACATTTTGCAGCCTATGGTTTGTAGTAGGCTTGGTCCACCATTGATTAAAAGTTTCACTACAAACTAGTTTCGTTTTCACTTTTCGGAAAGTTGCAAATCCGTCTCACCTCGCTTCCTGCATTTAACTTAACTCACCTTAAGCAAGCCTTGCCTAAGCAAGCCTTGCCTAATCTAACCTTGCCTCTAGATCACTTGCCTTACATTACGTCCTGTGCATCCCTACCATCTGCGAGGGAGTGCCTGATGGTGATGTTACCGCTTGCTGTGGAGTTCATCGGCCGTCGTCGTCGTTCCGTGGGACTCTGGGACATGCCAGTCGTCCACTCTGATGGATAGGACTCAGTCTATTGGGTTATGGGTCACTTTTCATTTATATAAGAACTTATCGATAACCGATTCACCTTTTATTCTTAGGGAACTGGAGCATCATTTAGGTCAGCACAGAGAACGCATAAGATTATAACCTTCTCTTAACTGAAGATGCGATATAGGCGACGACTACAATTAAGCTTATAAGCACAGTTTCTATCAACTTCTATAGCAGTTACTAGCGCTACCGATGGATTGTTGTGGTGGTGTCGTATACGCAACGATCGAACGATCTTTCGACCTTATAAGACCACGCTTCCGTGTAGAGTCAAGGTCAACACGTGTGCTATCTGTTTTTACTCTGGTGTTTTCTTGCATTTGGAGTTTATTTGTAAGCCACTGCGATTGGATAATAAGCGAATAGTTATAAGACGTTCTAGATATTGGTAAACTGAGAGATCGTTGTTTTAGTGGACGGCTCAGGCATTTAAAGTTCATTGAAGGTAAGGTCAGACGAAAGTTCACAAAGAACGAGACTACAGAGAGTGCTTCTGTGTCTGGTCCTAGGGGTGGGTGAGGGCTGAGACCCACACTCGGTGACCCATGAAGTAACCCAGCCAACAAGAGTAACCACTGGTGAAGTTGAGCTCAAAAAGGCGGCGAGAAAAACATGTGAAGGGTGCAACTGCACGAAGTGGTAAAGCATGAGCTGTAACAGGAAACTAATCCAAGGACATCGATCTGTATAGCGTCACGAAACATGCTGCGCATTACAATACAAAACAACTATACTTTATTACTGCCCTCCGTCCAAAGTTCAAAAGTCCACACACGATCGCAGATACCATTATATTGCAGAGCAACTGTGGGCGAAGTACTTCCTCACGGTCCCTATATAATATACAGTAACCAGAGGCGAAAATCTATACATAACTTTGGGGGGACAGATTATACGAGCGCCGGCTTTTTTTGGGGGGGGCAGACCGGCTTAACTCAAAACTTTGGGGGGACAGTCTCCCTCTGTCCCCCACATGATTCACGCCACTGACAGTAACTGCGCTCTAACCAAACGACCACCGTGCCCCATGCACAACAGGTATAAGGGAATAGATCGTTCTTTCCAAATGTGAGCTTTCATCTGGTGGAGAGCAACAGTCGAACTCCAAGATGTCTCCATGAAGAACGTGATAGACTCGCTTGGTATAACGAGAGTTGGATTCTAATCTGCTTTTATATGATTTAGTCTCATCTGATCCGATCCAATGCAATATTCTTTTGCTATCTAATAACTTCTATAGCGCACGGGATTGACTCACTGATGCAGCACTTTCCAGTTGTCTCCAGTTTGAGTATCCTGCATTCTACAATCAACGAATAAACCATATAATCCCAGTGGCATACCTCTGGACGTCCTCTCCGCTCTTTAGACCATCATGACCTTCTAGTACCTAGGTCTCGGACTGCCACAGTACAGCATCGTGCCTATGCCTCTGTTGGCCCTTTGCTGTGGAATGACCTTCCTGCCATAACTAGTGCTGTGATCTTATCTGGGGGCACTACTGTTTCTGCTCGTTCTCTTTTCTTTTTTCGAGGGGCCCTTTGCACTGGAAGCGCCTGTGATTAGGTTGTACTATAAGAGGCGCTTTATAAGTCCGTAAATAGAATAGAATAACCTCACTTTTCGGCCCACAGATCACCAAACTGGGCCCTCTAGGACCTGCTCAGGCTGTAGCAGCCTCTTCTTTTACACACTCGAGTCCGGGAACTATCTGCAGGTGCAGACTCTGATCAGGAACCAGTCACACTACTTCGCATTCCCACCTTGGCCGCTTCTCCGATTCCAATCCAACAGTCCAATCCCCATGCATGGAAACGCCCCTTAGAAAATGCGTAGATTGCTATTTCCGCACTTAGACCATACTGCATTATAAGATAATTATGCAGATTGCTTTTTCAGACGGAAACGGTTAAAAATCTGCGAACGCAAAGCTTTTAACTTAAGAACCTTTATTCGAGATTTAGATTGAGAAGCAATTTATTTCCACAAAATACATACTCGTCAGCTGCAGGCGTTGAGCTAGTATTGGCGAAGTAATCGTCGCCGAGAGCAGGATGACTTTCAAAACGAACCATCGCCTTTAGTATGACTAAACCGTTGTTCTAAGATAGTCCTGGTTCGCTGCAGCCCTGAGTGTAGAGCCACAGTCATCGCGATTGAACCTTCCCTCTTCAAATTTCCCATTTTCCAAAAGCAACCGCAGAGAACATGTTCAACGCCATGCACGCTCGAGTTCAAAG
This sequence comes from Aporrectodea caliginosa, assembly GCA_020284085.1. NCBI lineage: Eukaryota > Metazoa > Annelida > Clitellata > Crassiclitellata > Lumbricidae > Aporrectodea > Aporrectodea caliginosa. The sequence goes on along the minus strand of JACEVL010000555.1, from coordinate 129,690 downwards.
CTCGGAGTTTTAGAAATTAGCAAAGATTTTAAGAGTCCATATGTCCATTTACGCATTCAGAATCACAAAAGACGGTTAGGAAAGGCATTAACAAAATATTCGACGTATATTTTTCCGCAACACGATTATTTTTAGCATTTGGGTGTTTAGTTACACACGAGCCACTTACTCCAAACTAGATTTCATGGCTGTAATTCTACAAAACTCGATGTAATTAAACATTTTCAGTTGAGACTAAAGAATTTTTCGATTAAAACAGAACATTTTGGTGGTAAATTTAGCTCTGTAATATGGTCCACGCATATATAAATCGCAATTTGCAATGTTTATTCGAACAGTATCGCCTTATTGCACAGCTCATACGTTGAGCCGCGCAGAGAGCGGACTCTATTTTTAACTCGCGGTAGTATAAACGGACAAACGCTCGAAAATTTCTCGCAGCGTGGAAATCTTATGCGGAAATTTCATTCGGAAAATTATTGATGTAGAAAATCCACGACTGGGTTTATAACTGCATATAAAACGAACTTATAGTTTTCAGCTGCCTATTAGGCCAGACACCGCATTATCGAAAACTAGCCCGCTAATGCTTCGGAAAATGCTCTTCGGCTGAGAGGCCTATATATATTATATACGGATGTCAACCATATATATTAGGCCTAATGTGAAAAACTTTCCTGACCACTGGGAAAAAACCATTGGAGTGAATATTTTCCGAGAGACAATCGTTTCCACCCATTGAGGTATATTATATAACGTATGCACCTCAATGCTTCCACCTAGCAGGCCTATAATACGGTACCTTTAGTGAATGGCTGGGGATGCAATGCTCAACCACAGAATAGACTTATTTTGTTCAACTGTAGGCCCTTAATAGTTTTCCAGTGGAAAGGAAATTTTGATGAAAAACCTTTTAAGTCGTCACGACCATAAAGTTTTTAGGGAAATTTCGAAGTAATTTTCTGAAAAGATGTTCGAAAAAATTACCCTTTAAATGTAAGTCTGTCCAGGGACTATATCGAGTCCACACATTAAACAAAGTGCTTCTGCGGCGGAAAATGCCGCCGCAGTGCGCGAAAACTTACTTCTGCGGCGGAAATTTTCAAATTTTTGCTAATTACGACTCTAACCCTAACCCAGACCCTAACCGACCGTCACAGCGCCTAACCTGACCCTAACCGACACTCACGAGGCATAACCTGACCCTAACCGACCCCACGACGCCAATGATTTTTTTATAGAAGAAATGCATTTTGAACAATGCGCATGCTCCGAGGGTTGCGCATGCGCAAAGCTCTTCCGCCTTCGGAAATAGTAATTCTGCGGCGGATTTTTCCGCCGCAGAAGATTTATCCTTCAACAAATTATAGTTCCTAGATTATTTTTCATAGCGAATGGATATGACATATAGGCCCTATAATTCATCTTCAAGCAACTATACAATGGCTATAATTAACAGTTGGCGAAAAACATTTTATAATAGTTTATAGAAGTTTCTGCAGTTTTTTAGTTTATAAAAGTTTTCTTGTATTAGGTGGCCCCAGAGGCTAAAATCTGTACATAACTTTGGGTGGACAGACTTTTTCAGGGGTCGGGCTTTTGCATGTTTTTTTTGGGGGGGGGACAGACAGGCCTCAGTCAAAACTTTTGGGGACAGTCCACCTCTGTCCCCCATGATTTACGCCACTGGGTGGCCCAGTGTTTTAGTTGGCATTAGGCTACTTGGCAAGAAAGAGCTAGGGTGGGTCGACTATTTTACAGATAACCAGAGTACACGAATCATGACGAATCCAGGTCAAAATCTAATGTTAGTATGTTGCACTGTTGCACACGAAATACCTGATGACTCATCAGATATTTTAGTTTCCTCTTTTAATTTATTTGCACAACAAACAAGTATTTAAATGATCACTCATCTAAATAGGTGCTTACAAAAAACAGAAAACATAATTTACAGAACTATTGGACTTTACAACAATTTTAAACTGTCGTTGTTATTCCGGTGGCTTTGTCAATATGCCCGTAAGTTTTAAGCTAAGAAATGACACATTTCTACGCTCCGTTTAGTAAGAGGCGGGCTATTGATGCAATGAAAGAGTTGAGGTGAGCAAGACCTGACCTCCCATTTCCAAATATATTTTCAGTTAGCCTAGCGTACATAGCAACATAGGGTTAGGAGAAGAGCTAGGGGTTGAACCCCAACACCTCTGACAACAATAGGCCTACTGATTAGACCTGTTAGACTGAATTATTGTAAACTTTTCATTATGTTATGACATGAAATGAAATAAATTAAAGTAGGCCTATATTCTCGATATATTTTTGAACGATGTTCAATTCTTAACGCAGTTTATTGAAAGCTTTAAGAATGAAAATGGCGCTCGCGGTTCGTGCACTGAACTATCAACTGAACTGAGAGATCGGTGGATCATATCTTCGCCAGGACAGAAAGATAATTCGAGATATCTGTTCATTATCGCCCCCACACCCTATAGGTTACTCAGCTATAATGAGTACACCGATCGTTCACTGTCGGTTGGAATATCAGATGGCGTGGGAGAGCACTGACTGCCCGTTCTCGTTGTATTATTTATAGACCAAGCAAAATGAAGTCGCTATTACTTCATAGCCATGGTTGCCCCTCAGAGTTCGCTCAAAGTAGCCTACCTAGGCCTAAGCTTATAAGCGCATACATCCAAGTGGTTTTGTAGCGCGCTTTTTCTTTCACTATATATTGTTCTTCTTTAATAAATCAAAACCGATGGAGAACGCTACAGATTCCGACCTCTGGTCGACTCAGTGTGAGAATTACGTGGTCTGCTAAGGAGATAAGTAGCCTACGTAAAATGAGATAACTATAACCACGCCCTATAGCTACTTCATAAGCTGCCGCTGAGAAAACGAGGTCGCTCACATGACCCTCTTATACAAACTGTACCGTAAGTATAGGCCATAATGTAAAAGATAGGCTAAGTACTATATGAGTCTTTAGCGGCCTATACGTACGTTGACATTGTGAGCAGCCGCAAGCAATGAGAGTGGACCTCAGCTATAAGAAATACGAAGATAATAATATTGTGGCGATCGGGGTCCGCTGGTGTCTTTACTGAGAAGGAGAGATGGGACTGAATCCAGAGGAGAGCAATCAGTATACTCAGAAAATCGAACCAGACTAAGTAGTTGAGATCAGATGGTACGATGTATGGCATCGAAGGCTGCGGAAGTATCAAGGAGAATGGTTACATACTTTATGGGTGGTTTCACGGGTTCAACCTCCCCCCAAATAAATGCATTACTGTTATTAAAAACTAAAAATGCAGAAAATGCGACCATTTCCAATTACCCCCCTTCCCACCCCCGAAAACTTTAAACTCCCTCGGAAATTTTTGTCGTGACTACGCCCCTGTCAAGGAGGAAGAGGGAGGAGACCTGTTGTCAAAGAGGCAGAGAGAAGAGACCTGTTGTCTAAGAGGGAGAGGGAGGAGACCTGTTGACGAGAGCTATAGATGACATAAACAAGTTTATTGTAGCCTATAGGGCGTTATAGTAGGGTTTCAGTTAAGCTGAGTGACGTTTGGTAAAACCAGACTGATGTGGGTCAAGAAGTGAGTTGGAAATCAAATAGTTATTGACCTGAAACATGACTAAATACGTTACAAACATGTCGGTGGTTAAAAAGGCTTTCTTCATCAAACAGGTACCGGTACGTGATTTCTTGAGGCCAATACGAGGGTGTTTTTGAAAAGGAAGGTGAACTTACCAGTATAGACAGTGTTGCATCAATTATATTGCAAATGTAATTCAATTATAATTGCAATTACATGCTTGTAAATGTAATTGAATTACAATTACAATTACTTGATTGTGAAAGTAATTGAATTACAATTACATTTTGATTCTAATTTAATTACCAATTACTTTTCAATTATTCCTTTAAAATTGGCACATGATTCGAAAATTTTCTATAATTTTTAATTTACTCTATTTTAGGGTTGTTAATATCGTTTTTTTGGCAAACCGATTATCGGTTTTAAAAATCCGATTTTAAACCGATTATCGTTTTTTTGGCCTTCATAAAAAATTTAATATATTATTATATAATGCAAGTTACTGAAAACCGATAATCGCTATGTACCGTACCGTAACGTACATACGCGTATGGGGTTCTACTATTACCTCGTTGGCTGTGGAAGAATCCGTTTTATATAATTATAAGAGGCAGAATTCGATAATCGTTTTGTCAATAATGAAAACCGATAATCGTTTTCAAAACCGATAATCGGATTTCCGATAATCGTTTAACATCCCTACTCTATTTTTACACTAAAACATCCAATGGGCCAATGACCTGTAAATTGAAATATATACATTCAATTGTATTATAAGTTTGCCAGGTGTCCAAAATACGATTTACAATTATGATCTATTAAAACAAGTTAGAGTTTATTTGATTTTTAGGAGAAGAAGTTTTCAAATGATATATCTGTTACAGAACTTAGTTGATTGCGCCTGGGTGAGTGAGTCATCCAGCAGTGCTAAAGAGACGCTCAACTGGAGCTGAAGATGGAAGCTCTGTTTTCTGTAGGCAGCCGCAGTGAGCTAGCTATGAATGACTGCATGGATAGTCTGATAATGATGGTCAGCCCTTGCCCTTGGGGTCTATCAAAGTATGCTGTAAGATTGTAAGAGGGGTGTAAGGATAGAATAATGGTGACAATTATGTTGCCATGCAAACATAATGCAGAGCAGTTTATTCAATTAAACGGGTGGCCTGGGTCAACCGAGCAGTGTTGTATCAATTACATTGCAAATGTAATTCAATTATAATTGCAATTACATGCTAGTAAATGTAATTGAATTACAATTACAATTACTTGATTGTGAAAGTAATTGAATTACAATTACATTTTGAATGTAATTAAATTACCAATTACTTTTCAATCATTCCTTTAAAATTGGCACATGATTTAGAATTTTTTCGATAATTTTTAATTTACTCTATTTTTAAATTAAAATATCCAAAGGGCCAATGGTCGTAAATCAAATTTATTCGAATCGATTCCATGAACAGTGGGTACAATGTACACGTGTGAATACAGTTATTAACAGTTTACATTTCGTAAGCACCATTAATAAGAAACAAAAATTGAAGAAGTTATAGTCTAACAGGTTAAGTAATAAAAATCGATTCGTGGTGGGGAGAAGAAGCCCAATGGGCTTATCTAGTCTTCCCCACTATGATGGAACAAATTGATAGAACTACAAAGGAAACATGTGTCAGTTCAATTAACATAGAATGAGAAATAGGCATGGCAGCAGTAAAATCAACGTCAGTTAAGTAAGTGTTTTTTTATAGGCCTGTTTGAAAGAGTTGAGTGACCTCTGATTACGGAAATATATACATTCAATTGTATCATAAGTTTGTCAAGTATCCGAAATACAATTTACAATTATCATCCATTAAAACGAGTTAGAGTTTACTTGATTTTTAGGAGTAGAAGTTTTTCAAAATGATAGTCTGTTACAGAACTTAGTTGACTGCGCCTGGATGAGTGAGTCAACTTGTCTAGCTGTGCTAAACTAAAGAGACGCTCAACTGGAGCTGAAGATGGAAGCTCTGTTATCTGTAGGCAGCCGCAGTAAGCTAGCTAAGAATGAGTGCACGGCTGCATGGATAGTCTGATAGTGATGTTCAGCCCTTGCCCTTGGGTCTATCAAAGTGTGCTGTAAGATTGCAAGAGGGGTGTCATGATAGAATAATGTTGACAATTATGTTGCCATGCAATCTAGTGAGGTGGCTTAGTGAAATTATCGTTACCAAGCGGATAAAAGCACCAAATTTGGCATGAAGATGCGTTATGGTCTACTAAGTAAAGTTGGAGTAGGAGCCCTCTGAAACGAATAAGCGTTTTTATGTAAAACACAAAAAACCAAGGTCAAAAGGTCAAACTCAAGGGAAAAGGCCACAACTCAGCTAATATTATTCTATTTGGGTCATTCTTTTACCTGTTTGATCGGACCAGTAAGGGCTACATCAGAGAAAGACATAGAACTAGAAGGCTAACATAATTCAAGGTCATTTCAAGGTCAAAAGGTCAAAATCAAGAGAAAATTGGCAATAGCTAGGCCAAATTTGTCTTCATCTGGATACTTCTTAGTTATGGCAGTTCTGCATTGCTTTCGACCTTTGGCCTTGAAATTAACCCAAGGTCATTTCAAGGTCAAAAGGTCAAAATCAAGGGAAAGTGACCACAACACAGAATCACCAAAATAAAACAACATTTGGCTGAGTTTTAGCCATTTCCAGACATTTTGCTCAATCTGGATGAGTCACAGTTATGGCAGTTCTCTGTTGATTTTGACATTTGACCTTGAAATTAACCCAAGGTTATTTCTAGGTCAAAAGGTCAAAATCGAGGAAAAATGACCATTACACAGAATCACCAAAATAAAACAACATTTGGCTGAGTTTTAGCCATTTCCAAACATTTTCCTCTGAAAATTTACCTTTTTCACCTTAGATTAACCCCAGATTGTCTTAGGAGCATTCTGAAATTGTTGAACATTTTTATGTAAAATACCAAAATTGAAGCATGCCGACGTATATGACGAAATATAGCGTGTATCAAGTAGTAGTAGTCATAAGAAGAGGAGCTTACATGTGGAAAAAAATCTTGTCATCTGAAGTTCAATAATTCAAAGTTGGAGAAGGTTATTAGGAGACAGCAAACGAGTGATGATGGAGAGAAGAGACCCAATAAGCGCTACGCAATGGACGTTCAAATGTGGTTGTTCTGCGAGAAAGGCAAAGAGGAAAGTCGCTCTACATGACGTTTCAACATTTGATGCCGACCAAAATAATCGGGCCATGATCACAGAGCTAAATGACACACACCTTATTGCTAGAATAATTGGAGGTGACCTTATAGCATCGGAGGCAAAATACCATCTGGCGTGTCTGGTCGTGCTGAGAAATCGCTATCGTAGTCTAACTCGCAAGGTAAACCAAAAACAAGAAAACACAGATGAGAAAATGAATGAGTGTCGGGCATTTGTAGAACTGGCAAGTTACATTGACAAATCAGTGAAGTCTGGAGTTCTTCTCTTCAAGTTATCTGAGCTTCACTCTATGTATGTGAATCGTCTAGAGGAACTGGGCATCAAGAAACTAATCAACAAGACCAGATTGAAGTGTCAATTGCTAGAATTGTCCGTACTTGAAAGATCAGTACAAACAGGAATCTCAGGCTTGTCTCATGATTGGTCAGAGCATCGTTTACAACACAAAGAAAAGAGCTTCTAATACTGCTTCGAAGACCAGACACACTACAGAGCGTGAACCACCCCTCCCCATCTACATTGGCATCAATGTGCATGCACTTACCAGAAGCAATAAACTCATCCAGCAGTTATACCACATGGGCATCAGCATTTCATATGATAGGATTGTGGAGATTGAGGATTGGATTGGCACTTCTGCTTGTGAAAGATTTGCAGAAGATGGAGTGGTGTCTCCTGCTTGTTTCTGGAAGGGTTGTTCACTGTTGGCGCCCTGGACACCTCGGCCACAACCCCAGCTTGACTACGTCCTTGACTTCATTCCATGGCACTGGAATCAGCCTTTTCCAGATGCCAACCAAGACAGAACCTGGGAAGAGTAGACCATCCATTATAATACCACCTTCTGGCAAAGAAAAGCACTCTTTTCCTGACAGCTATGCGTCTGTACCAGCGGTAGCTTTCAAGACCACTGATGTTGCTGTGCCAGAATGTGACGTGTTCCCTCTACAGCGCTGCTTAGATCAGGCCAGAACCGGAGAACGGCGTTGGCTCGAGCATGCACTACAACGTCTGCAGACAGAAAAGCTCACCAGTGGAGATGCCATTGCGTGGGCTGCATATCACGCCTCTATGCTACCTCCGATGGAAGACTCTCCAGCTCTGTGTGCATTACTTCCTCTGTTCTATGAAAAATCTGCCACTCCGGCTATGATCAGACATGGCATGGAAATCGTTAGAAAAGCTGTTCATTTTCTGAATCCAGGACAGATCCCAGTCACTACATTTGACCAGCTTCTGTTTGCCCTAGCTAAGTTCGTACAGTGGAGATGGCCAGACACTCATGATGAGAGAGTGCATGTCGTTATGCCAGGTGGACTGCATACGGAGATGGCCCTCTGGAACACACTGGGGGATATCTTGGACGGCTCTGGGTGGACTACAGCCATAACAGAGGCAGACGTAGCATCCTCTGGTATGGCTGACTCATATCTGAAAACAGCACATTTAACTCGAACCAGGCATGCACATCAAGTAACTCTCTTGGCCCTACACAATCTTCAACAAGAGGCTTTATTGGTAAATTTTTAGAGAAAAATGTTTGGAAATGGCTAAAATTCAGCCAAATGTTGTTTTATTTCGGTGATTCTGTGTAATGGTCATTTTTCCTCGATTTTGACCTTTTGACCTTGAAATGACCTTGGGTTAATTTCAAGGTCAAATGTCAAAATCAACAGAGAACTGCCATAACTGTGACTCATCCAGATTGAGCAAAATGTCTGGAAATGGCTAAAACTCAGCCAAATGTTGTTTTATTTTGGTGATTTTGTGTTATGGTCACTTTCCCTTGATTTTGACCTTTTGACCTTGAAATGACCTGGGGTTAATTTCAAGGCAAAAGGTCGAAAGCAATGCAGAACTGCCATAACTAAGAATTATCCAGATGAAGACAAATTTGGCCTAGCTATTGCCAATTTTCTCTTGATTTTGACCTTTTGACCTTGAAATGACCTTGAATTATGTTAGCCTTCTAGTTCTATGTCTTTCTTTGATGTAGCCCTTACTGGTCCGATCAAATAGGGACAAGAATGACCCAAATAGAATAATATTTAGCTGAGTTGTGGCCTTTCCCTTGAGTTTGACCTTTTGACCTTGGTTTTTTGTGTTTTACATAAAAACGCTTATTAATTTCAGAGGGCTCCTACTCCAACTTTACTTAGTAGACCATAACGGATCTTCATGCCAAATTTGGTGCTTTTATCCGCCCGGTAACGATAACGTTGAAATTCAGCGCTAAGCCACCTGACTAATCATAATGCAGAGCAGTTTATTCAATTAAACGGGAGGCCCGGGTCAACCCAGCAGGCTAGCATCTTTGCTGACATTATGAAAGTAATTTGTAATTTACACTTCATTCAATTACAAATTACATGCAATAATGTAATTGAAATACAATTACAATTACTGGTCTTAAAATGTAATTCAATTACAATTACAATTACGGAACTTGTAATTCAATTACGTAATCAATTACATGTATTTCAATTACTGAACAACACTGCAACCGAGCAGGCTGGCATCTTTGCTGACTTTATGAAAGTAATTTGTAATTTACACTTCATTCAATTACAAATTAAAATCAATATTGTAATTGAAATACAATTACAATTACTAGACTTAAAATGTAATTCAATTACAATTACAATTACGTAACTTGTAATTCAATTACATGTATTTCAATTACTGAACAACACTGCCAGTAGATACGGAGAGGTTAATTGTCTTGGTAATGATGGGAAGAGGGACAGACACAGTCATCATGGAGATGGTTCAAGATCGAGTTCGTACTGCTTCTTTGTAACAGATGGAATATTTCAGCCTCTGGTGTGGATAGTAGGCTAAGTGGGGAGGCCACATCAGCAGGTGAATTATTGGATTTGTTGGCTTTGGAAAAGATCTAATGATTGAAGAGAAAGAGGAAGGGCTGCATAATTGTGTCCGAAATGAAGGAAAAGAACGGCTGATCAGCTATTTACAATGGTTTCTCGCTGCGTTCGTGGCTGTGCTCCATCTTACTTATGTGATCTTTGCCGCCCAGTGTCCGACGTTGCAGCGCGTCGGGCGCTTCGCTCTACGACGAGGTGTGATCTCCTAGTTCCACGGGCTCGCTTGGCTATTTGGCCTAAGCAGCGCCGTGCTTTTCCACTTGTAGGACCTTCCATCTGGAATGAGTCCGAACGACCTCCCGCTTATAGGCTCCTCTCTTTACTTGTGAGCCATCCGGCAGGGTTCTACAAGTCCCTCAAGTGAGTCAAGTCTTTTTCTTTAGTCGTGGCTGGGTCGGGAGCGCTTCTGAGTAGCTTCTTGAAGGGGCGCTATATAAATGCTCTGAATGAATGAATGAGTGAATGAATGAATGAATGAATGAATGAATGAACGACCTCCCGCTTATAGGCTCCTCTCTTTACTTGTGAGCCATCCGGCAGGGTTCTACAAGTCCCTCAAGTGAGTCAAGTCTTTTTTCTTTAGTCGTGGCTGGGTCGGGAGCGCTTCTGAGTAGCTTCTTGAAGGGGCGCTATATAAATGCTCTGAATGAATGAATGAGTGAATGAATGAATGAATGAATGAATGAATGAATGAATGAAGGAAGGAAGGAAGGAACAGAATTTGGAAGTGAGCTAGGCTTGAGGAGTTACGATGAAGGAGTTTGTTTATGGCTTTTCAAAGCATGCGTGTATCAAAAATTTTTTGATTCGTGTCTTTCAAAAGGCTGGTTCCCCCGTACAGCTAACTTTTCGGTGCCGAAGAAATCCAAATTGCAAAACGATCGTTGAATATGCGTTCAGACAGCGCAACGTCTCAGTAACGCCACCTGGCGAATTCATGGCGAGATACTTCTAACGCCGGGATCATTCTTGGCGCTTCTTGCCTCGCAAGGCCAAGGAGGGTCAAAGGCATCGCAATCGCAAACTCCAAATTTAAAGCGCTATTCGAAGGAAAAGCGCAAAACTAACATATCTCGGCAATAACATCTCTGGCATAATATGAAGAACATTATAGGATTGAACAGTAACACGTACTGGTCATAATTTATAGCACACAATGGAAAACGTTATTTAGTTAAGAAGTTCGAAGAATCGAAGAGCAGTCCTTAACCTTGAGGCAGCCATGGGTATGAAGTGTTAGAGACCTAATTTTCCTCGGCATATGAGGGCGGGTGGCCAGACTTCTCAATCAGTGGCGTAACGAAGGGTGATAGAGGGGGCAGCCGCCCTCGGGCGCAGCACCAGAGGGGCGTAAAATTAGCCTTCAGTGGTATATAATTATAGTACTATGACAAGAACGATAAAAAGTTAACAAGAAAATTAAAAAGGGGCGCAGTCATCATCATTGCAATCCTTGCCCCTGGGCGCTGAAACCCTTCATTACGCCACTGTTCTCAATCGGTCATTTTCTCAGTTCTCGCCTACTGCCCTATTCATTATAGCTGAGCCGGTTAGGGGTCAGGTGGAGCAGATAGATCTCGAACCAAAAGTCTGTCCTGGGGGATTTGACCCCCCCCCCCCGACCTGTCGATTGACAGTCCAGCACGCGAACCACTAGGCTACACTATTAGCCTATCGAGCTAGGGACTATTTAGTTTGAGGTCTTATAATTAATGCTTGTGCGTAGACCTATATAGCCTATACTTATTTGCCATCTAATTATGTTCTGAAACTATTATAAGGACGTGTCTGATTCTCATCTATTGTACATAGGGGCCGTCCATAAATGACGTCACGCACCTAGGGGGGGAGGGGGTCGGAAATTTGTGACGATGAGTGACATGGGGATGGGGGTAGGGGCAAGAGAAGTGTGACGTCACATCAGGTCTGTGTAATTAAATTTAACAAATAACAACAATTTAATTTTAATAATAACAGCACTAATTTTGTGTATTAAAGTTTCATTATTTTTTGATTATTTTAATGTATACGGGCACCATTATTACTAATTTTCTAATTATTTCAATATTTGGTCACCGTTAGATTTTAAAATATTCATGCTCTCCCTGTTTATACCACGCAGGAGCATTTTGCTTCGCCATGGAAATTTGGTTTTAGGGGTCAGAGCTTTAATTGTGACGTCATTTTCAGAGGGGGTGTTACTTTTTGTGACGAAGTGTGACGAGGGGAGGGGGTTAAAAATCGGCCAAAATTGCGTGACGTCATTTATGGACGGCCCCATATAGGCCTAATCAGAGCTCGAGGGTACGCGTACCCTAGAACAGAATACGTTAAAATACGTACGTACCTTTCAAAAATAGAATACGCGTATGGTACGTATCATACAAAAAAATTTTTATTTATGGTTTGTTTGCTTAAATTAAATTGAACGTTTTTATAATGAGCAATGACGTGGTTAACGTATTTTTGTATTGTTTACGTACCCTAAAATAGGGTACGTTAAAAAACGTAGGCCCTACGTACCTTTAAAAAAATAGAATACGTATGGTACGTACCCTCGAGCTTTGGGCCTAATAATTGTGTAGGCTATTGTGCCTAGCAGCCTAGGAAATTTATGACATCAGTGACCTCTCTTTGCCTCTTTTCTCAAGTAGGCTACGTGTTTGAAACCCAATGGGGTTCATTAGGCTATGGATGTCGTTAAAAATGACATAATCTGGACCCATCCCATTGACCGAATATTTGGCATTACCCTACCCGTGTGCATTGGGCAATGGGCATAACTCGATCCATTCGCTTTGTCCGCATTTTGCCGACACCTCGATCCTGGTCCCTCGATCTTTGAGGACGTCCTTTATGATGGAGGTCCTCGTTTTGTTCGATCGTGATTTCGTTTCACCTGAAGCAGCGCTATAAAATTCCAGATTATGATTACAAATACGAACTTCAGTGATTCGACCACTTCCTACCCTCCCCCATCAATGGTAGCATGAGGCGGGGCAGTTGGTACAACAGTTACTGTAGGCCCTAGGCCTATTCGAGCAGAAAATATAAAAATGACAGAACATCAATTAAACCATATAGATCTTAAGAGTGATTAAATAATTAACGTACAAAACATTTCCGATCGCACAAAAAACACCTCTTAGAAATACTATCTGTAAGTATTAGAATTAATAAATTCGTTCCACTAACAATGGCAAAGAAGGGGAAACGGATGTAGGTTCAATCCCCAAAGCAGGAAGGACCTTTAGCTGTGGCACAAAAACAACCAGTGAAACAGCCGGGTTTAATTTCATTCAACTGTTGCTCAAAATCAAAACAGACTCACACAACTGACAGCAAGCACGGAAACGAATCCGAGACGCTGTGACAGGCACCAAATGACGAACCAAGCCTAACAATATTAGTAACATATAAAGGCCTACCACCCTTGCCACAGAATTAAGGGTGGATCCTGATGGAGTGGGGCATCTGGCTTACCCCACGCCGGTTAGCACGAGGGTTCCAATTAAACTTGTAAATTAAAAATTCATAAAATTGAGATAGGAGGCAAAGATAAAAAATTTTAAACGAGGAATTAAATAGTAGGTCACCCTGAAAATATGGTCCTATCTTACAGCTAGGGTGTGACCTGTTTGCTGGATTCGAAAACAGGCTTATAAATGGGAAAACAAAAGTGTTACAATATAAAATTTGGTCACAACAGAATAGGTTCATCAGGAGCAATAGAACATTTTGTGACAGTAGAATAGGTTCATCAGGACTCAGGAGCAATAGAAAATTTTGTGGCAGCAGAATAGGTTCATCAGGAAAACAGCTTAATTAAGCTTTTAGGCCTCTTTAACTGGCCCTTGCAGTCATATTTAACAGGCCTTTTCAGCCATAAAACTGGCCCTGTTACTCCTATTTAACTGGCCCTATCTTTGATAGTTTCTGGTTAGGTCCATGCACCCAATCAATCGCTATAGCAATCAAAATCATCATGATGGTCCTTATTGATTCGTTTATCACACTGGATTCTATACTCTATATATATATATATATATATATATATATATATATATATATATATATATATATATATATGCGATTTCATATGTCCTTTAATGTATCACATTTCATGTTTAAACACAATTAATTAAAATTATACAACATAATGCAAACAAGCATTGAAACAAATCCCCTGCCGAACCCTCCAGTTGTGGATTCATTGTCCAATTCTGGGGAAGGGCATAACGACGTATGCCTCTAAAGTTGGTCTACTTTCAGAACGTTTTGATTACCAACTATATGTAGTTCCCCAATAAGGTTAACTCATGCTCAACCCCCCGCCCCCGCCCCCTGTAGTTGTCACAAACCTTTCGTAAGGGAAGGTCAAATCAAGGTCGTATCATGGTGAAGGTCATATCTTACATATCCACACTGGCTTGTACAGCTTCAAAGACGTTTGGGCTTAAGCACAGACAAATGAAGGCAATGGTCAGAGACCTCAACAGCTTTCAACCCCAGAAGCAGACGAAAAAGTCAAGTATGTCCGATTGTAACTGGTCATTTATGTAGCGCCTTCTGAAAACCAGGCAGGTGAATTACCACAGAACACTACAATCGAACATCGAGAACCGAGGTCGACAAAATTTTCCACAGGTACAAAATGCTCATACGATACACAAGTGATTTAATTAGCCCAACACAATATGCCGAAACACGACACCTCAATAAAACATAATATACGACCGAACCGACGATCGCGGCCTCAATTGCAAACTGTAGAAAGGTTCAAAGACTACAAAATCGACAACCTGATGAAACAGTTCAAGTTCTTTTGAATATCTAGCAGACCAATGACTCCTCTGTTCAAACCACAATCATCTCATCATCCACCATCTTCAATGATTAAATAAAAACGATAGTACCAACTTCCAAGTTGAATCAGATGCATGTTGCAGAAATCTTGAATATAATTTTTTACATTACTACCCTAACGAGAGTTAAAAAAGCGTACTGTTTCAACGCTTCTACCATATTTAAGACTTAGCATAGATGGATTTCTCTGTTTGAACTGATTTTCACCAAAGGCTTCAACATCCAAAATTCCAGCCAGTTTCATTTTACTATATTTCTATCAAAATCTCTGATTGTGCTAACATTTTTAAAAGGACTTTCATTACTACATTTTAGGGTACCGGAATGTAGGCTAGTAGAATTTTCCAAATCATTCCACTGAATGTACTACCGTATTAGTTAGTTTTCTGAGCATTCAAAGCATTGCCGTTGCTGAAAAACATTAAGGCCATGAAGTAGGCCTACAATGCATTCTAAGTAGAGCTTACATCTTAAAACATTCAAAACAGAGGCGATCAGTGCATGCAGCAATTCACATAATATGAATTTTTCACAAATACTCAGCACACAATCCCAGAGTGTTCAAAACATAAAAGAAAAATATTCTGAGCTGTACATACATATAAACACATTTATAAAGCGCCTTTTACGAATCTCTCAAAAGCGCACGGCTGTCTGACAGATTCTGTGTCGATAGTCCGAAGGTTTGATAGTCCGAAGGTTCTGTAGTCTGACATAATAGCGCTCTAAATTATTCGCCCATTGTAGCATATAGTTTGAGCATCAATCCAACTTCTACTTACACAATGATTTTTTCATAAATCCAGCTTCCATTTATACTATAAAATAGTTTTATCAGTCACATTTCTATTTACACTATAACATTTGTTCATCATTCCAACTTCTATTTAAGCAAGAATTATTTTCACCAATCCAAGTTCCATTAAAGCAAGAGTTATTTCATCAACCCAGGTTCTATTTAAGCAAGAATTCTTTTAATCAATCCAACTTCTATTTACACAAGGATTGTTTTCATCAATCCAAGTTCCATTTAAGCAAGAGTCATTTTCATCAATACCACTTCTATTTAAGCCAGAAATCTTTTCATCAATCCAACTTCTACAACTTTCAGACTATCGTACCTTCGAACTATCGACCTGTCACCGTCTGACAAGATGAGAGATACAGCCAGAAGCTCGTCTTTGTATTAGTCAAAACTGTCCTTAGAGCCAATTACATTTGAAGGGTGTCAAATGATATGCTTAGCTAACAAAACTTGCTACTGAATTGTCTTGGGCAGTTTGGAAATCGGTGGGAATAAGAAAATTACTTCTAGACAGCTGTAAGTTCGTAGACAACATTAACAGGCCATTCAGATACAAAAATTAACTTACAAGCCTTACGACAACGTTTCCAATGGATTTCTTGCACTCAGGCACAATAAATAAAAATATACTTTACATAATGCTCTTAAATTATTACGTAATACTATATTCTTGTGACCACAAAACGCAAGTGCTGACAGCTGCGTAGCCACTGGTGCGACAATGATCCAGGAAAAAGTACATTTTACTGGGAGCTTTGGTTAAACTCCACCCATACTGAGTCTCTGGGAGGCCTGGGTTCAACTTCACCCATACTGAGTCTCATTATTATGCAGGGTGCAATTAATAAATGTTGCATGGAATGAAGAATCTGAAACACCGTTGATCATAACACGTTTTCCGCAATTAATTATCGTAACTGCTCTCATTTCAGCAAGTTCTGATTCGTGAACTAAATCCCTGGAAGTGCAATCAAAACTACCAGCTGGAACACATTCTGTGTGCATGGATTCTCTTCATTGAACTTGTAATCCAAACATGATACACGTTTACAAGATGAATCTGCATAACTCAGACACTTGATTCCTGGACGAACTTATCCAGTCGTTGGTGCCAGACGCCAAACGATTGTTTGCCCTTCCCTTGCTTTTGTCCGTCAGCCTCATCTGGATCGGTGCCAGTCACCTTCTCAAAAACCATTTTAGGTTTGTTACGGTTCGCTAATCGCGCAGCCGGCGGCTCGAGCAAAGCGGAAACCGTCGAAGCATCAGAAAATCGAATCAAGTCGGTACTGTTATCTCGCTGCTCCTGAGCATTTCCATTGAGTAGCAGGCTGTCACTAGTAGTGTTCCCTACAGGAGCGGATTTGTTCAACAGCTGAGATTTTGATCGGGTCACTGTAGCGGCACGGTCCATGACGGGCGTGCTCACAGCTACTGCACGCTCTGGGTCTATCTCGAGTTGTGTAATCGGAATTTTCTTAAGAACCGGCTTTCGCAGGGAGTCGTGGAACGAGTTTTTTGCTGGAGGTTGATGCGAAGACGATGTTGGAGCTTTGAGTCTGGATGTGGAGTCGGTGGAGGAGTCAATTGGGGAACGGGCTGGTTGGGGCAGCCGACTGCTGGAGTGGTTGCGATCAGAACGAACAGACTTCGAGATTGTCGCTTCTACACAAAAGGTGATTTTAACAATCATAAATATACTTAACTGATTGCAGGAATTTATAGAATAGTTAGGTGTTCTTTGAATAGATAGATAAATATGTAGGTCCTTAAATAGTAAATAAATACATGTAACAGAAATATGTTCTTAAAGGTCAACAGTCAAGTCTTTAAAAGGTGAGTAAACAGATAGTGTCTTAAATAAGTGGGTTTTAAAGAGAAAATTCAAATGGTAGGTCTTTCAATAAGTAAGCAAA
The DNA here is from genome assembly GCA_020284085.1 of Aporrectodea caliginosa. Classification (NCBI taxonomy): domain Eukaryota; kingdom Metazoa; phylum Annelida; class Clitellata; order Crassiclitellata; family Lumbricidae; genus Aporrectodea; species Aporrectodea caliginosa. The sequence goes on along the minus strand of JACEVL010000555.1, from coordinate 112,378 downwards.
AAGCTGTTTTTAAAATGTACATAAATACGTCTGTACTAGGTAAATAAATATGTTCATAAACAACTTGGGTATATGGTCTACGTTCAAAACCGCGATCATAAAACAGCGATCGTCAAAATCGCGATCACAAAATAGCGATGCACAAAACAGCGACTACATAAAATAGCGATCATCAAAACAGCGATTAAATTCGAAGATTGACTTATTTAATGTACGTTGATTGATCCTGATTGCGAACCTAATTAGCGTTAATTATTTTACTAAATCATTTGAAGTTGTTGGAGTGAGAGCGGATATGACAGCGTTGATTGGTCCTGATTGCGAACTTAATTGAACTTAAAATGTTGTAGTTAAGTACATCGCCGGACAAGTACCAGATCCATCTCTTAGAATCTACAGAAAAACTGCAGACAAAATAAAAAGCATCGTCGGCGATTACACTAATCGTGGAATTGGACATAATTTAAGTCTTCAAATTTAACATTACACATTTGTTATAATTACGTATATTTCGTGATACATTTAAAACTTTCTATAATAAATCGGTGAGATCGCTGTTTTGATGATCGCTATTTTATGCAGTCGCTGTTTTGTGCATCGCTATTTTGTGATCGCGGTTTTGACGATCGCTGTTTTGTGATCGCGGTTTTGAACGTAAACCGGGTATTAGAGCTGTACCGATTTAACGGCCATACGCGTAATCGGGCCGATTATTAGAACAATCGGCATAATCGGGTATCGGTAGCAATAATCGGTTAATCGGTGCCGATGTCAAAATTGTGTTATAATTTAATAATTTTACTTGAATTATTGCATATTCCAAGGTATTTGCTTCGATTTTCATCTATCGTTTACGTCCCTTATTATTTACGCATTAAAACATTAATTTCCCAACTTAACTTTGTCTTACCTACTAAAGATGATAAACATTTAATCTCACGAGTCCTGTATAGAAAGCCATCACCTGCCCACCAATCCTGATAAATATCTAATATAGTCTTATATAGATAGCATGCATGCATTCTCATCACATTCTCAGTTACTCTCGTTCTAACTAACTAAACAATTCATCAGGCATGGACAATTGGACATAGTTGATGACAATTTCTCGCCTTATTGTCGCTCTAATAAATTATGGGCTCTTGTTTTATGCTATAATCTTGCCTATCATTCACTTGTAACTCTTGTTTACTCACAATGTACCTGACAGCGGTGTGACTATCAGTTTTGTTGTTGTTACCAATAAACGAATATAATAATAATAATTTAAACGTCCACCTTTATAGTTGTGACGCTAGATTACTGGTTTATGTTTCGGAACCGAACATTTTGACTAAACAAATAATGAAATATTCGGTCTCATAATGGGTACTGGCAATTTAATAATCGGCTATACGCGGTATCGGTATCGGCAATTTAATAATCGGCCATACGCGGTATCGGCATAATCGGCAAAAAGCGATATCGGTACAGCTCTACCGGGTATATACCTCGTCTTTGATTAAAGTTGGTGATGCTGCCAGTGTTAATGCCACAGTTGGTCAGCATTCTATCGATGCACTCCTCCAGCACCAGTGGACACCTGGATGTTGCTTGGCGCCTCTTATAGAACAACAGGTAGGCGGTACGAGTGACAATTTGTGCCTCTCGCACCTCTTTAACATTGGCATCATCGAAGAGGTACCACTGACCACTCAACGGATTCTTACAGACGGCTGGCATAAAAAACAATCACTACTATTAATGACGATGATGATTATGATAAAGAGAAAAAAGGGCTCCCTAATTCTTTTAATCCTGAGTGATAATAATTATATACCTCCGATAAAAAGTAAAAAATGTTAAAGAATAATAATTCTAGGAAATGCTGCCTGATTTTTTTTATTCTGTAGAATTATTTCTACTTTACATAAAAATAATAATAAATTATACACAATATTAATGTGCTTAATAAAATACTGACTAATTCAAATGAACTCTTCCAGTCCAAAGATATCAATAATTTTAAATAGATCTTGATATCTATGAAACTAAAGTTTTCTTTTGGACTACATTTCAACTCCATTCTCATGAAACAACTTTGAACGGATCAAGTCTACTTAGAATGTTAGAATCATAAATGGACAGTGTTGGATAGTTACTTTTCAAAAGTAACTAGTTACAGTAATTAGTTACTGGAAACGAAAAATTAACTACGTACTTACAAATAGTTACTTTAGAAATAAGTACTGAGTAACTGATTAGTTACTTTTTCAAAGTAACTAAGTATTTGTTAGTTACTGTGTGTGAGAATGTAATGTTCAGAGACATGAGCACAAAAGGAAATGTCCAGGCCACTTTAACTCATGTGAGCCAAAGAATTTACAGGTTGAGGATAGACGACCTTTATTAATATCTATAATGCCATAACAAAATTAGACGATGTGAACATAGGTTATTTAAAAGTAATGCAAAATAACAAAAATTTTTGCATTACTGTTACCTCACAAGAGCAATCAGTTACCGCTGTGCGTTACTTTTGACAGAAAGTAAATAGTTACCCGAAAAGTTACCACAAAATAGTAACTGGTTACAGTAATGCATTACAAGTAGCGCAATAATGCATAATGCTGTAGATGGATCTTTAGTATAAAATATTCTAAGAGAATTTCTTAACATCTTACCTCTGTAATGTCCCTGTGACATACTTCCGTCGTGGTTACAAACACCGTAAAGGTCGTAAATGTACTCGTCATCTTTGATTCTTTCAGTCTTGTTATTATTTGAACTCTGACCTTGGGTCATGTGACAGGTCATGTCAAGGCCACTGATGGGAAACTTGATTAGCGTGTTCAGTTTAGTTCGACTCTCACCCTCCTTTGAGCAGAAATTTCACAAAGCAGAATTAAGGGATCAATGCATTCAATCATAATGGAATAAATCTTAAACATATCCTTCAAAAATAATCCTGATAATGAAGATGATGACACTTTTTTCAAGTCTGTCATTCGTCTTATTGACAAAAAAGGATCAGAGTCTTAAGCTAAACCCAAGAGGCAGCCAAAGTGTTAGCGATTTCATGTTTTCTTAGCCTTAGCAAACAGGCGCAGGTTATCAGCCCACTCCCTCACTGCTTGCTCTTTCAACGAACAACAGTCCAGTATCAATGTATTCACTACAAGCATCATAACTTTCAGTATTGATGGAGATTGGAACCTTCAATTTCTGGGTCAACAGTCCAGCATGCTAATCTCTTGACTACTGCAAATTCATCTTTCACGATGATGATGATGATACTGACTGTATACTGACAACTTTTATTTCCAGAAGCACAATGCATATAACAATTAACAACAATTATAACTTGACTATTACATATCAGTGCATTGGCTAGGGAACAGGGAAGACCCAAAAGGGGCACAAGCCCCGCTTAATTAGGGTCACCCCTTTTAACAATAATCATTTATGGCTGGTTAGTCAGTTGAAAGAAAGAAAGGTTCAACTCAATAATGTTCTTAACTAAATAATAACATTGCAATTTACTAAGAAGATCAATATGTAAGAAAGAAAGGTTCAACTCAATAATGATGATGATGATGATGACGACAATAACTTACTGGCCCACTGTAGCCTGACATAAGGTTTCCTTAATTAACCTATAAGATTTTGACCAGGCTTCATAAAAGGATTACGATTTTTGACTATTTAACTTGAAATGACCATTAACTCATGCCTTTTGCATCATGATTAAAGGTGCCATATGCAAAGAAAATGTAAATGCAAAGTAAATCTTCAAAATTTCTCAGCGCCCACAAAAGCCACTTCAGGGAGACCAGCTCATGTACCGGTGCTATATCAAATCAAGTCCGCAATAGCCAGGCTGCTTTGTCCATTCTGGTGCCAGGCCAGAATCTGGGTCAAGCTGACTCATTGGTGCTACGGTCATTAGATTCAATTAGATTATGGCCTCACTTGAATTGAACATCATTGCTATAAAAGTAATATATGATGACAGCATCATAAAAGTCAATGGATAAAAGTGTTTTATTGCTATGAGAATGCTTGTCATGCCTGCTTGAAGCGTTTCAGGTGAATGATCATCAGGTCCGGAAGGGTGCTGAGGTTGAGCGACTTGATGGTTCCTCGTTGGCACTTGTGGCAGTTCGGACACAACCAAGTGTCTTCGGCTCCCAGCTGTCAATCAATCACCCAATTGAAACAGAAGAACCATTTCATTATGCAAATTTCATGCAGGTATGCAGGTATGACAATAGATGAGGAATGAAGTACTGTCATGATTAACATATGCGTGAAAACACACGGTACTCTCACTGCAAAATATGAGTCAAGAGCTACGATCAGCATGCCTGCATATGGCCGTGATGAATATGCATGAGAAAACAAATGAAGCGATTACAGAGATGAAAAGAAATCAAGTTAATGAAAGTGTACATTGTGTTTTAGGACTGAAAACACACGAGAAATGCAATGATGAATATGCATAAAAATTGCAAACATAAATTAGAGCTGACAAGTGAAATGATAAACATACTTGAGAAGAATCCAGGTCATGAAAAAGCATGAGGACGATACAGATAATGAATATGCATGAGAAAGATAGAGACGATGAATATACACGAACCTGTTCCTGCTGGGTAAAGGCGTTGAAGCATTCTTGTAGATGGGCAACGTCGGTCTGTCTTCCTGCCTCCTTGATCTCTCGATAACTCTCGTCACACATAATCTCCGGATGAGTATTATGAAGGAAACTAAATCCCAGCAGAAATAATCACAGACTGTGACAACAAAGACTCGCTGTAATCATCATCATCTTCTTCTTCTTTCTTCTTCTTCTTCTGGCAAAGATGATAACTAATTGACAGAACTTGTGAATTTGATGAACAACTCTGATCTATTAATGGCCGCTTTCCCACCATCATCTGCATCATTATAATCATCTTTGTCATCATTAACCTCACAGGTAATGTCATCACCATCACAATCGCCACCACTATCTTCCTCCACACCTGCATTCTAGCGTTATAATTCTTTCGTTTTAAGCTTTATTTTGTATTATAATTAACATTATTATATCATCATCATCATCATCATCATATTATCATCATTTTCACAAGGATTTTCATCGGGACCAGGTTTTTGCCATCATCTTGGATGCTGGCAAGTTGCCATGGGGATAAATTTATATAGCTTCTTTTATGAGGTTTCAAGAGCACTATTTCACCTGTGTTGGTTGCATGTTTTTTCTTACTTACCATGTTAAATGTTTTTCACCTTACTGTACTTGATGTAATCTTTAACACAATTCTTATATTGTTGCACTGTATAAACTTCATTTGGATAACAGCCAGTACCTTTTGTAGACGCGATACTGCCATTCCAAGACAATCTTGATGTGAGGTGGACACGAGGAATCATCAGTACACAAAGACAGAGCCCTGTAGGACAGAACGATTCCAGTGAATTTATATAGAACCAGCCAAAAGAAAACAGGTCCTACTAAAGAGAAGATCACTCTCATTAGGACAGTTATATAATACCTTGAGATCTAATCTGATCTGGAAATATCTATGGTGCCAAATATCATAACATATAATGCATCAGTAGAATATGTTGCCTAGCAACTTTTGTCCTGTCTCTGCTTCTCTTTTGTTCTCAGGTCAAAGAACCTCTAATGAGTTTCTCTTGAACAGTCACTATAGAAATTTGCAATTATGACTATGATTACATAGACTTATCGATGCAAGGCTGCTTCTAAAGAAAACCACATTCCAAAAGCATAATCCATCGGACCAAAGAAGTCAAGACTCAGGAACCACAAAGGCCCCACTCTTGAGACTGGAAGACAGATCATAGAGGGTAGCAATCCAAAAAAGATGGAACTTCAACCCTGACTTAAACTACCCCTAACAGAATCAGGCAGAATATTCCACACTCTTGGGCCAGCAAGCATGAAAGACCACAACCCAGTGCCATTATGGCTCAGGGTATCATGTGGCCAAACATTTTCTGTCATCGCAGATTTGAAAAATCTTACAATATACAAAAAATTGTCTGATGAAATAAACAGTACACAATTAACTTAGGACAAAGGTCTTACTCGTCAACGGTGACAGCATAAAGAGGAAGTTCGTCCGAGTCTTGCAGTGACACCTCGTCATATTCTGTGACAACTCGCATTTGAAACCAACTCCCTGTCACCAACTGCAACATCAACCCAAAAACAGAACATTTAATTAGCATAATAATAATTATAATAATAATAATAATAGTAACAATCATAATAAAAGTAGTAGAAATAGCAGTAGTAATGATAATAAAAATGATGATGATGATAATATTATCCTGAACTAATTTTTTATTCCCACATAATCATTTCTCCCTCAGATAAAAAATCTAAAAAATAAATAGTAACTGGGTGGGTGACAGATGCAAAGTGCAAACCTGTTCTAAGCGGCCTGGCATGACCATGGATCGCATTCCTTTGAGCACAGCGGCCCGCAGCTGAACGATTGTCACGTCACGACACACTTTCAACACAAATGGACCAGCAAACCTAAGCAACAATTCACAGCATGAAGCACATAGATGAAACTCCAAGATACAAGTCAATTACAAGTCACTGGTGGGTTAAGTGCAGTGTTGATTTAGTTTTGCCTTGAGTTTTAGTTTCAGTTATTATTAGTTTTACATGCTTGGTGTTTTAGTTATTATTAGTTTTAGTTATTTCACCAAGTCTTAGTTTTAGTTAATAGAAACTGACACTTCCTCGTTACAGTTTTAGTTTCTTCAGTTTTAGTTTCAGTCATTCACTGACATTTATCCAACAACAATGTATATCAAATTACTGCAAATAGGCAATAACAACATTATTCCTACAGTATGACAACATGCCATGTATCATACATGATAATTATAATGTCCTTTGAATGATTAATGTAGTAAAAGTTTTTGTTGAGCTTTATGTGATTCACGATTTTTGCCCCTATCTTAGGCTATCTACAAAGACATTGAATATTCAAGGACACCAGGTTTTCGTTTTGTGTTTTCGTTAGGTTTTTGTTAGATGTTTTCATTATTATCAGTTTTGACTGTTTTAGTTTCAGTTATTGTTTTTGGCAGGTTCAGCAAGTTTTAGTTATTATTAGTTTTAGTTATTTCACCAAGTTTTCATTTTAGTTTTAGTTTTGGTTAACTATAACCTTGAGTTTTCGTTAACGAAGGTTTTCGTTTTAGTTTTCGTTAACGAAAAACACTAGTTACGTGTCTCCTTTCGTTGTCTCAAGACCACTTTTTTCTCTGGGTCTGTTGCACTGCGAGTGCCTCTGATTTGTGTGCACTGTGAGAGGTGCTATATAAATTTATAGATACAATACAATACAATTTCTGTCTTTAAAGCCAAATGAATTGATAAAATATTCCCAGCCGGTTTCTCTCACCTTCTGCATCGCCTTGTGATGTCGCTGACCCGGTTCATAGCCACGATGCAGATCATTTCTGTGGGAGCATATTGCCCATCTGGGCTGTTTCCATTGGTTACCATTTCATCAGGTGTAGCAAACATCTCGACTCCATAGATGAAGTCAAGAGTTGGCAAATCGACGAGTTTCTCAGAGTCAAGGAGAGTTGACTGAAATGTACTGTCATAGATTTGTGTCAGGAGCAACTGCAACATGGAACAATGCAAAGACATTAAATGCAGAAGAAAACCCACACACGTGCGCACATGCGCTCACACACACACGGTTGATATCTCTTGTATCATAATAGTGAACTAAACTCCATCTTCATCAATATCCTCTTCCTCACAATGCTACAAGACTGTTTCTCTGCTTGGCCTGGGTTGGGAGTGCCTCTGAGTTATGGATCTTGAAGGGGTGCTATATAAATTCTGATTGATTGATTGACTGATTGAATGAAGTATATTTACGAACAGTCTGGTGTACATGTACATTAAAATCACTTCAAATCTCATATGACCTGTCACAATCATCTCACTGATCTCATCTGTCTAAATCATCTCACCAGTCATAATCATCTCAACTATTATAATCATTTCACGTGTCATAATATAATCATCCTGTCAGTTATGTTCATCTAATTCATCACCATCATCTTCCTTTAAGTATTCATCTCATTCACACTCATCTCTCCTGACACAATTGTCTCACCTGTTGTAATCATCTCACCTGTTTTTCATGGATATCTGCTTTCCTGGCCAGAATCCTCCGCAGCTGAAGAACCGTATCCGATGAGGTCATCATCAGACCGTACAGAACTGCGCGATAGTTGGGCCTTGACACTGTCACAAACACTGGTAACCTGTTCTTCTGCTGTATTGGAAGTGACACTGAAAGAAACGGGTCATATGTGTCACTTTGACGGTGACAACTCGGACAGGTCAAAGTTGAACGATACTTTGCTTGGAAGAGATCAAAGATAATGCTACCATTGTTGTTTGTTCCTTTAAGTCCATTTTCTCCCTGCTGGTTGTTCAACATAACCTGTGTGCATAGACATCAAGTAAAAATTAGATAAAAAATAATTCATATGATCAATTACAAAATAGCACTGAAAAATATTTCTTGAAATGTCAAGTTCCTTCAGCAAAATGCCAATGCAAAAAAATTAAATGTCAACACATCACTTGATCATTGATCCAGAAGTTTATAAAAAGCTGGAAATAAGACCAGGAACCCAGTGCTTCATAACACAACATGACCAAACATGTTCTTACATGTACAGGTATTACCAGATGGACTGCACCCTAAAGCTCTAAAAGAATTAGCAAGTGTCTTAGGTGTTCCACTTGCTATACTGTTCAACAAGTCACTTCAAGAAGGAGTGTTGCCAGAAGACTGGAAATGCGCTAATGTTATCTCTATATTCAAAAAAGGGCTAAAAACTGAGGCAGGGAACTATCGTCCAGTGTCATTGACATCGGTGCCATGCAAGATTATGGAATCCGTACTGAGGGATAAAATGTTGAAGCATTTAGATACAAATGATCTTTTATCACATAATCAGCATGGATTCACTAAAAACAGATCATGTCTTCAGAGCCGTTTTAAGGATTTTGGGGCCCAAGGCACATTACCCTAACCTTAAACATAATCCGATTTCCGCCTCAATCTCTCAGTCTAAGTTAGGCCTATATTGCATTAATACATTTCATGTGCAATGTGCATATGAGGCATTTTGTTAAATTTAATGATGTAGGTCTAGTACTAAACTGCTAACAGCATGGGCGTGCAGAAATTTGTGAGAGGAAAAATTTTAAAGGGGCAAAGTTTAGAATTTTTGCAAGGAGGACTAACAAGGGTGCCGAAAGCAACCTATCACGTCACCCTCAGTGCTCGCTCCCGCAATTAAAGGTCTGGCGCGGATCCCAACAGCTGCCAGCGCTTTTGAAGCATTTGACATGATATGGTCCATGTGGAGCCTTTTTAGCGTTCTGGGTTCCATTTTCAGCTATATCTGAACGATTATTTAAAAAATAAAACTGTTAAAAGTTTCAATGTTTTTACATATTTTAAATTTTTCAGGTTTATCTTGACTAGTTTGGATAAAAAAATAAACTGTAGAAAAATCATAGCCATTCATTGTTAAAAACTAAGATCATAATTATTTTTTTTAATATTTGAAAAATCCAGGAGGCAATGCCCCATTGCCCCTCCGGACGCCCATGGCTAATAGCCTAATACAGCAATCTTTGTACTACAAGTGTAAAATATAAATTTAGTTGAATATACGTTAAAGTTCTTGTTAAAAATGGCAAATCGGTGATAACAAGCAATCACAATCTGCATAGTAGAAAGGGTAGAAGCTATCAAAATAACTTTACGTTAATATATTGGGTGTGGAAATGAAGTGACAACAACAGCAGTTTTATATTTTGTTAGCCTAACTTAAATAAGTTTGCCAAGTTCACTACCGAGTAGGCCTAGCCTACCGACATGACGACATCTAGCCTACTAGACTATCTGTGAGAAATCTGATTAGGCCTACGCTTTGTTATAATTTAAAATTTTAAACAATTTAGAAAATGACTAGGTTATAGGACTGAGAGAGATTTAATATTAAAAATTCATATTAACTTATCAAGACATAAAAGTTCTTTGATGCGTAATCAGCGTTGTAGAAAGCAGACGAATGACAGCAAAAATATATAAATAAGCTGTGCGGACAGTGCCATGCTTTAAAATTATTGATTTATCTCAGTCTAACTTCTCTAGCGTTCTGCGCAGAATGAGCTTATTACCAATAATTATATTTAACTAAAAAACGTGTGTTTGAAGATGTGTTATTGATCTAACTTATTATATTGTGGAGTAATATTATCGTATTGTTATTACATGGTCGCGATGTAGTTTTGTTTTTGGTTCGCCGCGGGGCCCCCTGTTGCGCGGGGCCCTAGGCACGTGCCTCGTGTGCCTAGGCGTTAAAACGGCACTGCATGTCTTACTAACCTGCTAGAAACATTTGAAGAGTGGACACAGGCACTGGATGAGGGGCATGGGGTTGATGCAATATTTTTGGACTATCAGAAGGCCTTTGATACAGTGCCTCATCAGAGATTGATTAGCAAACTCAAAGGATATGGAATTGGAGGGATTTTGCTTAAATGGATTCAGGACTTCATAACAAATCTGAAAATGAGAGTGGTACTAAATGGGCACGAAACAGATTGGGCAGCAGTTCTCAGCGGAGTTCCACAAGGATTGGTGTTAGGGCCACTGTTATTTTTAATTTACGTCAATGAAATACCAGATATAATTAAAAAGTTCGGTGAAAACGTTTGCTGATGACACAAAACTATGGAGAACAATACAAAGCGAGATCTTGCAGCAGGATCTAGACAGGTTGGAAGACTGGTCAAAGGAATGGCTGTTAAAATTTAATGCTTCTATATGCAAAGTCATGCAAATTGGAAGAAAGACGACCATGAACTATCACCTAAGGGATGGAATGGATATTGTTAACCTGGAAGAGACTGAAATGGAGAAGGACTTGGGAGTATGGATCAATAAAGATCTGAAGTGGAGCCAACAATGTAGAAAATCTGCAAGCAAGGCAATGGCAGTTCTTGGCATGATAAAAAGGAGTTTCAAGTAGATAGATATTGACAGTTTCAAGATACTGTACAACACATGTACTCGACCACATCTAGAATATTGTGTCCAAGTTTGGAACCCATACTACAAAAAAGATATAGAATGCCTTGAGAAAGTTCAAAAGAGAGCCACTAAACTCGTCAGGTGCTTGGCCAGAATGCCGTATGAAGAAAGGCTTCAAAAGCTGGGTCTTTTTTCCTTGGAAAGAAGACGAATGAGGGGGATCTCATTGAGACCTACAAAATTCTCCATGGTTTCGAAAATATCAACGAAAAAACCTTCTTCAAGAAGGAAACAAGTGTAAATTTGCGAGGTCACAACATGAAACTGTATCATGAACACGTGCGTTTGGACATTAGAAAATTCTTTTTCAGCTAAAGAATCGTGGATCGCTGGAACCGGCTACCACAAGAAATAATAACTACAACAAGCTTGACCACATTCAAACATAAACTGGACAGTTGGATGCAAAGACATGGGCAATAAAAGCTTACACAGCTTACCTAGCCCATTAACTGTATTTACTAAATTAAAACAATCGTTCACCACAGTTGAACAAGGTCATACTTAACTTCAAAACTTCTCAGAGTTCATATGTTGACCTCCATCTGTGCATTGTCTACCCTATTTGGTTTCCACTATTTGGTATCTTTCAAGTTTCCACTTTGTCATAACTATCACTATTACAGTCCCTACCATTATTACTATCACACACACGAGTTCTCTCATTTGTATTGCATGGCTGTAGTAGGGTTTGTAGAGTTTGTGTTGTCTGCATTTGCATGTAATATCTTGGGTATGTAATGCTAAGATAATATGACCAGAGGCGGCCTTATACAGTCCTTGACAATTTTGTGCTATAGGCGATGACAAAGATGCTGCCCATTACTCATAAATGACATCTTTTTGATAGAAATGACTGTCACGTATTTCGTCGGAATTTTCCGTCCCTTGAAAAGTGCCGCTCTAGGCAGCTGCCTATATTGCCTACAGCTAAAGCCAGCACTGACTATGACAGCCACAACAGTTAACAGGAATTGATATAGTATTGCCATACTTGGTCACATTATACAAAAAAGCAATCAACTGAATTTAGTGGAATTTGCAATAATCTGCGTCACTGACCGCTTTGTCCCCAGTGCTGCACAGTTCTTCGTTGACCTTATCGAGCAACCAGAGCAGAAACTCCTGCGCATCATTCTGTGCTGTTCCGCTGTACTGTTCAGCAATGTCGCCAACAACGTCCTTAAATGCGCTCGAGATCTCCGCACGGTAAGAACCGGTCCAAAGACTTTCGACTAAAGTCACAAACTGTCTCGTCAGCACACAGCTGTTTCCGAAGCCACCGAGGCTAGTCCGAAATTCGTCGCTCAGAAGATACTCCACTAAGAGATCCGTGTTGCTTAGGCACTGAATCACTGCGTTCATGAAACAAGTATTTCCGTGATTATGGACTCCAATTACGCCTGGGTGTTTTCCGTTTGGAAGAGTCAGTCTCATCCGCGATGGACTGTTGACGATAGGCACTGCGATCGAGTTCGCCGACGACGACGAAGTCTGGGAGAAGGACCCTGATCGGATTCGTTTTGGCTGCTGCTGGGGGATACTTCCTGTCGGTTCTTCTCTGCGAATCGTTCCGGGACTTCGACGGTGAAGACTCGGAGACGAATTGGAAATGTTGCGGAACATGTTTCGCATACCGTCGACGGCCTTGCGCCACGGATTGCGTTGTTTATCACGGCGATCGAGGGACGCGTTCCCAAACTGGTCGATGATGGGTTTGTAATCATACTGGTGGGCATGGTCGACGGAAAGATTTCCCCGAAAACTCTGATTCCTTCGCACTCTTCCCTTTCCGTTCGCCGTTGATCCGTCATCGCCGTCCGTCTCGTAAGATGCGTCCATCCGCCGACCGCCTCGAACTTTTCCAGCCGACATTCGACGCGTAATTACTTAATTTCAATTGTAAACATCGTATTTGTGAGCGTACATGTATATACTTTAATTGACACACCTGTGTACCTCGTTTGTTGACGAGCAAAGAGACACACGTGACCCCAGCAGTAGTCAGAACGAGGCGCAGGTGACCATAGAGGTTAAAGCTGATTACACATTATTGCGTGTAGGCCAACCGTAGGCTACAACTCTTTTACAGCCGAGTTCACTCATAGAGCAGAAATCTTGAATATATTATTTATTATACAATTTATAGGGCCTATGTATGTATCATGACGGGGATTTGAACCAACAACCTCTGAATCGACATTCCATGACAACCTTAATTTCACAGCAACGAAGTTTATAATTATGTTGAATCATGACTGTTGATCTCACGTACATAATACATTAGGCTATATATATATATATATATATATATATATATATATATATATATATATATATATATATATATATATATATATATAGTTGGTCTCTGAAGTTGGCAATGGCATAATTTTTATGCAGGCCTGCTACATGTACGTTGGCCCAGTGAGCTTGGCTGTTTACGTACGAAATCAGGATACGTGTCGCGGTGTGGGCTTCAATCTTCAATCTTTCTTAGGACCCAACAGTTAATTCTTGAACATTGCACACTCTAGGGGATCGTTTCCAAAACCTAGTGTGATTATTTTAGCAATTCACTTGGTCGGTTAATAAAAAAGTACGCCTAATTTTCTGGCTTAAGTGATGCATGGATTGTATAGGCCTACTAATAAATTTGGTAGCCTAATGTCATCACTTTAGACTTTCAATTGCATTTTTAATTTTCTCAACAATAATTTATTGTAACGGAATTGAATTTGATTCGAGTACGTATGACTTTATTTTTACTTTTGATAGGCTATGTAATAGTCAAGTTATAATTGTTGTTAATTGTTATAATATGCATTGTGCTTCTGGAAATAAAAGTTGTCAGTACTGTTGTCAAAACCTGCCATAGTGTTGAAATTTACTGCTGACATTTCATTGACATCATCAGTTTACAAAATAAACTGATAAAATATTAAGCTCCACATTGATAAAGTGTTATCCTCTGGCAGTCTTAAAATTTTGCTACAATTCTCACAATTCTGACGACCGGTATATAATTAACTTTGCACAGCTAACATTTGCCGGAAGAGAATTAGACGGCTTTTAACAGAACTAAACATAAAAACCTACTTCACTTCAAATTTAGCGCTACAAAAGACGAAATATCGCCACTTCTCATTTTAGACGAGATGGCAACCACCTGCGCTGCTATAGCAACGGAGACTCGATTTCCCGAGCGGGGTCTGTTGTGCTTATAATCTGTGTGACAAAGGTAAAGATTTTGTGAGTTTTCTTTTATCTTGATGTTTAATTTTTTTAGAGGTGTTTTAAGAACTTTCAGAGCTGCAACTTGCTTTCATTTGAACACAATGGCTTTGCAATCATCCAATAGTCAACCATTTCTATTGTCAACACTAAAACATATAGTACTAGGGGTATAGTAAGCTTTCTGCATGCTTGGAGTAATAATGACAATGACGAAGACACCAGTAGCGACGACGATACAAACGACAATTTATCATCAACAAAATGAATAGAATGGGATGAAATGTTTCGTCGAAACTGGGGATTTGGTTGACTTTGTGTTAGAGATGTATTTTATTGGGTTGATAATTTGATTTCCTTAGCCTTGGGGAAAGATGCAGAGACCTCATTCGGCGCGTTCGGATGGAAGTGACGTGGAGGGGGATGGGTCCGCGGAGCAGGAACAAGAACTGATGCGGTTACAGAAGGAGATTCGCATTTTAGAGAACGACAAGCATGCCTACAGCACCGAGAGCCAGAACAACATCAAGATGCGGAAGTGAGGATGCTAGGGCAAGACGATCATCATCGTCACCACCTCATCTTTATCACCATCACTCTTACCATCGTTGTCGTCATCATCATCATCATCATCATCATCATCATCATCATCATCACCAAAACAACCACCACCTCCACCACCATCATCATCATCATCAAAACAACCAAAACAATCACCAAGAACACCATGACCATGATGGCATGACCACCATGACCAACGCCACCTCCACCATCACAACCACCATGACTAGAACCACAACCACCATGACTAGAACCACCACCACAGGCGTGAAATTGCCCATGCTTTTCACAATATCTTCATTTGCCTGACAGTCATATGCAAAGGCAGGCTCTTCCATAGTGCTATGAAATTTTCAGTTACATTAGAATCCATGAATTGTCACAGAAATCAGATTGGGCGACTGGAAAAGGAACACGAAGAACTGACGAAGACATTGCAGCTGATTGAAAGTCGAAGCAATCAGAGGGAGAACGAAAGACAGTCGGAAAATCTGGAAGATCTGGGAAAACAAAAGAGTTAGTTTTTTCACATCATTAGATCAACCAATCCAGCAATTAATACCAGTCAGTAGAAAACTGTAATAACAACCGGAAAATCAGTCATATAATCTCTCTAACAATTAACAAAACTCATAATAAATGTTAGAATTACACTTGCTCTGTTTCAATAATTAAATTTAAAATATGACCCTTGTACTAATATAAAATATATCAGTGACAGATACAGAGACCTCAGTTGCCTACACAGTAAGTCCACTCCTAAATCAGTAATTCAAATATTGTAACACTCATGCTTCTTAAAGTAAGCAAACTTAAAGAATTAAAGTATTAGGATAATAAACTCTTAAAATAAGCCCTTAACTAAAAAAACAGTGTCATAACAGCAATCATTCATAAATGAATCAATATAATTATGTTTGATCACTCTGCTCTAATTTCATCTACTGTAATGACTTCTCTAACATTGTTATCAGAATGCACAAAGCATTAATTGAAGGTCTCTTCAGGTGAAACCAGAATAAACTAATACAATATAATCTATTAGAGAAGCCTAGTCAAAAGTTGAAAGGTCAAAGAAACTAGAAATCGGCTAAGGTGTGTAATCAAGTTGAAACAGACAAGTCTCAAGTTTCAAATTTAATCTAATCCGGTCCAATCCACATGGTTGCTACAAGGCTGATAAAATAAAATTCCATGACTTTCAGTTACCTTTTTCCATGACTTAAAGAATTATTTTAAACGAAAAAGAACCTACTTTCTATTTATTTTATCGATGTAATATTTTATAAAAAATGTTACCACGATGTTGTTATTTTCTTCCATAGATCTAAAAAGTTACATACTGGAGCAGTTAATGATTTTTCCATTTGCCATGACTTTCCATGACCTAGCAAAAATCCACTATATTCAAATTCCATGACTTTCAAGGACTTTTCTTGGAAAACACCTCTCTTTCCAGGCCATACATTTTTTAAAGTCTAATTCCATGACTTTCCAGGTTTTCCAGGATCCGTGGGAACCCTGAGTACAGTCTTCCATAATCTAATGACTTCTGTTCTTTATCACAATGCAAACTACGCATCAATTGATTGTCACGTAGAGTGCAAATGTAACCAACAATTATAATCCATTGGACACACAGTCATTGGCGTTGAAATCAACCGGAATTGTTTCTCTACATAAATGTTTGGTTACTGTAATTTTTCCAGAGGATGTTGAGAAACAAATTGAGGACGAGAAGGAGAAACAGAAAGTGCTTGATGCACAGATCCGTGAGGCCGAGAAGAAGATTCAGAAGGAGAGAGCGAAGGAATCGGAGAAGAAGAACAAGCAGCGACCGGGAGGAGGAGGTGATGGAGACAAAGGAGCAGCTCAGAAGGGCAGCGAAGAAAAGAGGAAGATACGGAAGCTGGAGGACCAACTTCAGTTGGTAAGGATATGCTATCTCCATCCCTTTCTTCATTCTATATTCCTCTCCTCTATTCATCCAAATTCTATTCCTCCATCTTATTTCTCCACTTTATATTCCTCCATTCTTCATCCTCTTCTCATCCATTACTCTTCCATCTAATATTCCTCAATTCACTATTCCTCCATCTGTTCCATATTATTTGTTCTATTCCGATTATCCTATATTGTCTATTTCCCTTCCACAAATCCTTCATGCTTTCCCTCCTCTCATCTGTTATTCCATCCTTCATTCCTACATTATCTATTCCTGCATCGTATACTCCTACTTCCTTCCACTCATTCATCTACTATTCCTTCATCCTCTATTCGTCCATACTCAATTTATCCGTCCTTATTCATCCGTCAAGTATTCCAGTCCTTTTAGTAAAGTAATACCAAGTAAAGTAAGTTAATGTAAGACGAGGAAAATGAGGTAATAATAATAATAATAATAATAATAATATCTTTTCTTTAATAAGCGCCTGACAAACGCACTGCGCTGTACATTTACATGTTATGCAATTTAAATCTTAACTACTAACAGAACAGACAGCTTGCAATACAATGGCGCTAATA
Source organism: Aporrectodea caliginosa (assembly GCA_020284085.1). Classification (NCBI taxonomy): domain Eukaryota; kingdom Metazoa; phylum Annelida; class Clitellata; order Crassiclitellata; family Lumbricidae; genus Aporrectodea; species Aporrectodea caliginosa. Next base: position 94,883 of record JACEVL010000555.1, on the reverse strand, counting down.
GCAGCCTACAAACATATCCGCCCAACGGGGGCTCGAACTCGGTACCTCTCGGTTTGTGTGCCAGATGTTATCCAATGCGCCACGGGCCCCCCCCAGATAATTAAGATAATTAAAGTAAGATAATTAAATAATGAAAAATTAATTATTGTAATAAATATGAGGTCATAATTAGAAACAATTGTTTGAGTCACTGTTCGATTCCTATTTCCATGAAGTATTTGTCACATTGCTAGGCAAACAAGAAGCTGGAAAGCTGATAGAAGCAAACATTCATAAATTTATTCTGTATAATTTAATAATTAAAAAGAATGTTTGATTCATTAATTGACTCTTATTTCCAGTAAAATATTGCTTATTTGTCTCTTTGCTAGGCAAACAATAAGTTTGGAAAGGCGCTCGAAGCCAACAAAGAACTGCGAAAGCAGATAGATAATCTGCGGGTGGAGAGACAAAGATTCGATAATTTGTACAAGAAGTTGGACAAAGAAAAACAAGATCTGCAACAGGAAACCAACGACATCATGGACCAATCAACACAAGCATATGACCAGAGGTAATCTCAAAATGCTAGAAAATAAAAGGAAATAATTAATTACTCAATTAATTAATGCAGCTGCTAATAAAATCTAATCTTATCTAGCAACAACAACACATATTCGACGTTTCGTGTTTATTATGAATTCAAACTAACACACCGCAGTGTGATTACAAGTTATAGTATGAACATATCATTACCGGGTACAAGTTACTGCAGTAGTTGAATTTAACTTTATGGCAGCCATGCAAGGCGCCCATCTGAACAACTGCTCATTTTACCAATGCCACCTAGCGAATGGAAGACTGAGTGGACTTTTGGGAGGATGATCTCCTGCTTTTCGTGCCAGAGTGTTACCATTCACCTAAATCCCACCCCATCCGATCTACTCTAATGCAATCTAAATGGCTTCCTTGGTGTATTTGTCGTAATGGTATCATTCGACGGTTCTTCCAGCAAACTGTAGTTAAAAGTAATTATCTCTTGGCAAAGTCTGATCCAATATGCGAGAGTCACTAGAATTGATATAATATGCGAGTATTTGTTGGCATATTGGCCACTAATGCTGCAGCGGCAGCTTTGAATGAAAGGTTAGGTCGTAACATGACCTGTATCTAACACAACTGGCCTGTGAATTATTCACATGACCAGCCATTGATAATTAGCACACCAGTTCTGTGCTCCAGTCAGGAATCTGAGTGGTTTGCAGAACTATCTACCACTGCGATACTCTCTGTCAGTTATCTAGATCTGTGTGTTGGACTGTTGTGTTTAATAGGGTTGAAGCGCAGGAGAAGATGGTTTTGTTGCGTGAGAAATCAGAGAAGGACATTCAGCAACACAATGCAGAGATGAAAGAACTGATCCGCATCATTGATCACGACTACAAACTTCGACAATTCATGAACACAAAGGGAAAAGATCGCGACGAAGATAAACAGCTTGTTACCTGGAGAGATAGGAAAGGTACTAACTGCTCATTACAGCTGCTAGTATTATGTTCATGTTACAACTGCTACTATTATGCACAATAAAACAAATGGTAGTAGTATTGGCATATTACAGCTGCTAGTACTATTAGCCAAAGTTAGATGATAGATCAATATATTTATTGGTCCAAAAGAAGAACATTTTCAAGTCAAGTAATTCCATTTCTTAGGAAACAAGAATAGTTCATCATTGGGACAAAAGGTAGATCTGAAGGGACCTAGGTTCCGCTAATTAGGGTTCCTTAATAACCAGTTGAGTTCATCGATGGCAACTGATGCTGCAAGTCAAAAGTTGACGTTTTCATACATTGCTCAGCATTAGACAGTAAATACAACAGAACTCATTAACTTGACTAAACAATACTATTGCAAGACAGAATGGAAGGATGGATGGAGCAATTATTATTTAGTAATTAATTGATTAATAAATTAATAATTGTAACCAGCCAACCAATCTGTGGTGGTTTGTGACTGTTCAGAGGCCATGACAGCGGAGAAGAAGAAGGCAAGTCAGACAGACTCTGTTGAGTCGTACGAAGCGGCGTTTGAGCGCATCAAGGACATAACCAAAGAAGAAGACATACACCTCATCGTCAACCAGTTCATTGAAGTAGAGGATCAGAACTTCGCTCTCTTCAACTTCGTCAATGATCAGAACAACCAGGTCGAACTGCTGCAGGAACAGATCGAACAGGTTAGTGTTAGAACAAAGAAATTGGTAGCAGATCAAAAGAAATTATTGAACAGGTTAATATTAGAACAAAGAAATTGGTAGCCGATCAAAAGAAATTATTGAACAGGTCAGTGTTAGAACAAAGAAATTGGTATCAGATCAAAAGAAATTATTGAACAGGTCAGTGTTAGAACATTTGAAGAAATTGGTAGCCGATCAAAGAAATTATTGAACAGGTTAGTATTAGAACAAAGAAATTGGTAGCAGATCAAAAGAAATTACTGGCAGATCAGAATGTTTCTTAGCAGATTGCAGTGGGGGCAGGAGATCAAGCAGGTTGTTGGCAGATGAAAGAAGATGGCTAGCAGATCAAATAGGTCAGCACAGAACAATTAGTGGATTTGACTAATCTGATTAAATCAAATTTGTTTCTTATTCTGGTCTAATTTAATCATATCTAATCTAACATATTGTTAATTTAATATAACTTAATCTAGTCTATTTGAACTGAATCCAACCTAATTTATTCTAACTTGTTCTAATCTAGTTTAGCATATTCTAGCTTAGTCAGCCTGATTTAATCTAATCTATTATAACTAAAGCAAAACTGTAACTTCTGTGAATAATTAATTAAGTAATTAATAATTAACTAATTAATGTAACCTAATTTATCTAATCTGTTCTAACCAAAGTCAATTCATTAACTTCCATTATGCCGGTGACCGTAGGTGCGTACTGACATCCGGCGTTTCCAAAGCCAGGGAGTGGAGCTGGAATCGAAGAGGGAGATGATTCTGAAGCAGTTGGAGGAGAGACAGACAACATCTTCCAAACAGGCGGACGAGTTTGATGCCAGGCACAAAGAACTCGGCAAAGTCTTGGATCAACTGAAGTCAGGTAGGGACATTGTGCGATGACATAAAAAGATCTATTCTGTCGTTTGACCCAGCTGAACAGAATCTGTGTAATGAACGTGAACTAGTTGTGTGCAAACACTTATTTCTGTCAGCATACAGAATTTGCTACTGGCATACGATGGGAAAGTAAACAATAAATCCTGCAGTGCACTGACTTCATATCTGGGACCTTAGGGTTCATTCATTGTCAGTAAAAGAGCAGAAAATTAGAGCTTCCTCTATGTTCTATAGGCATGGGGTAATTGGAATGCTACTTTATATTTGGTAACCAGGCACTCCCTCAACATTGGCAGACATGTTTTTGAGCTCTGGAATCTGGCTCTAGAATGTGTCAAATGATTACGAGTTTTTAAGCTGAATTATTACAGTTTGGAGCCTCTTACACATGTCAGATCAAGAATTTGATTTTGGTTTTTCCTCTGCCAGCATAGGTCTATACTTATTCCAGTATGCAACTATACAGGGCTCATATGAGTCTCATCAAATGATTACTGGCATGCTTGCAGAGATCTTATGAGTTTTTCTTGCACTAGTCTTAACTCAAGTTTCTCAAAGAGCTACAATTTGAAAATAGTACACCTCACACATTTACAGCTTTTATTGCTCTTATATAAGTACCAAACCTAGAGTTGGTTTCTATTAGATGAGTTGCAATCTGAAATTTGTGATTTCCTTGTGTGCTTTTCTTGTGCACTTTCCTTGTCTGGATTTTGTCTAAAGTTAGGCATCAGTTGCATTTCAAGAACATACAACGTGTGTTCATAGAGGAGTTCAAAACCTAGAGTTTAATTTCCAGGCATCAGCTCGCTGTTCGGCAACATCGGCTGCGATCGTTCTGCCATTGACGACATGCTGGGCGCAAATGAAGGAATAACGGACAACAATATGTTGCAATATCTTGGATTGATTGAAGAAAGAACGAATGAACTGCTTCTCGCTCAGGCATATGTACACAAACAAAATGTACGTTCACAGTCATTCTATCTGGTAAAATAAAATGCAGTAGATATGGTCTCTGTAGCAGACCAAATAGGGGTTTCAGTGACACAAGCTTTCTTATGACTTTTATTGTCTTTTGCAGTTTATTAAGCCACACAATTTGCCTTTCAGACCCATCTATTCATTTACGTTTTTTCCAGGAGATATCCAATCATTTAGCAATACAAACTTATAGGTACCAAATTTGAAATCTCTTGCATCACAAGTAAAAAAAACTTCTCTGTCATCAGATTTTCAAGTTACATGGTCAACCATAAAAATCCTTTTGCTGCATTCAGAGATATTTAATTAAATAGTTAGCAAATATAACGTTGCATACAATCAGTTAATATGTGGTTTTCTTTTGTCAAAGGACTACGAACAGTATGCAAGGCATCAGCCAGTTTTGTTGGGTGAAGGACCACACCCGCAGCACCCTCCACCTTCTGTGTATCCGCCTGCTGTGGGGTAAGTCCTCTTTCCCTTTGGGTAAGTTCACTCTCCCTTTGGGTAAGTTCACTTTCCCTTTGAGTAAGTTCAATTTCGCTTTCGGAAAGTTCAGTTTATCTTTGGGAAATATCTGTTTAAGTTCTGTTCCTTTTCTAAGCCATCGCAGCCCCAGAGAAACTGTTGCAAGATGACATTCCAACTTGTGACATCAACACTTTGAAATCAGATCCCATGCTTTGTTATATGGGTGCGGGTTGTAGAGCGGGTAAAGATGGAACGCTTTCCTCTCTCTGATTCTGACTGTTTCCTTAATGAGATTTACTCATTCACTCATTTTATGTACTGTAGCTATCTCCTCAATAGAAATTTCTATGTTGATAATTATAGTTTTCACAGATGTTCACAATCATTCTATCTGGCTAAATAAAATGCAGTACCGTAGATATGGTCTGTCTTGACGGACCAAGTAGGGGTTTCAGTGACACAAGCTTTCTTATGGCTGTATAAGTCCTCATAATATAATAATCTAATCTAGACACTTCTGCAGTGCTGTACACTGGCTTCCTGTATCTGAGCATATGAAGAAGCCAGCACTCCTCATGTACAGAGAATGTGCAATTCATCCTGCTTATCTATCATCTACGGTTATACCTTGTAGCTCTGCTAAAGGGCAATTCTCTTTAGTCAGCATCTTCTGGAATGTATGTTGTTCTTGGTACACGTCTTGTATTTTGCTAGTACTCATTCAGTTTCTGGTCCCTCCATTTGGAACTCTCCAACTCCATAACTTCTCAACCCTTACTAACACTCTTTCACTTTAAACTGTAAACTTACTTCTTCCGGTCTGTTCATGGGTATTAATGTTTCCCGTTATGTATATACTCGTTTACTGAAACATTAAATTGTCAAACTGCAGCTTAGTACAATGAAAAAAATTCTCTAATAGGCTGATTATCATCTGCGGCCAATATATTGGATTAAAGTGCCTAATGGTCTTGCTGTATATTTCGGTTTCAAAGGTCACCTCTGAACTTGTAAGGAAGCATTATCAAATTTCAGTTGTATCGTATGCTATAACAAATGATTTCCGAGTACAGCTTTGTACAGTATGTTCTATATTTCTGCAATGTTAATGCCTTGGTCTTTTGTTGCCTCTGTTCTGTCAGCGTTTGCAAACCCTTCTGTTCAACCAGTGTTTTTGTGTTGTACGGTCAGAAGTGTCTCTAAGAAGTTTTTTAAAGTAGCACTAGGCATACAGTTGCAATTACCGTAGCATTACATTTGTGTTATAGGGATGAATTTGACGAAGACGATGGTTCCGGATCTGACGATGAAAACCGTCCACTGACAAAAGAGGAACTGCTGGAGAAGGCACTTAGGTCTGTGAGGAAACGCGAGAACACAACAAAGAAGCAAGGGTTCCAGTACGACCTATCTGATACACATGAGAAGAGCAAAAAGAAAGATAAGCATGCTAAATCATCAAAGGCCCTTGTCAAAGTCTAAGAGGTCAACTGAAATGGATAAAAGCAAAAACAAAATAGTTGTCAACAGGATATTTCTACTGGAACTCTGTGTTAATGATAGCTTAGAAGTCTATGTCAATCCGGGGGTGAAAATTTGAAGCATACACCCAATTTCGTTGGTAAGAAATATTATGACTACTTACCATATAATTATTTCATTTAGGGTAACAGAAAATGGTCAAAAAGTTATAACAACTCCAGACTTGAGGCAAGAATTGGTCCAAAACTTTATTGTAGGTGGCAGATGAGGCAAAACTTGTCAAACAGATTTGGCCACCAAATTTCATTTAAGGAAAGTGCACATCGCTGTTTAGTTCTGCTGATCAAGTCACAAAATTATTCAATTTTTTGCAAAATTGATCAACCCATCGCAAAAGAAACTGCTGTTTGAAATTTTTTACGAACTGCACAATGACACTGCTGAATTGAACTCGACTGTGATTGTAGTACAATTGTTTACTTTCATATATCTAATATATTTCGAACCATCGGTAAAAATACTGCTGTTAAGATTTATATGCAAAGTGCCATAATACATAATGTGTGGCATAAAATGTTGTTCGTTCGATTGCTAACCATACTGCTGTCTAAAAAACTCAACTCTAAACAATACAGGGTGTTCAAGTAATTAACTCTTAACGCAGTTGTGCAACCATGGCTACCATTATATGATTTCACTCCTTTTGAGTTTTTAAGTTAAGAAATATTCTGCTGTACACCAGATATTCATTGAAATATGCTTGATTATATAAAACAAATCTGATACATGATTTTAGGACATGGGTCCAAATGGAGTTCAGATAGACCCTACAACAAATAAACTCGTTATAAGATGACCTCGTTTTACAGCCATTCTTTATTATGGCACCTAAAAACAGTGGTGTAAAGAGTTTCTGGTGTACCGTACTTGGGAATGTGTGCCTTTTGGTATTGTAACTGCTGTAGTGAGAAATGTCATACTGTTATACTGTGAGAAATGTCGTACTGCTGCTTTGACGTTAACAACAAATCAAAGTAAATCATAAACATTGTTCTTCTTAAATGGTCAATCCCCAAGAAATCTCCATTATTGCCCTGAAAGAATATATAGCAACTGTGTTTAACTCCCTCTGGATTTGCCCTTCCAGTTAAACAACAAAAACTATTGTTTTTAATCAACTAACTATTCTAAAATCCCAAAGGATTGTTGCTACCACTAATAACAATAAACACTCTATTCTCAGAAGAAATTTTTAAATGCAAAGGTATCATTTCTACATAAGTTAATGAATTATAAGTAACATTCAACTTCTGAGCCAATTTTTGCAGATGTGGATTTTGCACAATGAACAGTACCACAAACTTTTCCTACAGCGTTTGGAAAAATTGTACTAGAGCGGCCGAAAGAAGTTTTTGATGTCGTGACATGTGGCAGCCGCCTGGCGCAGTCGCTGTTTTGGCCTGTCTTTGTTCTGTTGTCGTGTGACATCTCGGTGACAGACCGTACAGAGCGTACGCAAGTTGTCGATGTCACATTGACCGCCACCTTCTGAGACTGGCAGGATGTGGTCGACATTCCAGAACTGACAATACAAATTAAAGCAACTGACATTCCAGAACTGACAATACAAATTAAAGCAACTAACATTCCAGAACTGACAATACAAATTAAAGCAACTGACATTCCAGAACTGACAATACAAATAAAAGCAACTGACATTCCAGAACTGACAATACAAATAAAAGCAACTGACATTCCAGAACTGACAATACAAATAAAAGCAACTGACATTCCAGAACTGACAATACAAATTAAAGCAACTGACATTCCAGAACTGACAATACAAATAAAAGCAACTGACATTCCAGAACTGACAATACAAATAAAAGCAACTGACATTCCAGAACTGACAATACAAATAAAAGCAACTGACATTCCAGAACTGACAATACAAATTAAAGCAACTGACATTCCAGAACTGGCACACACAACTAAAATTGATCTGCCTGAAACAGATCTCTAGACCTGATATCAAATGCATAAGTAATCAAGCTGTAGAAATTTTATCCCAAATTTTGTTAACAGCACAGAACATCCAAGAGGGCAGAGTCAGATCATGTTTATTATTTGCCTCTGACAAAGGCAATTCTTAAACGAAGTTCAACGGCATTGTTTTAAGACCAAATTTATTCAAATGCCAAAGTTATAAGACGGTTCTTATGCCTACCAGGCCTTCTGTCGGTTGGCGAATCATCTTCTCTTTGCATTCTTTGGTCAGAATGGAATATTTGCTTTCTTGGATCATTTTTGCTCTTGTTTCGAAACTAGCAATGGATCTGTAATAGAAATTTCTGTAAAGAATTATTCCTGAATAAAAATTAGCACTAGAATTGTTTCTTAGTTGTCCCCAGCAGACCAGAATAAAGTCAAGAATTCAAGCATTCAAGGACTGAAATAATAGCCACGTGGTGTTTAAGAAACCTTTCACTGTCAAATATTTGTATACAATAAAATCTAGTCTAATTTAATTCAGTCAACTTCAATAACTTTTTTGATGGGCAATGGCAGATTATACACAATGTATTCATTTATTTGAACCACTTGTTCCACCAAGATGATTCTATCAGATTTGGACATCTTCTGAGCCACTTAACACCTCTGTTGTGTTTGCAAACCGATAATTAGTGTGGACACTGTGAGTATGGCCAGTTTTTAAGTTAAGTCATGCTTCCCGGTCGGGTCGGTTTATCAGAGATTAATTTCTCGGATCTTTACTGCGGGTGGCTCGGTCGCATTATAAACGTGGAGTACAATACAACACACAATACAACACATCACAATACAACTGGGGCGCGGTGGTTTGGGGTATGTTCGGTGCCTTGCAGCTGGAGGGTTGCGGGTTCGAATCCACCTCAAAGTCGCCGCGTAGGGACCCTGGGCAAGTCCTTCACTGCAATTGCTCATGCGCTTCGGCGTGAAACTCCAATTCAGCGTTCGCGCAGTAGTCGGGAGCGCCTCTGAATGGGAAATCTGGTAGGGGCGCTATAACAAGTGTTCAAATACAATACAATACAATATACAATCTCAGTTTATCATGTCTATCTCTTATCACTTTTGACCAATCTAATGAATCTACTATGGCTAAACTGCTGATAGGGTCAAAAGGGCTGAAAGAAAACATGCAGGGACTCAGGTACTTGTAAAACTACTTACAAAGTGCTTGAGTAACCAATATACTCAGACAGTGCAGCTCTACTTTTGTGACAGTTACTGCGATTTGGCGTTACCTGATGTTTTCGTAGAATTGATGGGCGTCGAACTGACACATTTGACAGACTCCATGCTCCAGATTGTAAACTTGCTGGACGCTGTAGCCACGGTTATGCCTTGTCTGAAAACAAGCACACAAATGATGATGGTCATCAGAAATCTATGGGTTTAATATAATCTAAAATAGGAACTTCTATTATTATTTCTGCATTTATTAAGAAGCAAAATCTAATGACTAAGCATCAATCGATGGCATTGAGCAATAACTGTGAGTGAGGGATATGTTCAAGATCCTCATACAGTAATGGAATGATCTCAGGTGAGTCTTGAACCTGTACTCTCCATGTTACAGGTCAAGCACTTAAACAAATCGACTAAAAATCAGTAGCTTAAAAACACTAAGAAAATTTTTATCAAAAAGAAATATTTCAGAATAAACATTGTGAAATGAATAAAGAAAGACGAGAAGGTTGACTTAAGATTCAGATATATAAATACAGCAATTTACCCAGAATTCCTGGAAGCAGGTTCGGCTGCAGAGTCTTGTTTGCCATGGATGCTTATCAAGTGTTGCCTTGGTAACTAGCGAAGTCTCGAACACAGACTGACAATTTAGACAGAGAGGATTTCCGTCTTTGTCCAGTGCCTACACAGGTCAATAGAAGTTTACACGTCCAAAGTTATCCAACGAACACACCATTCTTAATATACATAATGAAGTCATCACCTTTTTTCATAGCAATGTTTACATCTTGTAATTTGACCATTAACTGCTTTAACACTTTAAAAACGACAGTTTACTAAAAGTGACTAGGAAACCAATGCAGCTCATCGTTAAAGTGTTAAGAAGTTGTCCCAACATAGCGGTTAATGTAGGAGACAAATAATCCTCCGACCATCTGATGATTAATGATTAACCAGACCCTGAGCTAAACTACTACCAGGTTAACCTGGTACAAAATCTACTCCTTAGTCACAAGGGCACTCGTGAGTCAACAACTTCCCTAGTTCGTCATGCCAAAGCCGATTGATACAATTGCTATCTGGTGACAGTTGTATCAACAACTTTCCACAAAACCATCATGCAGAGACTGCTCAGCCTGAACTCACATAATTATCATTACATTGTTATAATTATTTTACTTAAAAACAGACATTTGCAACACACATAGCACAATTAAACAGCCTCAAAGGCACATGCAATGACCTCATAATGCTAAATGATATAATGCATCAAGTCAAACTTAGAAGAATTCTTAATCCAAACAGAACACTTAAGATTGAACCTGGCCAATTCAGAACTGACCTGAACGAATCCTCTAAGCACATTCATGACATCATCAACGGCAGGCGTGGTGACATCGCCAGCCCTTGAAGGTCCACTGGTCTTGGTAATAACCCTCAAAGATCCACCATTCTCAGCAACTTTATTCAAGGACAATGCAGAAACGTCAGCCTTCAAACACAAAATTGGTTTGAATTCTTAAATCAACAAATTCACTTTAATCCAAATTAACTACATTTCTAACTCATGGTGTGTGAGGCCATTAAAATTCAATTCAACTCAAATAAGCTGGGATATTTCACAACATTCAAGATTTTATACAGTGAATGAATCCTCTAAACACACTCAACTCAGATAAGTTTAAATAACGAATGCCATTTTCTTTTAATTCAACAGAAAACATGTTAAATCCACAAAGCCTCAACAAAGCTCAAACTGTTTCAACTGAAAAAGCATCTACACTCAGTTAAGTCTAATTATGGTAAACCTAACTATATTAATCTCAAGTAAGTTAAATCTTAACTATGCTGACCTACTTTCATGTGAAACAGCTCAACGTATATTCTCAATCTCCCTAAGTAACTCTTGCTTAGCTCAGTTAGACAGCCACATATGTAGTGCCTTTGAGAGGTTGTTAAAAGAAACTATACAAATGCTTTGATGCATATACACTAACTACCAGTACACTACACTTAATAATTGAAATATTATAGTTAATAAACAGTAAAAAAATGACAACTGAAAATGAGCTACAGAAATTTCATTACTGTCAAAAAGTGTAGTAACCTTTGTTGCATATCTTTGTTTTGTAAGAACTCTTCCAGTCTTCAGCTGATCATAGACGGCGGAAGGACTGACAAAAATCTGTCCGCTTCGTACAACAAGACGTCTCTTCGTCTGTGATAATCTAATAAAAAAAAACTTAACACAATCTAATCCAACCCAATCTAATCGGGACACAAAGCACTGTTGATCGATCAATGGTCACTTCTAAGCAAAACTACGATCTGAAATCACAATCCTTTGAACATAACTATTCATGATCGATGAGAACCCAGAGACTGGAAGAAAGGACAAAAATAATCAAGAAGGGAACAATCAGCACCAACAGCTAGAGGCAGAAATGGAGACAAACAGACAGTGGTATAAAGACACAGATAGAAAGACAGAAAGAGATGAACAGACAGTGTAGCGACAGACAAAGAGATGGACAGCAAGACAGAGTCTACGAAGAGAAAGAAACAGACATACAAAGACATCAACACAGACAGTAATTATTACTGTAATTTTATATAGCGCCCATTCCAGACTAGCTACTCAGGAGACAGCAAGTGGGCAATCCGGTTGAAAACAAAGATAAATTTCTACCATTATTTCTCTATCCTAAGACGGACAAATGAATAATCCACCTGTTCCACTCGCGAACGAATCTCCTGATGAGCTGAAGATGTTGGGGATGAAGAAGGAGTTGTGGAAGATCCGCATAATTCTCCAATTCTACATCAACCGGAAGAAAACTGATGTGCAGCGGGGTGCCCGCCTAAAAGCAAATATAACCTCAATATTGAATCCAATCTAGAAATTTCAAGGGTGCCATTATTGTAATGCATCAATCAGTGGTCACTTCCACACAAAACTGCATTTCAAAATCACAATCCTTTGGAAAGAACCAGTCAAAAAACCTAAAACTAAATACATCTTATAATCCCTCATTTAAAATATATGCAATACATAACTCTTAGAATTAATCACTTCAAAAGGTGCTGTTACTGCTGTACAAACTTATAGTCACCACTGGCAGTGCCAAGCTTTCCGACATGAGAGGCCAATGAGCTTTCAAGAGGGCTACAACAATCTTCCATTAGCAAATCAAAAGGTAAGGAAACAATAATTTTTGGGGAGAACCTAGGCTCAGAGGTTCAGTTGGGGTTCAAGGCCTACCCTGGCCTCCCCTTTGAGCTGCCATTACCAGATATATACATATGAAAATTTGCTCATCGGTCAATATAAATTTTTAAGGTAAAGTGATTCTATCAGTAAGCTGTGTCACACCAGCGACCTAGTAATTAATGTAAACCAAAAAAATCATATAATTACAATCATACATCAATCATCACAGTCCATAGTAAGGGTAATATAATGTGCCTTTATTAAACATAAACAAATATTGCCGCATAAACATACCTTGTCATAAACGTAAACCCTGTTCGTATATTGGCTGCAGCTGAACAGGAGTATACTGTGAACAGGTATATCGTCCAAATTATGAACAGATATGTCGTCTGGTACATCATCCAAATTACGAACTTCTATAGCATTCGAAATGTCAGTAGGAACATCGTCAAAATTCTGAGTAGGTATCGGTACATCATCTTGTTCTCCAGCAGTTTCGATCTCCAACTCATTTATAGATGAAGACATTCCTTGACCCATTATCTCGCTGACCTCACCACTGGAATTAACTCCTTCACATGGATTGATGGTCTCCTCAGATTTCTCTAATGACACGTCTGCAGTTGATAAGTAGGAACAGCACGCCTCAAAAAGACTCTCGCTTTCACTGTCATCATCACTGACCTTACACTTTTGGAGACTCTTTACTCTACTACTGTGATTTCTGACCTTAGAGAGAGTATCACTTTTTTCCGTAACTATTTCTTTTGAAATGTGGCGATCGTCTGACAAAACTACATCGTCAGTTTTAAACTCGACCTCACTCTCAACCGTAGAATTTTCTTCGTTTACTAAATTTTCTTGACTCAAGTCTTTACTTGAAAAAGAGATGTCAGAATTCTTCAATATATGAACGATACCAACTTCACAATCACTTGTATTTTTCCCTGCAGTCCCCATCTGGGATTCTCTAAATGATATTGACATTTCTGAGTCGTCCTTCAGTCGCTTGCTTCGGGGTGTAAGACACATCTCACAGGACAAAATCACATCCAAATTCAAGAACGTACAAGACTCACAACTCCACTTGCTTCCTACTCCATTGTCCATGTCCAACCGCTTCCGCTGTTCTTTCGAACTTCTTATTCTGTTCTTCTTACGCTTTGCAGAGGAACCTGAAACATGCTTCTGGTTCTGACTGGTGGAGCACATCTCTGGTAGTTTCCGTTTTCGCCACCAGGCGTCTTTCTCGAAGGCCACGGACTCATCGTCTGATTCGATGACGATGACTTTCTTTTCGGAAAGTGGAGTTGAAGATGACCTTGGTTCCTGGGTTCCACAAGTAAAGGATTGAAATGGAGGGACTCTGGAGGATTTGGGGGTTGTGCAGGATTCGAGATCATCCACTGAGGAATTGTCTTTCTGAGATGAAAAATAGTCGAGAACAGATTTCTGTCCCGTTGGCTATTCAAGAAAGAAAACAAGAGCACTGAATGAATGAAATCAATTATTTAAGGAAGTTGCTAATACCCACGGTTATCACTTGGCATTAGCATCTGGGGCTGCTCTTCTTCAATTTAAGGAAGGAAGGAAGAAAGGGAAGGAAGGAATGACAAAGGAAGGAAAGGAAGGCAGGCATAAAGGAAGTAAAGAAGGAAAAAGGAAGGAAGTAATAAAAGAATAAATTAGTGAAGAAATTCACTTAAGAATGAATAATTGAAAAAAGAAACACTGATTGAAACAGGCTGTCAAACAACTAAATGAATTAATTGTAAATGAAAGAAAAATAACCAAATCAAAATAAGAGTTTCTGTGACAATTGTATAGAATTTCAATTACATCAAAGCAACACTGAAAGCAGCAAACCTGTGACTGAAGCAAAGTGTTAAGGTCCAGATTTGAATTTTCCGTTGGAATATAGGCATCAGCGTTAGCGAGGCAGTCGACTTGTTGCGCCGTTCCTTTCTCCATTCGAAGCAGCTTCTTCTCGCCATTCAACACAGCAGCCACAATTGTCGTCTATAAAACATTTCCACAGTACTGTCACATGCAGTAATCTAATGAACAGCAATGTAAAATGGGGCATAAGAGAAAGAGAGACAGACAGAAAGAGACACAGCAATGGAAACATACAGCAAGCAAGGGAGGGAGTGAGGAGGGCAGGTAGGCAGACAGTAAGGAGGCCAGCTGTCAGAGAAGCAGGCACTCAGACAGAGAGGCAAGCATATAGCCAGATTCTGGGAGGCAGGCAGGAATGGTAAGCAGGTATGTAGGTACGGATGTAGGCAGAGACAGCAATTGGGAAGCATTGCCCACAGGGCGCAACAGAAAATTTTCCCAGAAGACATTTGTTACAGTGCTCAGATGCTCTGATAGGTTACTAAGCAAATATTGAAACTGACAAATGACTTCAGGCAAGGTTGTTTGACTTGCAAAAAGAGGGACAGACAAACAGAGGGACAGAGAAAGATACAGGCATATGGAGACATACCTTTCGAGCTAGAGCACCCCAGACCCATTCGTCTAGCGACCCGGCGGCAACAAGATAGTGGACATTGACCGTGCTCCTCTGTCCAATGCGATGGGCGCGGTCTTCACACTGTTCCAGTGTTCCAGGCGTCCAATCCAACTCAGAAAAGACGACCAGGCTGGCAGCAGTCAATGTCAAACCCTGGCACAACAAAACAAGTCAAACTCAGACAAAACTATACGATACAATTATACCATACTAGAATATAATAACACAATACCATAACATAATGAAATAGAGCATTTCTAGGAAGCCACTTGTGCCCACAATTAAAAACTTAACATGTCAAGTAGACAAAATCCAAAGTAACAAACAGAAACAACATATTAATGTTGTCAAAAAATTTGAAAAGTTACAGTGAAATGTAAATATATTTGAAACTTCCATGCCAAAAAAGGTTGCTAACCAAAATTTAGTTGTAGTTAGCCTCAGAAAGAATCAATTCTTTAACATAATAAATATTTCAGAATGATTTTCACTGACCACTCCAGCAGCTTTTATGCTGAGAACAGCTACACGAGTTGTCTCATCATTTTGAAACTGTGACACCAATCGCTACAAATAAAAATTTAAAAGGATATATAATAATTATGGAAACACCGGTACATTTAAATGATATAGTACCATTTATATATTCTAGATTTTTTAGTCTGAATTTAGATTTATATTCAACAGGCTTGGGCAGCATGAACAAAAAGGTTCACTTAAAATTTAAATATATATTTAACATTGTAACGATGAGCTGCATTGGTTTCCCAGTCACTTTTAGTACACTCTCATCGTTAAAGTGTTTAGCAATAAAACCGTTAAGTACCTAACTTCACTATATCACATCAAGTATATATGTATGTATTTTAAGAAAAACTCAAAAGCACTTACCATTAATTTAACAGAATGCTAAAATTCTACACAAATGAAGTTTTTATAGCTCTCTGTGGGTCTTCTAGGTTGGCTGTTTGGATCAATTCTTGCACACAGTGGGGCACCTTATTGGCTGCATCACCAGATCTGGCCATGTCAATGATTATTTGCGGGATGTCTTACATTGGTTCCCTTTCCCACAGCGGATCACTTACCAGATCTCTGCCTTGGTTTGGCACAGTCTCTTGCTGACCCGGCAATCTGGAATGAGCTCCATGGCACTACAACTAGTGCCTAGAGTCCTTGTGGCCACGTACTACTCAAACCTCAAGACTGTTCTCTTTAGCTGGGGCTGGGTTGGGAGCCTTCCTGAGTAGATAAACGTGAAGGGGCACTATATAAATCTCTTAAATGAAATGTGCTGGAGAAAGTACCTACTGACAGGTTTTGAGCAGATACATAGAAATCGACCAACAAATCTCCACCCACAATTGACAATTGATGCACAATCAGAGTCCCTATTAATAAGTCTTTTAAGGAACACTTCACTGAACATTATCATTCACTGGGACTGGACTGGAAGCACCTCCAAGTTGACAATAAGAAGGGATGCTATATAATCATTAATAATATAAACGAAGAGAAATCTCTGCAACGAAGCTAACATTCCTGTGACGCTCTCCCCCCGCGAAGCGGGGCGAGACCTGCCCCTATAGAGGAAGAGTTCTGTCTCTGCCTCCCTCACTACCTCCCTCGCATCCATCGGCGAAGCCGATTACCCACCAGCATACCGGCATACCTCTACGAGCCCCTTGGCTAGCCGTGACAAAAGGACGACGGCAGGGGTGGACGGAGAGAGGGACTGACGGCTGAGACGGACGGCAGGGGCCACTTCTGCCACCCTGCCTCTTTCATTTCCTTCATGCCTGTCTGCCTACCTGCCTCGAAGACAACTATATATGGTTTGATATCTGCCTGCCTGCCTGGGAGGCAGAGGGGATGGAGGGAGGGTGGTAGGGATGGATAGAGGGCTGTAGGAGAGATGGACGGACGGTTGGAGGTAAGGAAGGAGGGAGGGAGGGAGGGGATGGGCGAATGGTTGGAGGTAGGTAGAGAGGGACGGACGGACGGACGGACGGAGAGAGGAAGGGAGAGTTGTAGGCAGGGTGAATGGATGGAGGGACTAAGGCAGAGGCAGGATAGAGGGAGAAGACTTAATCAACATATCCCGTGACCACGCATCTCTTAACATTTTCGAATTGTTTTGAACCGTCCTAGGACGGGAAAACATCTAGTTATAATGATAATTGAAGTTGCAATATCAAAATAATAAATAATAGAAATGCTGTCCGAGAATGATCAAATTCACCGGTCGGTCTTGAACCACAGTGCTGCCATCTATACGTATGAATTTGACTTTGGATTCGATCAGTTGCTCGACAATTCCATCCGTCATTGATCGATGGTAAGAGAAGATGATGAACTTCACATTGTCACTGTCACAAAGCATTCGCACATATTCCTTCACTGGACCAATCTGCAAGTTAAATAAACAAGTCGATGGTCAAAAGGTGAAGAAAAAAGAATAAAGAAATATTAAATTCATAATATTCAATCAATCAATCGGAATTTACAGACTCTAGTCTGTAATGGCAATACATCATTTGGGATATGAGCATACTCTTCCTTGTACAACACTTATTAAGAACCTCTCAAAGATGCTTAAGAATGGTTATCGAACACATCTAATGAAGTGCAATTAAACATATGCTTAAAATGTTTCCAGGGCTGTATCCATCCATCCATCCCTCAATTAATCCATTCATCCAGTGGTATAACTTCACAATTCAGACAAACAAACTTGCAGATTACTCAGGTGAGCCCTCTGGCCTGATCAGATTTTATCGGGCTCTGAGCGGCTCACCTCTTTTTCAGTTGCAGGTCATATGGCCAATAGTTACACTACCACAATCATTCATCTATCTGTCTATCAAGCCATTCATCCAGCCATCCAGCCAGCCTTCATGCTGAATACAAATAAGATTTGTAACATAATTATTCATAGTTTCTCTAGCATTTCTGATATTCACTGTATTTCTCACTCCAAGAACTAGCTTTTTAACATAAAAAATTACATATATGTTATATACACTTATACAACAACAATAACACTGTAGAAGCCAGTTCAAATCAGCCAAGCTGCTAACCTTTGCTGCACATGTCTTTGTATAAAGCTGAGATAAAAGTTTATAAATTTCTGAAGAGCTGCTCATTGCTGATTGGTTGCTGGAACTGCTACTCAGAAATGCCTGACCAATTGTAGTTTTGCTACGTCGAAGGACCATCTCAAGCTGCTCCCACAATGAATCCAGTTCCTACAGAGTCAACATCATCATCGTCAAATTTCATAATATGGTTAAGAGCATAGTCAATCACTTCCAAACAATTCCCTCATCATTGCTATCTTTGTCCTGAAAAATCAATTCTAAATCCTAATTACAGATATCTGTAATTTTTGCTGATCAGTCTAAATCTGAGTTGTCATTTCTGTAATAGCACATGCCATGCCATATATAAGCTACTACATAAATATGCTTACAAAGCTACCAATGCTGCAAATCATAATTTAAATTTGATCAAGACCTTTTAATTCAGTGCATAACAGTACCCTCCTATCATAATTGAAAACAGCCAAGTGCAGTTCATGGCCCTATGGGTTAAGGGTCATTTATTGGGCAATGGTTTATGAGCCTTTCCTCACCAAAGGGCCATGTTGCGAAAGGTTCAACAACAAAAACAATTAAATAATTATGGATCAAATAATTATCAACAACAATCGACAAATCTGTTAAGTCTTTAGTAATCTTTGGATCAGTCTCGCCTTTCTAACATCCGATTCCTTTAGTCTGAACGTAATCTTCTGGCGCCGTTTCGGAGGCAGCTGAGTGAGGACATTCTTCTTCAGCCTTCGAATCATCACCATCTCTGACAGTCGACTCTGCAACTCTTCGACGTTACTTGCTCCACTCAAGAAAAGGAAATACACCAGAAAACTAAAAAAAGACTTAATTGAAAATCTTAATAATAAAACAATATGAAGACTTTACTGAAGATCTTCACAAAACTGTTATGAAGAGATTAATCAAGACCTTAATGATGGTTATTACAACAACCCTGGTGAAGACCTTAATGTAGGTAATAAAGAGGACGTTAATGAATATGATACAAAGACCTTAATAAAGACCAATGAAACTGTACACTAATCTGGAAACTTTTATAACACCTCTACTGTCATTCTGGAAATTTTAATAACACCTTTATTGTCATTCTTGAAACTTTAATAACACCTTTATTGTCATGTATAATGGTCACTTCTAAGCAAAAACCACAATCCATTGGATAATTCAGATAAAATCTACAAGGCTCTTGAAAATTATATGCAGACCTTAAAGTAAATAGGAAGACCTTACTGAAGATGACAGGGAGAACTTAACGAAGACCATAATGAAGATGATAGGAAACCATTATTTGTCTACTTGATAAAAGTGATTGCTTACTCCGTAACCCATCTTTTCTGTCGACCAAAGAACTTGAATTTCGCATCACAGTATTGTTTTGCAAACTGAATCCATCCACCAAATGTTCCAGGACACAAAGCCTCCAACTGTGAGAACAACTGAAAGAAATACTCAAATTCAATTAAATTATAGATGAACGCCTTTCCACATAACTGATTATCGTATGTATTCATGCATGCTTGTGCATGTACCAGTGTTTGATTAGTTATAATTATATAAGATTATATGATCAGATTTTCTAATAGTATAAGATTATAGGATTTAGACTAGTTTTGATTTTAATAGATAACATGATCAGGTTAAGAAAAATGGCACCTCCTCTGGGCGATTGAGCGCCGGAGTTCCCGTGAGCAGAATTCTACGGTTGGCCTCTTGAACCAGTGGAACAATGTACTTGGTTGACACTGCCTTTCGATTCTTTATGTAGTGAGATTCATCTACAATAATCACCTGGAAGAAAAGCACAAGAAATAAACAAGAAACAACAAAAACTGTACAAGAACACACATCTTGGAATTTATCGATTCAAGTCTCCCCAAGACAGTTAATGTGAAGGGACTTAATAAATACAGAAATAATAATAATGATGCCAACAACAATACTTAATAATACCTTTGACATCATGGGCAGGCAAGTGGAAACTCAACCAGCCAAAGAAATAAAAGTAAATGTAAAGACGTAAATGCATACATAAAGACTTAAATGTAAAAGTGTAAATGTTGGGAGTATACGTACAATTTTAAAAGTTAAGTTTAATAGTCGCCGACTTCATTGACTCACTTGGAATTTCTGGTTGCACAGAGCTTCCTGTACAATGCAACTGGCTGAATGGCGCAGAAGGCCATAGGTCACAATGGTTATCAGAGACGTAGAGATCTTCCTGAAAGCAAACAATTGCTAGGCAATGCAACATTGCGCTATATAACCATACAGTGTCTGGTCATGTCACTTAGTGTAATGTATTGTACACCAGGAATATAAACAGGTATGGGAGCTGCGACAGTTTACACCAGTAATGTATACACACTTCAATGTTTAATACGTGCACTTGTGTACGGTAAAAACACAGACAACATATTGATACAGATTTAGTCATATGACGTACCAAAATTTCTTCACATTTCTTTACATTTACAAGTACATTCACAGCGACATATACAAAGACAATAACAGGGATATACAAGGATATTTACAGGGATATTTCCAGCAACATTTACAAGATCATTTAGAGGGCCATTAACACAGACACTCATGGGAACATTTACATGGATATTATAATGATGGTCTGCCAAGTTCCGGTTGCACCAGATCGAATCCATTCTTAACTGCGCTGTCCTAGTCGCTGCCAACAAGCCCAAGTATTTACATATAACTGAATAATATGAAAGACACACTACACTGGCTTCCTGTTGCTGAGCACATTACTTTAAGACCATTGTGCTGACATGTGCCTCAATTGTTGGCACTGCTCCAGCATATATCAAGGAGTTCTGTGGTCCAATCTCAAGTCAGCTGGGTCAGCAATCATTGCGCTCCGCAGCCCATGAAGATATGCAGTTGTCACACTTCAACTCGAGTCCATCATACCTTCTTGTGTGTTGGACTGTCCTTATGGAACAGTCTGCCACTGCACTTACATACTGTTGCCTTTGTGCAGCATACATTTGCTAACTGTCTTAAAATGCACTTGTTTAGATCTGTCTGAGTTACTGTGAGTCATTTAAAATATGCTCATACATACAAACATTAAAAAGCAGTTAATATTTTTACACAGCAACTAACCCAACATCAGAGCCAGTCTCAATGACATTGATATTTTCTGGGAGGATGTCTGAAAACCACTTTTCCACTTCTTCCACCCATGGATAGCAGAGTGAAGATGGTACAATGATAAGCAGGGGCCATTCCATGCGATAGCGATATGCTAGCGCCAAAGCCTGAACAGTCTTTCCAAGTCCCATCTGATCAAAGACACAGAAATGTACTGTAATCCAATTCAGAATTTATATAGCACTAGCTCAGGAAATTCCAAAACCTTTCTAAATACAAGAATTTACCTTATCAAGCATCTCTTCTCACATAAATCAGTGCTTCTCAAACTTTCTGATGCTGCGGACCAGTAATTGTTTTACTAGCTGTACCGTAGACCACTGCTTTTCACCATCAGATTACATATATATGAAATGTTACAATAAAATACTGTCACTGTTTATTACAACTTTTTTGCTCTTATTACTGGTGCATGTTTAAAACTGTTTATTATGTATGAATACCAAGTCGTTTTCTCACTTTTTAAAGTTTTACATTGTGTACACTTTAATATTTATTTGATTATGATCAAAATTACGATTCCGGTTATCATTCAGCGGCCCAGAAACCAATAATTCACAGAATGGTACCGGGCCGAGAACCACAGTTTGGATAGCACCGATGTAAGCCACTCAAAATTAATCTAATCAATCTGATGATCTACTTAATCTGATCTAATCTAATGATGACTTCTGTACCATCATTTATCATAATGCTGAAGGCGTCAATCAAAGGTTGCTTCAAGTTGCAAAACGTAATACACTGCAAGAGTCCAGTCAAATTCCAGCAGGTTAGGAAAACTGGAAGTCAGGCCTTGGTTGCCAAATACAAAGAAACAGATGAGTTTTGATCGAGTTTGGACTGCAGTGATTTTTATTTAACAGTACTTGACACTGTGCTAATTAATTGATTATCATATAACTTTCAACACAAACTTGTTTATAATTTTCTAGCCATAACTGAAACAGCAGATGCTAATAACAGGCATTCTATCAATGAAAGGCAATCTACCTCAAACACGTAACTATATTCATAGAATCAAATACTACACAATCACAGCTTATTAAATTGTACTGCTATCAAAAATATTGTACTAAAAACAAACAAAAATATAATAACAATAAATTAGCAGAGGAAGAATAAGCTCACTCACCTCATCCCCAATGAGGCACCTGAAAGGAACAAACTTTACATGATACAGCAATTTCAAGTAAATGCTTAACGTGTAAAGAGATTTACAAAATGAATAAACACCAAGTGATTAATTCAGCATTTTCATCATTGTAATACTAAACTATCTGTTTCAGCAGACTGACTTTTCAACCGACCTCATTTTGGCTTGATATTGGAGTGCCTTCAAGAGTAACATGTGCAGTTATTCAGGACTGCTAAGTCAAAGCTGGTTGATACGTGTCCTTTTCAGCCCTGATACAACTAATATACTGCCACAGCCAGGATTGGTGGAAATAATTTTAACCGTAAATAGAAGCTGGATCGATGAAACTGTTTTTGATGCAATAAAAGCTGGATTGAAGAAAATAATTGTTTCCGTTACAAGTAGAAGCTGGACCCATGAGAATAGTTCTTTGCCTAAATAAAAGTTCCATATGATGAAAAATATTTTTTCGTTAAATAGAAGTTGGGTCATTTTTTTCATGAAATGGAAGCTGGATTGATTACAAAAATTCTTCGGGAAATGGAAGCGGGATTCATCATAGTTATCATGGACATAGGTAGACTGCTTACTTACCAACGTGAAGTACGATCATGGTATCCTACTAAAGAAATTAGAATACTATGGAATCAGAGGTACCCAACTAAACTGGTTTGCAAGTTATCTTGATAAACGTTCTCAAAGGGTCCTCTGCAATGGTGTATGGTCAGAACTTAATTGGATTAAATATGGTGTCCCTCAAGGATCCAACCTTGGGCCATTACTATTCCTTCTTTACATTAATGACTTAGCTAAAACTTCGCCTACTTTGTACGTCATATTATTTGCGGATGATACTAATGTCTTTTACTCCCATGGATCTTGGATGGAGCTGGTGCGCCTTGTGAATGTGGAACTTGCTAAAATAAATGAATGGTTTGCGGCGAATAAACTTTCATTGAATCTTGATAAAACCAATTACATCTTATTCAAGTCTCATAGAAAAACACCACCTGGGTATAACAATCAAAGATGCTCCTCTTACGCAGGTTGAATCAACTAGATTCCTGGGGGTACATATCGATCAACATCTGACATGGAAAGTGCACATTAATGAGATTTCTAATAAGATTGCTAAGAATGTTGGAATTTTGAGTCGTATTGCTTATCTGTTGCCTCAATCTGTTAAATTAAATCTATATTATGCACTCATCTATCCATATCTTAGCTATTGTAATTTGATTTGGGCAATGACCTATCCCTCTAGGTTGATAAGATTGGTAATTATACAAAAAGGGCTGTTCATTAATTGCTGGTGTTCGAAAATGGGCACATACTGCCCCACTGTTTAGAGAATTAAAAATACTGAATATCGACCAAATTAGGGATTTTCAAGTTGGGGAGTTCTTTTTTCGATTGGAGCACGGACTTCTCCCACCGATATTCAAAGATTTCTTGCCCCACGCTTATGATATACACTCCCACTATACTAGAAATGCCTCCACTTTCCGTTCTGTTAAGGTTCATTCCAACGCTCGGCTCCATACAATCAAGTCTCAGGGGACACTGATATGGAATGCAATCCCTTCCTAGATACTTATGTCTAATAATTTGTTCATCTTTAAAAAAAGATTACATACACACCTTCTTTTATCTGTTCGCGCAGTAGTCGGGAGCGCCTCTGAATGGGAAATCTGGTTGGGGCGCTATAACAAGTGTTCAAATACAATACAATACAATACAATAGCATCTTCACATTACCGTGAATGGCACAAAGCCGCATTTAGTTAAGTTCTTAGTTAAGATTATAATTAAGTTTTTCTCTTCATGCAATGATTTTATTTAATTAGGCCCTTACCATTATATCTCTCTTTCTTTCACAGGCCAATAATGAATTTAGGTTACAGAATACAAAGGCACGGGGACCCTACTTAAGCGGGATCATATCCCTTCTGGGTTTCCCTTTTGCTACCCTGGTTTATTTTTCTCTTTATGTCGTTATGTGATAGATATTGTTGTTATGTTTTTTCTGAGTTGCAATTAGATATATATTTCTGTTATGTTTTTGGGTTGCAATAAATTGATTTGATTTGATTGAAGACATTCAAATAATTTAGCAACCTAAACCACGGGATAACTACAAGTTGTATTCAGAATACGTCAGGTTATTAAGTTATAGCGCTATATAAACATTTTCGGTCCGACAACCGGGCATTTAATTGCCATCATACCGTCCGTTCTTTCTTATGCCAAACAATACTCCATCTTTCTGAAAGGGCATCATTTTCTGTCGGAGATCCTCTGGAAGAAATTCCAGGGAAGATAAAATCAAATCATCATCGATTTTATTCATTTTCGAACAGCTTTAATATGATGGATTTTGCCGCCGGACCCTTTTGCCAAGGACCACAACAAAAGACTACAGATGACGATCAAGAACTTTTGACTCCTGTGGATGCGTTATTGTCTGCTCTTCTACTCGTCTTGATGAGATAGCCTACTGGGTGAAAATTTAACAACTGTCCGAATGCATGTCTCCGCTGTTTTTGCCGTGAATTTTGCCGTTTGCCGTGAATTTTGCCTTTTCCCGTGATTTTCCGTGATTTTTCACATTTTCAGCACTTTTTTCTAAAAACACGTTAAAAATGGTTGCGAAACACGTCAAAATTTGCACGGTGCCGTGAATTTTTTGATTTTTGCAAAAGTATGCCGTGATTTTTTCACTTTTTGACCGTGAATTAGGGACTGCCCTACTTATTTATTATCTTCTTATAATTTATATCCAGATACTACTATTTTCAAACAAAATCAGCGGTTTGTTACATTAGTTGCATCCAGAGCCGGATTAACCTATAAGTGAAATAAGCCATGGCTTAGGGCCCCACAACGTTTTGAGGGCCCCCAACTGTCAGGAAATATAAAAATACGTTTTGAGGGCCCCCAACTGCCAGGAAACATAAAAATCAGATGGTACAAAGGTCCTATTTGATAGTTTTCTTCTGAAAAAGACGGGGAAAAAAAAAAGGTCATTAGAAATTCTTAAAAGTAATAAAAAAAGATTTTTCTCTGAATCTGAAAAAAATTTTTGCATGGCTTTCCGGTTAGGGCCCCGGATGTCTTAACCCGGCCCTTGGCTTAGGGCCCCGAAAGTCTTAATCCGGCCCTGGTTGCATCGAAACACAAGAGTTTGGTCGGGTTAACTATCGTTACTCTAATCATTAGAGTAACGACAGTTAGGCTAAGCCAATATAGTGCTAGCCTACGTGGCAACTTTTATCTAAATTACTTTTTTGGAATATAATGGAAATTTAGCGTAAACAGACACATTTCCTACATGACCAATTCAATCAATTTCATCATACACAGTTTCAGTAACATTCATTGACTTTGGGTACAAAACCAAAAAACTTGACGAAATGGACAGTAGGCTACTGTTGTGAAATTTTCACCCTACTGCTTGCTTTTCCACGAGAATGGGGGACTCTGTGAGCAGTTCCTTTAAGCGGCGATAGGCGTCGCCAGTATGTGATGTGGTCAAACTTTAGACAACTTTAGCGTAAATAAACCATAGACATCATATATTAAATGTAAGATGTCTATGAAATAAACCTACCGCACAACAGAGCACACATTTTACCTAGAGTAGCCAAACTGTATCCCATCCTGGCGCCACCTATAGCAGCCATTTTTACAGAGTCCCCCATTTTTGACTCCTCATTTGTTTGTAGCAGTGCTCTTCCACGAAAACTTTTGACTCATTTGTTTTTCGCAGATAGGCCTAATTATGGCGACTAGGCTATAATTATGTCCTATTTTATCGCAACATTTTGATTTTCGAGTTATTGCATGATCTGTCCTTTTGGATTAAAAAAGTCTTGAACATGGCGAATGCGGTAGCCGGAGCCTATAGTGGAGCTTGGCGGCTTGATTTATTGGGGGGGGGATCAGCTTCTTTGGAGTTACGTCCCAGCTAATCAGGACTATCCAATAGGCCTACATAGCCCAATTAGACTTCTACAGACTTCTTCTATAGATGCTTAAGCCCTAAAAACTAATCTAAAGTAGACATTATAGGGGTATAGCCTATAGGCCTACGTGTGGAGGTTAGTCTACAGTCGGCTGAGTTTTCAACGCTACCGCCAGTTGATCTGTAGGCCTATTCATCCCGGACTCACTAGATGGCACTTTTGACAGGGCGTATAATAGATAACTGTAGTGTTTAACACTTTATTTATTGTTTACTTTATTTGCTGTTTAGCCCAAAGGCTTAGCCAGTCCACACATTCCAGTTGTTGTCCCTTCCTGTCTGACGCGCCACCTATCGTTTACTGTCCTTCTTATAGCGCTTTTCCATTATACTAGAACACTACAACCTTCCCCTCTTCAAATAAAGCCGTAACGAACTAAAACATTAATTGGGCTAGCGCTTAAAGTCAACTAAACTAATGCAGAAAGTCAACTAAACTACTACAAAAAATCACTTGAACCGATGCTGAAAAGTCAACTGAACTGATGCATCCATATATCCATAAACTATGATTTTAGTCATCAGACACCTGACGGGGTATGTTCAAAACTCTACCATTGCAGCCACGATGGCTGACGCCGGTTCACTCTTTGGGGGTAACGCCTCGGTTCAGGTGTCTCTGCAGAGTTTGGAACAGGTGGAGGATCTTGTGGCTGCCACTGCTCGACTGGTAGAGGTTGAAATTCATCTTGCCCTGGTTGTGGTGTGCCATTCTGACGGTGTGGTGCTATTGGTTTTTGGCCCTGCATAGGCCCGACATCCTCCTCCAGTTCGTTTTGGCCCTGCATAGGCCCGACATCCTCCTCCAGTTCGTTGGTTGCGGTTTCATCCGGCCATGTTGGGTTCTTGGTTGGGGTCGACGTTGGGCTGTTGAATTGTTTGAAGAGAGATGCGTTTCTGGTTATTCGTTTGCCTTTTCTTTCTACTGTTATCATTGATCCTTTCACTGCGATCACTGTAAATGGGTCGGGGTCAAATGGAGGCATGGTCTTACTCTTTGTAGGTTGTCGGATGAGAACGCAGTCTCCTACCGATAGGTCTTTGACTCTTGCCCTTCTTCTATGATCTGCATAGCACTTCATCCGATCCTTTGATTTTTGATCCCTCTCACGGAGACCGAATTTATCTTCTGTAGTTGTATTAGCGCTTTCAGGAAACCTTGTCCGAAACGACTCTGAAAGCATCAGATCCGCAGGTGCTTTCTGGAGTGTTGAGTGAGGAGTGGCACGATAGTTTCTTAAGAATTTCTGCAATTCTGACTTCCAGTCGAGCCCCAGGCTGTGGGCAATGCGCATTGTTTTGCCAATGTTTCTCATAAACCTCTCACATTCTCCGTTGGCTTGCGGATAACATGGTGTTATTCGTCTATGGTGAAATCCCATGTATAAAGAAAATTCTTTGAATGCATGGCTCTGAAAAGGCGCCCCATTGTCGGTCCTCAGCACCTCGGGAGTTCCAAATGTAGAGAAAACTCTTTCAAAGATTGGTATAACGCTGTCTGCTGAGACATTATTGGCAAACTCGACTACTGGAAATCTCGAATAATCGTCAATGATGACAAGTAAGTGACCCCCTGATGGCAACGGTCCATAAAAATCAGCTGATAGCTCGGTCCACACTCTCGATGGCAGAGGCGACATCTTCAGTGGCTCTGGTCTCTTGGTGTCTGTTACAATTTGACAGGCCGTGCAATTGCCGATGTGTTTCTCCACTAGCAAATCAATTCCCGGAAACCAAACTTTTGTTCTTAGGAATGCCTTTGTCTTCACAATTCCTTGGTGGCCTTCGTGTGCTGTTTGTATCGCCTGTACTCGAAGTGTTGTCGGTAGTACAATTCTTGATCCTCTTAGTACCATATCATCACCTGGAGATAGGGACAACTCATCTCTCAAGATGTAAAATGGCCGAATGTCGTCAGTTATTTTATTACCTGACGGCCATTTTTCATTGCTTATATATTTGATCACCTTAGTCAATGCTTCATCCAGTTGTGTTTCCCTTCGGATATCTTCTCTTGTCATCGCTTTAGGCAGTGTCATAGTGATTGTCAGGTTTATTTCCGCCTCCAAGTCTGCTTCTAACATTTCCACATCTCCAATTTCCTTCTTAGGGTGTCGAGACAGATAGTCAGCTGGATTGTCTTTCGTCGAGATAGATTCAACCTGAAAACTGTATGGGAGCAACCGCATGCTCCATCTTTCCAATCGGATTGGTAGTTTTTTTCCAGGATGGCTAAAAATCTGTTCTAACGGCTTGTTGTCAATGATCAGTCTGAATGGTGCACCACAAAGGTAAACCCGGAAATGCTCACATCCATACACAACTCCAAGCATTTCCTTCTCGAGCTGCGAATATCTCTTCTCAGTGTCCGTCAAAACTCTACTTGCAAAGGCAATTATTCTTCTTGTGCCACCACGAGAGATCTGTGCAAGAACTGCCCCTAGACCATCTGGTCCAGCATCCGTGATCAATGCTGTTGGTAGACAGGGATCGAAATAGGCGAGTGTTGTGCTTTCAACAATCAAGTCTTTGATGCTCTTGAATGCATGTTGTTGCTCCTCTAACCAACTCCATTCCACGTCTGCATGCAGCAGCTGTCGCAGCGGTGCCAGAACGCTTGAAATGTTCTTCACGTAACGAGCACAATATGTTACCATACCCAGGAAACTTCTCAATTCTGATATGTTGGTAGGTTGTTTCATTTGCTGAATGGCCTTGACCCTTGATGGATCCACTGATACGCCTTCTCGTGAAAAGAAATGTCCGAAAAAACTGATTGTGTCCTTGTTGAATTCACACTTTGATGCATTTAGAGTAAGACCGCCTTTACTCAATCTGTTCAAGACTTCATTTAGTGCACGATCATGCTCCTCCTGTGACCTCCCATATACCAGAATATCATCGCTTATGTTCAATGCTCCTTTTACGCCCCCAATTAGTTGTCTGATAATGTTCTGGAAGCATTCGCTGGCCGATGAGATTCCAAAATTGAGGCGCTTGTAACGGAACAGACCTTGGTGCGTGGCGAACGTTGTGATGTATCGAGATTCTGGGTGCAGCTCGACCTGGTGGTATCCCGAACGAAGATCCAGTTTACTGAAGACATTTGACCCGTTTACAGCAAAAATGATGTCGTCAATGCCTGGCATTGGATGACGTTCACGTTTCACAGCCCGATTTGCCCATCTCATGTCAACACAGAGTCGAACCTCGTCCGGGTTTTTGGGTTTCATTGCCACCACAACTGGTGAAATCCACGGTGTGGGTCCACTTGCTGGTTCAATGATGCCTTCATTGAGCAGTTTCTCGAGTTCGGCTTCGACTTTAGCTCTCATGTGGAATGGTATTGGACGAGCTTTTTGGGCTACAGGTGTTACCTCTTTGTCTATGTGGAGTTTAATCTGGTAATCTCGCAGTTTACCAATTCCATTGAACAGCTGTGGGAAACGAGCAATGATTGACTGTATCTTCGGTGCTGGGCTGAGGGCCAGATGATTAGTGTTGAACTGTAGAAGTCCCAGCTTCAGCGCAGTGTCGCACGATAGCAATGAACCATGATGACCGTCTACAACATAGAACACTGTCTTAACCCCTTTGTCACTGCTTCGTACTTCTGCCTCGAAACAACCCCGCAGAGGTAGAGCCTCCTTTGTTCCGTAGGAGTAAATTTTCAGTTGCGTAGTTTGTAGGTTTGGCCTCGGCTTCACTTTGCTCAGATCTGAAGTGTCCAACACGTTGACTGCAGCTCCAGAGTCAATAATTATGGATAATGGACACGCGTTCACAAGTATTGTTGCATGAGGGAAGCCGCGAAGTTTTGCGTTAACCACGAACACAAAACTGTTCACATTCCTCGGTTTCTCGTTACTGTTCACTGTGTGTTCTGCATGTACTGCATGGAGGCGATGTGGCGCTTCTTCTGACTTTTGTCTACAGTATCTTGAGAAATGATTTTTCTTTGCGCAACGGTAACACGTCTTTTGATATGCGGGGCAAGACTGCTTTCCCGCATCATGGGGGTATGCCCCTCCACAGTTAAAACATTGTTGCTTATTTGGGTGTCTTCCCTTTTTGCCTGGACCATCTGCCAGTTTTGCAGCATTTACAGAATAGTCATTAGGGCTGGTTGCCTTATTTTCTATTTCCATTGCTTGACGTTCTGCCAAGTCCATCGTGCGAGCCAAGTCTAGAAGCTCCGGTAGAGATATTGTTGCATTTCTCAACGCACGGCGTCTCAAAGCGTTTGAATTGCAGGATTGAATGATTTGCGCTAATATTTCCTTGTCAGCGTCTGCAAATTCACAGTGCTTTGCGAGTGTTCGTAGACGTACCTGATACTGGTCGAGGGACTCTTCTGGTTCTTGCTTCGCCGACCGGAAGACGTAGGTTTCGAACTGAATGTTTTTCTTCGGCTTAAAATGTAACGTAAGAGCGTCCGTAGCAGCTTTGAATACATTCGTCTCATCGTTAGCCGGCGTCATGTTTAGTGTTTCGGCGATTTCGTAGACCCTAGACCCGGCCAGATGAAGGAGAAGTGCCTTTTGTCTGACGCTGTCGTCGATCGACATGGCGGTCAACATATTTTCGAAGCGAGACAACCATTTTTCCCATCGTGGGCCAACGGAGGTTGGTTCGCCGTCTACGTCGAATTCCGGAAAAGATGGAATAAACGTGGCCATTTTTCACCCGCGTGTTCGAATATGTTTAACACTTTATTTATTGTTTACTTTATTTGCTGTTTAGCCCAAAGGCTTAGCCAGTCCACACATTCCAGTTGTTGTCCCTTCCTGTCTGACGCGCCACCTATCGTTTACTGTCCTTCTTATAGCGCTTTTCCATTATACTAGAACACTACAGATAACCATCGGCTTCGTATGCTGACGCCGCTAGCGCCGCTGGGCCTGCACGACACACTTCGTGAACTCTGCTAATTGTCTTTCGACAGCACGACGCGTAGCCTATTGATCAATTGGTCATTTTCATCTTTAATCATAGCCGAGTTTCATGCATCAACGGATCGATGCGATTTCGAACTGTAGCGTCGACCCTTATTTTGCCTCTGTAGGCCTATTCCCGTACGCCGCCTACTGCCTGCTCTTCCACAAACTCACACGTATGGCATATAGGCTATAGTCTGTGGGTTGAATGAGTTCATGACACGATTTATATTTATGTTTAAAACTGTTTATTATGCTTGTTGAAGAACTTAAGGTAGAAAATAGCCTATTATGCATTGTGTATAGTTCAATCCTCTCAGCCCTCGTATCTCCGTCAGTTGTTCTCGGTCCAACCTCTTCGTTCAACCCGTTCATCTTCCACCCTCACACTGCTCCGCCCTTCCGTCACCTCATCGCTTAAATTTGCAAATCGTTCCATAGCCATAGCTGTCCCGCCTCTTTGGAACAAACTCCCGCCTGTGCTACGACAAATATCCGATCCATCCTATGAACTCACCAAAACCTCACCTCTTGCTATCTCTCCACAGGTCTTCCACTCAAAACTGAAAACACTGCTTTTTCACAAATCCTATCCCGATTCCTTCTCTTCCCCTCACCTTCCTCGCCATTTCAACTCTAAGCATCATCCACCTTAGCCGTCTGACGGTCTGCCTGCCTGACTCCCTGGATTTTGACCCCCTTCCTATCGATTCTGTTTTGGTTAAGCGCCTGTGAATAAGCTGGTTCCCGCGACTTCGCTTTTGTGGGCGCTGTAGAAATATCGAGTTTACGATTACGATCAAAATCGATTCCTTCTCATTCCGCGCCGCCGCCCCGGTAAATTTGTGAAAGCAACAGCTTCGAGATCGTCCATCATTGGACCATCGAGTATTCTAATTCCTGACATCTTCGCTTGATAAGCAACTCCGACTCCACACATTCCGTTATTGGCAACAGCTGCAATCTTTCCAGCACACCGTGTGCCATGGTGGTTGGTGTCCTTGGAAGTAGGCTACTTGGACTTGGGTCAGCATCATTGGAGTTCAAGTCAAAGCTGCCTTCTGCATCATAGTTTTGTGCCAGGTCTGGATTTGTCCATTCAAGACCTAGGAATACACGAACAATTCTAATGCTAGCTTCTTGACAACATACGTGTTTGTACTGCTAGATACAGTTTCTACTTTCTATCAAGAAACTCTCAACACACTTAATCTCAGCTAGCATCTCTAAAGAGATGTGCGTGTGGGTGTATGTAGTATGTATCTAGACTTTTATATAGAACCTTATCTTGTCTTAATATAAGACCTACAATTTATATGACAGAACATAATATCTACACCATTGATCAGTAATCCTTTACTGATGGTGCCCTTCATAAAAGCATTGGCCTTATATAAGCAGTCCTCAGAAATGTTTTAGAGCATGAGAATTTTGATCGGCATTTAACAAATTCTTTACGACAGCAACTTATGGGAAACTCTCTGCCTCAACACACATGGACTCAAGAACTTTCAAGGTACACATGAAGGTTTGTTGGGCACAGAAGACAAGCTATGTGACACAACATTCCATCTGAGATAACCAGTTGTTTTGAAATCCAGGTAGTTCAATACTAATCAAAGACTTACCATCATCAACTACTGCAATTGTTATTCCTTTGCCTGTTATGTTATGCAACCAAATTCCTGATATGTTAATGTCTCTTCTTGGATTGAACGTGTTCACTGTTAACCTGTCACAGCAGAAAAGAATTCAATTTTCAACAATTGATCATGAATAGCACTGTCATTAATCATGGTAATGGTAACTGCAAATTTATATAGCGCCTCTCTTCAAGAGAGACTCATCAGAGGCGCTCCAAAACTAACACAAGAAAACCATGATCAAACAAAATGGTCTTTAAGTGTTTGTGGAAAAGGGGCAAAGAAAGGTACTTGTGTGTGGGTGTATATGTATGTGCAGTGCTTTTTTTCAGCCGGAGCGGTCCGGAACGGCGTTCCGGTACCTTTTTTAGCCATTATAAAATAATTTAATTAAATTAAAATTTTTAATAAAAAATTATATAAAATTATTTGGATACTTTAATTTAATGTAAGTACTTGCAGTGTTTATTGATACTTACATATATGAAACAGAAATATTAGCATAAAATATGCCCCTATGATTGTTCTGAATTTGTTGAGTTCCGGAACCTTTTTTTCTAGAAAAAAAGCACTGTGTATGTGTGTATGTAACTGTGTGCACGGTGCTTTTAATCTAATTCAAACTAATCTAAAACTTGCTAAACCACTGTTGTAATAATGTAAAAAGCATCAGTTACTGTTAAATAAAACAGACATGCATGTAAATGATGTAATTTGTAATTGAATGAAGTGTAAATTACAAATTACTTTCATAAAGTCAGCAAAGATGCCAGCCTGCTGGGTTGACCCGGGCCACCCGTTTAATTGAATAAACAGCTCTGCATTAGCCTATGTTTGCATGGCAACATAATTGTCAATATTATTCTATCCTTACACCACTCTTACATCTTACAGCACACTTTG
Source organism: Aporrectodea caliginosa (assembly GCA_020284085.1). Taxonomy (NCBI): domain Eukaryota; kingdom Metazoa; phylum Annelida; class Clitellata; order Crassiclitellata; family Lumbricidae; genus Aporrectodea; species Aporrectodea caliginosa. Next base: position 60,946 of record JACEVL010000555.1, on the reverse strand, counting down.
ATAGACCCAAAGGGCAAGGCTGACCATCATTATCAATTTATCAGACTATGCATGCAGTCGTTCTTAGCTATAGCTTACTGCGGCTGCCTACAGAAAACAGAGCTTTTCCATCTTCAGCTCCAGCTGAGCGTCTCTTTAGCACTGCTAGACAAATTGACTCACGGGCCTACAATTGAATGTACAATTTACAGGTCATTGGCCGATTGGATGTTTTAGCTTAAAAATAGAGTAAATTAAAAATTATCGAAATTTTTAAAATCATGTGCCGATTTTAAAGGAATAATTAAAAAGTACATGTAATTGGTAATTGAATTACAATCAAAATGTAATTGTAATTCAATTACTTTCATAATCAAGTAATTGTAATTGTAATTCAATTACATTTACAAGCATGTAGCCTAATTGCAATTATAATTGAATTACATTTGCAATGTAATTGATACAACACTGCGAATTTAACTGTATATATAGGCCTACGACAGCCATGCAAGGCGCCCATCACGCCCTATGTCTCATATATACTCTATAGGCCCTACTGCGCTGAGAAAGGCCGCGGTCACATAGGCCTAGATCTACAGTCATCTACTTTATATACATTACAATACATTTCCTATAATTGATTCATCATAAAATCAACTTATAGATCTACGCTAGTCTGGCCCTTAAGTAAGAAAACTGAAATAAGAACTAGCTAATTGGTAAGCTAATCAGATAATACGTACAGCAGACTGTTGAAAATATAAAGAGAATGAATGACGATGGAAGTGCGGCTGCCAATCTTCGCCATGCAGTCAACCATCTGGTTTAACTGCACGCCCAGAGACCACCACGGGGAGGTGTTGGCAAAGGTCTCCGTAGTCCATTCACTGCAGCTCTCAAGCAGTAGAATTTCATCCCCAATTTGGCATTACCCATAAAATGTCCCATTTTAGAATTTCTCGATTTCAGGAATTTGCTTTTGCTCGGATGGTTTTTTGATACGAGGTCGACAAACACTCGTGCTGGTGCAAAACGTGAAAAGACGCAACTCATAGACATGAGAATGTGTAGAAGGAGCAACAGAAAGCATAATGCACAAGTGTAGGCCTAGAAATAAAAGACTGAGCGAATGAGTGAATGAAAACACTGCATGTGAGAGTGAGATTGAATGAGAGAGTCAACAAAGAGCGAGAGAGCAGACAAGACAGCGATGTTGACAGAATGAAGAAAGCAGAGAGACAGAGCTTGAAGATTGAGAACGAAAGACAGCGTTAGTGATAGAGTGAGAGCAAGCGAAACAGACAGACAGAAAAGGAAAAAGGCAGAGCAAGAAAGAGAGACAAGACCTAGATGATAAATGGACAGATAAATAACTAGATAAATGGATGGATGGATGGATGGATGGATGGATGGATGGATGGATGGATGGATGGATGGATGGATGGATGGATGGATGGATGGATGGATGGATGGATGGATGGATGGATGGATCGAGATACAGAAATATAGGTAGACAGAATGACAGGCAGAGAGATTGATTAATAGTGCGTTGAGAAAAAGTGCAGTTAGGTTGAGAAAATTTGCAGCTGTATAGGTTGAGAAAAAGTTAAATGAGCGCGAGACTACAAATAAGTGAGTCTGAAAGCGAAAGCATAAGGTGGCAGCAGAGAAAGTAGTACAAGTACGTGAGAGTGAGAGGTACGATAAAAGTGAGCGAGAGACTGACAGTAGGCCTATATACACGAGGCAGAGATTTAGATTCTCTGCTTATTCAGCTTTGCTTTTAACATCTAAAAACGTTTAATGAAAGAAAATTATAGGCCCGATTAAAGAATACTACGTCAAAATGGAAAACAAAACTGCTTGAGAGACTGCAGTGAATGGACTACCCAAATGATTCTTGCAATGCTAAAGCCCTACAGAGAAAATGTGATGCATTTGGCCCATCACATTTCTCAAGTAAGCAGTTGGAAGACAGTTCTGTGTTAACACCCAACTATCTTTGAACTCCTTAATCTCCCCCCTCCCATTTAAGTCCGAATGCAAGATATTCATTCAACAGAATCAGCATGTCTTGCTGTTCATAATGACATCATGTACCTGTATAGAAAACGGACATCACTCACCCTTAAAGAGTTTGCAACAGATTGCTACCTCGATGCAATTAAAAATAATGGTTACATTGTTGACGTGTTGACACAATATTGACAGAAACCAAGGAGGATTCACGGATCTTAACCTTCACCTCAATCGCAGGAAAACGACCTAAAGTAAGACAACAGTAAGACATAAAAAGAGAAATACCTAGCAAAAGAGACAGAAAAAAGTTTTAAAGTAATTCTGAGAGTAAGACAGCGAGACGGAAGGGAAAAAAACAGAGAATACACTGAGCACGGAGATAGAAAGTATTAGTCATCTAACCCTATCCAACCCAAAGTATTATTTAGACCCGTTATAATTATAAGCCTATATATTATTACCGAAGACGTCAGTCGACGGTCGCTTCAAGTCAAATTTCATTATGTAATGCAATGTAAATGAACATTTATATAGCGCCTCTTCAAGATAGCCTATCTAACCAGCCTACCGTATATGATGTTAGCCGAAATGTCATTATACGAACGAAAATATTATTACATCAGTTATCAAAACAACGCACAGTAGGCCTAAGCAGTAAGTCTTATGCAAAGGAAACGTCAGGATGATTCCATATAGACCGGAGAAACCAGAAGCCAGATGACGGTGGGAAACCAAGTTGAAAGAGACGAATCTAAGTTAAAACTTACTTAGTACTTAGTCCTTCCGGTGCAGGTCTGCATATCGGGCAAAGCCGCATCTCCTCCACTCGTCTCTGTCCATCGCCAGCTCCTCGGCCTCGTTCCACAACATCTCCAGGCATCTCAAGTCGTATCTGGTGATTTCCGGCTGGTTCAAACAGTTCAAAAAGTGATGTATAGAGTCGTAAAGCAAGAAAGAGAGTGTGACAGCCGACAGCAGGGAGAGAAAGACATGGAATAGGATAGATTGAAAGAGAGACAATAAGACGCAGTTTTAGACAGATTGCTAGAAGAAAATAAGACAGCGACTAACACTAAAAACGAAGAATATCCTATAGACTATGACAAATATCAAGACGGAAAACACAGGGTCACGAAGGCATAGAGTAGGAGACAGTGCTGCAAGCCTACAACCAAAGTACAAGACAAGGACCTAAGAAATGAAGAAAAGAACAGACAGCCAGACAGACCTGTGACAAGAGAAAGAGGTAAGACAGTGAGGCAGACAGACTGACCTAGGACAAGAGATAGAGGAAAACATAGAGGCAGACAGATCTAAGGCAAGAGAAGAACGCAGAAAGAGTCTGGAGATTTAAGAAGAGGGAGCAAGAGAGACAAGAGGACAAGAAATAGCCTAACAAAGAGGCAGAAAGACCTAATACATAAATCGTCCTACGTCTCATCTAGGCTATCTTGATCTACATTCCGCTACTTACTACTTAGCACCTTCCAAATGGCCCGAAGATTTCATCAGCAACCAATCTAGCGGATTCGTCGCAAACCTTCATAAAAACTCAAACTAACCTATAATAGCTGCTTCCTCGAGAGTCGGTCAACTGGGTCGTCTTAGTGGCTTCTGTCCGGAATTCTGATCATCCTTCGAGTAAAGAGCTTCATCCTGCCATTGGTTGTCGACATCAGAGGTCAACAGCTAGCTCGCCATGTCAGTTGTCAGAGCAGCACTGTCGCGTCGGTGCCAAGCCTTACGTATTTATAAATTTATAACCGTCAAGTAGTATACCGTATATATTTACTTAACGGTTATAAATTTATAAATACAATAAATACAATACAATGACCCGAAGAGCTGACATAAATACAATACAATACAAGGACCCGACGGTAACAGAGCTGACAGACTGCCATGACGAACGGTTCCAAAACTACCCCAAGATCTCTAGCCTATGAAACTCAAGCTGACGGTGCCATAGCGGCACACGTGTCAGGGATTGACAGTGCCACATCTGACAGAGCTGACACGGCTGCCAGGATGGACGGTGCCAAAACTGCCGGAGTTCTCTGGCCTGTGTAATTTAGGCCAGGAAGGACGGTGCCAAAACTGCCGGAGTTCTCTGGCCTGTGTAATTTAGGCCAGGAAGGACGGTGCCAAAACTGCCAGAGTTCTCTGGCCTGGTAATTTATGTTAGGAAGGACGGTGCCAAAACTGCCGGAGTTCTCTGACCTCTGTAATTTATCAACATGCAGATGCTGTATACATTTACCTAGTGCCTTAATTGAGTAGCATATTATATGCGCCAACTCTCTGGGAGCCTTGCAATGGATGCGAATGCACCCAGAGAGAAAGTTCAGTTGGTGCGTCGCACCCAGAAGAATTCGGACACACTGTACAATAAATTTGCAAATGTCCCACATAAGACAGGTCACATACACAAATTTCGGATCATGAAAGCAGTAACGTTGCACAACTATGTCGGTCGCCGTCACGTGAGTTTAACATACGGCACTTTTTCCAACCACGTAATCTTGACAACAAAACAATTTTCTTTCTCCGAAAATGCGCTAAAACTCACTTACGGCAATAAAGAATATACACATTTTCAGGGTAGAATTAACCCATGCACTCAGAGACAAAAGCAATATCCTGTAAAGGCGCTTTACAAATTTTTTAATAGAATACGATAGACCTACAATTCAAAGTCTAATTAGACCTTTAGGCATTTAATTCTTGTCTATTAATTATTAGGAGTAAGCTTACACCATCGATCCATCTAGAAAGTCGTTATTCAGACGTGATGCAGCTGCTCAATCCAGAAGCTTTGCCGATGTCGGCCCCTCCAGTTGGAACCATCTTCCGCATGAATTGCGTCTTGAGCTCCTCAGCCTTTCTCTTCCTCTGTTTCGGAAACGCCTTAAGACTATCTTATTTGTTAGAGACAGCACTGACCTGGGCCTCTAAATCTCTTAGTGGCGCTATATAAATGTTCAAATAGGGTGAGAATTGTCGGGGGTTAGAGGGTTCAAACCCCCCACTAGTGCTTCTTAGGATTCAATAGTAAAGTCTACATTTCACACCCAAAATGCACATAAATCAACGTCTAACCTCACCCGCCCAGTTATTTTTTTACAATTCCCATACTGCAGTGTTCAATTTAATTACATTTACAATTTCGATATTATCTAGATATTCTTACGCTTGCTTTTCAGTTACGCAGATGCACACAATGTCGACAGGTGTCGTCGTTCCAGCCGCCAAAAACGCCATCTCCCGATTGGTGTCGATTCTGTTGAAGGATCTTAGCGACTCCCGACGACGATTGTAAACGGAAACATTCCACCGACAACGAAAAAGAACAGACATGTTAACACAGCCATATGGTAGCATACAAATCGCCAAGTCTTATTATACTTAATTCGTGTCTACTATGTAACATCCTCAGTTCACTCCATCTAGAAAGTCGTTATGCACATTTCCATAACAACTTTCCAGACATTCTTACGCTTCTGTTTCAATTACGCAGATGCACACTTGTCGATAGGTGTCGTTCCAGCCGCGAGAAGAGCCATCTACCGATTGATGTTGATTCGCCAAACGGTTCCTTGCGACTCCCTGGAGGGAAATGCTTGACTGACAATGGAAAGCATCAGAGAGGTTAACAGGGCTGTGGTGGCTACTGTTGTACAAGATCGAGTAGCCACCACATCTATTTAATAGACGGCGAGGCATCTAATTCGTGTCTATTAATTATCAGGTGAACGCCATCAGTCCATCTAGAAAGTTATCAGAAATTGAAGTTACATTTAAAGTTATGCACATTTTCATAACAACAGTACTGTCAAGATAATTCTTACGTACGCTTGTGTTTCAATTACTAAGATACACAGCAGCTGTCGACATGTAGGCCTAGTGTCGTTGTTCCAGCCACGAGAACAGCCATCAAACGATCTTTGCGACTCGCTAACGATTGTACAGGAAACTGTTTCTGCGATCGCTCCACTGAAAGTGAAAAACAGCAGACAGTGGTTTTTATAAAAGCCACAGTCTAACTATAGACTGCAAGGTTTTTAATTCATCCCATGGCTATTATTAATTGAACACAATCGGGTCAACGGATTACGATTTATGTTTACGACTTCAAGGCATCAATCGCTGGCTCTCGTCTATTAGGCCTAAGCCTTGACATGTTCTTTATAGCAGCGCTATATATATATATATATATATATATATATATATATATATATATATATATATATATATATATATAAGTCTTTAGAATAGCCTAAACTAAATTAAAAAACGCTGATCAGCGGTTTTTGATATAGCCTACCTAAAAGGTTGCAGCTTCACATGATGTTGCGGAGTTAGGCCTTTTGAGTTTAAGCGGACTGCGATCTATTTCAGGACCTTAATTTCAATCTAATACTGAAGTGAATATTATCATAAGCTAATATCCGAAACTTTAGAATAATTTAACATTCACCTCGTATACTGTCGAGATCTTCCCGCTCAACCGTGCACGAGTCGAAGGAAGATAATGGTCGTCTTCCTGTGGAAGCGACATAAAAGGTCATTCGTCATTCAGTAGAAAAAATACAATATTTTAAATTTTTTAAATGTCGTGGCGCTATAGAAGTCAACGAGTCTCAATAATTTAATCAGATAAATTAAAAAAATATTCAAGTTTAAAAAAATAAAAAAATGTAAAAAATATATTGTGGGGTTACAGAAGTCACTGAGTTTCACTAACTTATTCAGATAAATTATAACATTAAATGAACTAAAAATATCAGAAATTGTAGTTATATTTGAAGAATGTAGAATGTTTTGCGGAGCTATAGAAATCACTAGCTTAGGCTACTCAAATAAAATTAAGATGTATTTTTTAAATTAAAAAGCTGAAAATTAAAAAAATACCAAAAAATAAATAAATTTATAGTGGAGCTACCGAAGTTATTGGGTTTACCTGATGCCCTTCGACGAACGTAGTTCGAAACAGGAGTTGGCGCAGTAGAATTTGGACGAACTTCGATTAATAACAGCAGAAAATTTCGGAAAATGTCGGAACGCTCTGCCTTCTTCGAAATGTGAGCTACGACTGGCGATTCTAAAATGGCGACAATACGATGAGTCGATGACGTAATCATGACGTCAATTTTGGCCTTTATTACATAAATTATCTGTCTATCTGTGTGTAGGCTAATGTAATGTAATGTAACTGGACATTTATGTAGCGCCGCTTCGTTATCTACTCAGAGGCGCTCTCTGCGCCAGCCTATAAGCCTATGATGGTAAATGTCATTACGAACGAATATAATAATAATTATTAGGCCTACATCGGTTAGTTATGTTTTAGTCCTAGAGATTTGCAGTGGCGGCGCCAGGGGTGGGATAGGGGGCTTAGCCCTCCCTAACTGCGGCTCAGCCCACCCCACCCCCTTCAAAGTTGGCAATCACTACAAATCACAGGGAGGAGGGGACAAAAGGCAAGGGCTTGGAGCTTTAACCCCCCAACAAAAAAACACCCTGAAAGCCTGGCGCCTCCACTGGAGATCTGCTTGTCTGTTTGTTTGATACACATACATAGACACACAGCCTACATACAGATAATATATAAAATGCAGACATGCAAACATTCACGATTTGGGTTCAAGTTGGCAAAGTTTCAACGATCGTAATGAACGATTATTAAACCTGCAGCCGATAAGGAATTCAATCTGTATGCACTCGCGGACTGATACCGCGGGACGCGGGCCACAGTTTGAGTAGGTCCTAGCACTGGATTGGCGTAGGCCCTATATATATAAGCCCTACATTCATGGATCAATAGTTGTTATACTGTTGAAAAACTCCTTATAAATATCCGTTTACATTAAAATTGCAATTGTATGTCTCTATCCCAACGATTTAACCTCTTAAAATAGACCTAGTCCTGATTTGTGGTTTAGTTTTGGTGTGCCCTCTGTTGATGCCTTGTGTTTTAAACGCAACGACAACATCAGTAGCCTAGGCCTACTGTTATTAATTAAAAATCATTAATCAACAACACTGCTCCGTCAGTGTAGGCAACTCGGATTGGAACAATCAGGAGACCAAGTGACCCAGGACTCAATGACGGCTTATGGTCAATTCAATTAATCTGTGTTTGTGTGTTGGCTTTATGAAGAAATAAATTTGTCACACTGCTCTATTATAATATTATTATTACACGAAAAGTCTTTCAAAATTAAAGCTTATTGTGACGTATTTATATGAAGCAAATATGACGTGTTCTAAACTTATTGTTATGTACGTCATCTTGAAGATAGTCGCTGCGAGTTGCCATAGCGCGTCAGATTCGAGCGAGTCTTACAACAATTTCCTGCAATAATTCTTAATTCGAAAATATAATTTAAAACTACGATTTCTTACGAATTTCATCAAATTTAATCGAATTTTATCGACGACGAATGACTTTTAGAACGTCTTACGTTGATCACCATCGAAGACAGCGAACAAAACGATATGTGACAAAGGGTTCGTTATTCACGGCCAGTTCTGTTCTCATTGTTCATCATTCGAAAATGTTTATAGAGAATTTCTGATGGATGAACGTTTGTGCAGCTGGACGCAACAGTACTGATACAATGCAATGAGGAGGAGGCAAATTAAGTCGAACAGGTTTATCATGATTTTAGACTGAATAAATAAGTCAATCGTAGCCTCAGTCTTTGGGAATTGGGTGTCTCTATTTCGGTCATGGTTAGTCTTTGCATAAAGCTTAGCCACAAGTTTTGAGAAGTCTAATACAATGTAAAGTTAGGCAAACTAGCTATAGATAAGGCAAAGTGAGATACAAATGTAGACGTGAGGATATGTAATTTTAGGCCGGACAAGTCAAGGCACGGTGCAGAGCGGCCAAGTAAAGTCTGTATACACTCAGGGCAAAAATCACTGGTGATGACACATGTAATGTAATGTAATGTAATGTAATGTAATGTAATGTAATGTAATGTAATGTAATGTAATGTAATGTAATGTAATGTAATTAGCAACTTCTATTGCGCCGGTGTCTAATGCACAAGGCATCAACCGATAGCGCGTCAAAACAATCCGTAATCAGGTCAACATCCAGAAGATCAGTCCGTAAGAGACAGAGAGGCAGCCTAAGGTGGATAAGCAATTTGAAAGAGGTAAGTGTCCCTGTCGCACTGCAGTCAAAATCTGAAACCATATGCTACCGTGCACCTCCACTCCATATCTCACAGCGCATCGGCTGCCATCGTAAAAACTTCGGATGATGTCAATATTATTATATTTGATGAAATTCCATAACTTTTCATTATCCTCCATTGCCATTCTCTGTGCACGTTATCGGAGGCCTTTTTAAAGTCAGTACAGGTTCCTCGTACATTTAAGACTTTTCTGATATTTGCCAAGTGTGAAAATGTGCTAAATAAATCCTGTTCTTGTCGCAGCCATTCATGTACAACAGATATCATACGATTCAACATCACCGTGGCCATGACTTTCCAGGAATTGGCAATAGATTAGGGCCTAATGCCTATCTAGCTGTTGCAATCTCTTAGATCTCCCCTTTTTGACACGACGGAGTTGTACTGATGATACTTTCTTTCCATGCCTCTGATAGGCCTAATCTGCCTGCTCTTCATATGCCGTTGCACAATTTTGTCAGCAGCTGTCGTATACCATCGTCTCGCCATCATATTTGATGATATCGGCTCTCATTCCATCGTTTCCTGCAGCCTTTCTATTTTTTAGCTACTTGATTTCCTTTCTTATCTCTTCCTCACTTATGGCCTCTACATCAATTTCCAACTTCTTTACCTCATCTATCAGAAACTTCGAACTGTATTGCTCATTCTCTTGAAACCAAGTGTCTATTCTCCAGCCTCCACAACTGTGCTGCTCCATTTATGATACCGTTTTGAATCTATCGTCCACTTCTCGAAGCTGCTACTTGCTTAATAATTCATTCTCTTCCTCGAAGTTCACCAGGACAGCAAACCTGTTCCTTAATTCCAACTCAAACTGTTGTCGAGTTGCGTTTTCGTTTAACTATATATCGTTATTTATAATCTTTTTCTTCTTTGTTAGTTTCTATATTTGATCTTTATTTTCGCTACCAACAGATGATGGAGATGCTCAATATGAATCGGCAAATTGATGCTCTTACCTCGAAGGATCAAACTACCAGACAGGAACTTCAAAGACGAACCACCTGGTCGAGTCTCATGCAGAAGGTAAGCTCGAGTTTTTATGAACATTTGCGACGAATCCAATAGATTGGTTGTTTATGAAATCGTTAGCCCAATTGGGCGATGCTAAGTAGAGGAATGTAGATCAACATAGACCTATAGTTTAGACGCATTTCGATCTACTTACATAACTGTTTCTCCGTCCAAGCGGCAATAAATGTATTGTACATGTAGGTCTATGTCCTATCTTGAATCATGATTACGATTCTTGGTTACGTAGCGAAAAATATCAGATCAGCACTGTGTTAATTATAATGGTAAATAGCATTGACTGGCCTTCATTTGTAGCGAATTGCTCGTAGTATGATACGCGTAGTCGGAGATTTGTAGAGGATCGCAATTGTACAATGATACAATTAGGTACATGTATTTAGAAAACACAAAACATGTAATTGCTAGAAACTTTAGGAATTAATTTCTAGTTAGGATTTTTTATTGGATATCTGCCAATAATTTAGTTTAGCTGAGAATCATCCATTGCATGTTATTGCGATTTATCGGTCATTCCTGGCTTTCACGACATAATTGGATTTCAGTGTGTGAAAACTGTCAATGTAATTCATTAGGAGATTTCGTAAATAATTGAAAATTGGACAAATGTAAGTTAATATATTTCTGATAACAATGAACATGCACTGTCCAAGATAACCGCTCTAAAGAGGGTAGATAAGAACCATTTTACAGTTTGTGGATCACCGGATCCTTTTGAATTGCACTACTTTGTCAGCCTCTGTAACGGATCCCGTCTTTTGACGACTTAGGGGCAGGACCTCGCTGGGTTGAATTGTATGGATCCACGGTTACGCCTGTGAAGGTATTCTGTATTTGAGCCATAACTGAAGCATTTCCAAACAGACAGCCATAATGAGAAAGGCTAAAAAATTTTGAATTTCCACACTGTAATGGTAGCATTTTAAGCTGTCATCTGAAAAAATTGCTCTATAATTTTAGTGCTTCAGAAAGCCAGAGAACAGTGGCATCACCTCAGTAAAAATAACGATTTGCTATTTTAGATCTATACATTGCATACCTTACAATGTTTCATCGACCTAAAGCTACACAAGTAATGGTCCATATAGATGTATACAACATCAGCCTGTTGATAATTTACACAGGCCAGAGAACTCCGGCAGTTTTGGCACCGTCCGTCCTGGCAGCCTGTCAGCTCTCTCAGAACTGACACGGTCAGCCTGGCACCGTCAGCACCGACACCGTTAGCCCTATACGGCTGGCCCTGTCAGTTCTGACATCGTCAATTCTGACATCGTCAGCATTGCACCGCTAGTTCTGACGCTGTCGGTTCTGACACCGCTAGGGCTGACACTGTCGGTTCTGACACCGTCACCGACGCCGTACTCTGACATCTGACATGGCGCGTTCTGGAGTTGTACCCGGCAGCAATATTTCCACCGAGACCTTTGATGCCGCCAACCGCTGGCAGATTGGAGCTATTCCTTCACTCGAAGAATCACAATTCCAGACAGGATCGAGCGGTTAAGACGATCCAGTTGACCATCTCTCGTGGAAGCATCTAGGATAGTTCGAGATTTTATGACGGTTTGCGATTAATTTGATTGGCGTCTTACTGAAGCATTCGTCCTAGGCCATTTGACGATGTATACGAATGTAGATCAGTTTAGAAATTGGGTATATAACGGTTAAATTAACCGTTTTTAATTTACATAATCCATATTCTGCCATTATGTGGAATGACTTCGGCTTATGTTGAAATTTTACGTGGATTCAAGATGTTTTGCTATAGCACCGACTTCTGTTAAAGTTGTTTTGTAAAGAAACAGAAAGTTGTTTTGTAAAGAAACAGGAAATTTTCATTATGTATCGGCAGATTAAAGCTCTTCACTCGAAGGATGACAATTGCAGACAGGAGCGTCTAAGAAGAACCACCTGATCGAACCTCGTCGAACCGGTAATTTCGAGGTTTTATGAAAACTTGCGACGAATCCCATAGATAGAATCTGATGAAATCGTCAGGCCAATTGGACGATGCTAAGTAGAATAATGTAGATCTAGATATAGATTAAATACATTTCGATTTATTTACATGACTTTTCTCGTCGAAGCGATACATAAATGTAGTGTATATTCTATCTGGTTATGTAGCTAATAGAATCTGTTGAGCACTGTGATAATTATATTGGTAAGTAGCATTGACTCGCCTTCATTTGTAGCGAATTACTTGTAGTATGCTAGGTGTAGTCGGCGATTTGTAACGGATCGCAGTTATACAATGATAAAATTAGGTAATTAGAGAACACTGAACACATAATTACTTGAAACATCAGGAATTCACTTTTAGTTAGGGATTTTATTTGATATTGTGCCTTTAATAAGAAGCATTCAACAGTTTCTGGATCACTGGATCCTTCTGAATAGTCGAGTCCCGTCTTTTGAAGACTTAGTACCAGGAACTCGCAGCGATGGATTGTATGGATCCACGATTATGCCTGTGAAGTCTAGGCTACTATTTGTTTTCGAACCATACTATAGAATATAGAATCTTCGTTTATTCATAACACATTGTCAGAACGCAATGCGATTACAAGAAAAAACAAACAATAAAAATGTGTAGGCGTTGGCTCCAAACATTTCCATGCAGACAGCCATAACGATTAATAAGACAGGCATTTTGGGTTTCAGAAAGTCAGACAACAGTGACGTTGCCTCGACAAAACGACAATGTGAGATTTTAGATCTATTCATTGCATACCTTACAATGTTTTATCGACCTAGAGCTATACAAGTAAGGGTCCATATAGATGTATACAACATCAACATGTTGATAATTTACACAGGCCAGAGAACTCCGGCAGTTTTGGCACCGTCCGTCCTGGCAGCCTGTCAGCTCTCTCAGAACTGAAACGGTCAGCCTAGCACCGTCAGCACCGACACCGTTAGCCCTACGGCTGGCTCTGCCAGTTCTGACATCGTCAGTTCTGACATCGTCAGCATTGCACCGCTAGTTCTGACGCTGTCGGTTCTGACACCGCTAGTTCTGATACTGTTGGTTCTGACGCTGCTACTCTGAAATCTGACATGGCGCGTTCTGGAGCTGTACTCGGCAGCAATATTTCCATCGAAACCTCTGATGCCGCCAACCGCTGGCAGAATGAAGCTCTTCCTTCACTCGAAGAATCACAATTCCAGACATGATCGAGCGGTTAAGACGATCCAGTTGATCATCTCTCGTGGAAGCCTCTAGGTTAGTTCGAGATTTTATGACGGTTTGCGACGAATTCAATAGAGGGGTTGCTGAAGAAATTCGTCCAGGCCATTTGACGATGTTAAGTATCGGAATGTAGATGAGTTTATAAATTGGGCATATAACGGCTAATTTAACAGTGTTTAAGTTACATAACCCATATTCTGCCATTATGTGGAATGACGTAGGCTTATGTCTAAATATTACCTGGATTCAAGCTGTCTTCTTATGTCAATCAATCAATCAATTTCGTTTATTCACAACACCAAGCTGACAGGTCGCAACTTGTGAACGCCAAATCCCGTAAAAGTTGTTTTGTAGTAAAAGGAAATTGTCATTATGCATCGGCAGATTGAAGCTCTTCACTCGAAGGATCACAATTATTGCAGACCGGAGCGTCTAAGACGAACCACCTGATCGAGCCTCGTCGAACAGGTAATTTCGAGTCTTTATGAAAACTTGCGACGAATCCAATAGATTGATATCTGATGAACGATGCTAAGCAGAGTAACGTAGATCAAGATATGGATTATACATATTTCTATTTACATAACTTTCCGTCCAAGCGGTACATAAATGTACTGTATATTCTATCTTGTGTCAGGATACTTGGCTATGTAGCTCATAGAATCTGTTCAGCACTGTGGTAACCATATTATTGGTAAGTAGCATTGACTGGCCTTCATTTGTTGCGAATATTACTTGTAGTAGGCCTATGCTAGATGTAGTCGGCGAGTTGTAGCGGATCGCAATAAAACAATGATACAATTAGTTAATTAGAGAGCACTGAACATATAATTACTTGAAACATCAGGAATTCACTATTAGTTAGCAATTTTATTGGATATTGTGCATTTAACATTAATAAGAACCCTTTAACAGTTTCTCGATCATTAGTATCCTTTGCAATAGTCGAGTCTCGTCTTTTGAAGACTTTGTGCCAGGACATCGCAGCGTTGGATTGTATCGATCCACGATTACGCCTGTGAAGTCTAGTCCTACTATTTGTTTTCGAGCTATACTCCAAGCATTTCCATGCAGACAGCCATAATGATTAATGAGACAGGCATTTTGGGTTTCAGAAAGCCAGACAACAGTGGCATTGCCTCGGCCAAATGACAATGTGCGATTTTAGATCTATTCATTGCATACCTTACAATGTTTTATCGACCTAGAGCTACACAAGTAAGGGTCCATGAAGATGTATACAACATCAGCCTGTTGATAATTTACACAGACCAGAGAACTCCGGCAGTTTTGGCACCGTCCGTCCTGGCAGCCTGTCAGCTCTCTCAGAACTGACATGTTCAGCATGGCACCGTCAGCACCGACACCGTTAGCCCTACGGCTGGCTCTGCCAGTTCTGACATCGTCAGTTCTGACATCGTCAGCATTGCACCGCTAGTTCTGACGCTGTCGGTTCTGACGCCGCTAATTCTGACACTGTCGGTTCTGACGCTGCTACTCTGACATCTGACATGGCGCGTTCTGGAGCTGTACTCGGCAACAATATTTCCATCAAAACCTCTGATGCTGCCAACCGCTGGCCGAATGAAGCTCTGCCTTCACTCAAAGAATCACAATTCCAGACAGGATCGAGCGGTTAAGACGATCCAGTTGACATCTCTCGTGGAAGCAGCAAGGTTAGTTCGAGATTTTATGACGGTTTGTGACGAATCCATAGAAGGGTTACTGAAGACTTCGTCAGGCCATTTGGACGATTCTTAGGAATTTACTTTCAGTTAGGAATTTTATTGGATATTGTGGCTCTAATTTGCCTTTGTTGCGTATCATTCATTGAGTGTTATTGGGTTTCATCAGTCATTTCTGGGTTTCATTGTACATCACTGGATTTCAGGGTGTGAAAATTGTCACTGTAACCCATATGGAGATTCCGAAAATAATTGATGATTGAAAAACATATTTTGATAACACTGAACATGCACTGTCCAAGATAACCGCTATAGAGCGGTTAGATGAGAACCATTTCACAGTTTCTCTATCGTGCACTGTAACCTTTTGAATATTTATTCTGCAGTTATTCAGGTTTGGAACAAAAAGGTTATTAACAGCTGGCTTTCTCTCTGTCTTAGAGGACTGATCTTCTAGATGTCGACCTGATTACGGCTTTGCTTTGGTGCGCCATCAGTTGAGGCCGCTTACATTATACAACGGAGCAACAGAAGTTAGGCCTACTAATTAATAGTAATACCATCTGCAGTCTAAATGAGTATAATGTCCACCGACCTTTCTTGATTGACCGCTGCTGACTGAACGACTAATCAACGTTGACTAATAGTGAGTCCATTGGCAGATTGGGATCGTCAGATTGTGAGTTCAACGTTTCCTACATGAAAGGCTCATAAGTGGAAACTTGAAAGGAGCAAGCTATAAACCAAGCGTCACTCGCTCCATTTTTTTTATAAAACCCAACAGGAATCAATTCGACAACGATATCATAACAATTATCTGTGGGCAATGGATTTTAATCGACAAAGGAACCTGCAATGATGGAATATAGGCCTGCAGCCAAAAAATACGAAGTCGAGAAATGTAGAAATAATCATATAGTCGACTGATCGTATTCATTCATTCATTCATTCAGGATATTTATATAGCGCCCCTTCAAGATTTCTACTCAGAGGCGCTCCCGACTACAGCGCGGACACTGAATCGGAGTTTCACGCCGAAGCGCATGAGCAATTGCGAGTGAAGGACTTGCCCAGGGTCCCTACGCGACGGCTTGAGGTGGATTCGAACCCGCAACCCTCCGGCTGCAAGGCACCAAATATACCCCTTGAGGTGGATTCGAACCCGCAACCCTCCGGCTGCAAGGCACCGAACATACCTCTACACCACCGTATACTTTAAGAGTTCCCAAAAGTATTCTTTTAATATATATATATATATATATATATCTCTTGAATGGCAAACGTTTTTAAGAAAAAAACTCACAGTCATCTTATTCGTTGAGTGGTTTTGCTTGGGTAGTCCTGTAAACCAACCGTATAGCCTACAGGTTTATAATAAGGCTTGAGGGCGACATATTAAATGTCTCGACAAATGTATCATTACATTATACACATGCATAGCAGGCGAAGGCATAAGTAAAGAGACGTGTACAGACGCAGAAGCGAACACAGACAAACGGAGAGACACTGGAAAACGACGCTCTGACCGACCGGACATTCATGACACACCATACGAATGTAAACAGATAACGTTTTGGCTTTAGCAGTAGATGCAATGTAGATACGAGAAACTGTTATGTATAGAGTTTCGTATCCACGCATGCATATAAAAAAGCCATAACCCCTTCTTAGGTAAGAGGAGAATCAATTGAAAAACGATACGAAACTTCCGACAGTTGGAAGCGATTTTGTCGTCGTTTGGGTTTACCATCTCTCCTCCTCTACTTCCCTTCTTCTTCCTGTTCTCCTCCTCTTCCTCTTCCTCGGCCCTCAACAATTAAAAGATAATTCTGTTTGTTTTAGATCCACGATCAAAACGTTTCGGCTCGAAGAAGAAGCAGAATTGATACAACTGTGTATGACTATAGGATGGATCATGGACCAAGCATCAACTGATGGTGCTAACACTTTATTAGCAGATAAGCGCTAAAACCAGTAACGTAACTAGGACTCTTCATTTGGGGGTCTTTAAGCCTTGAGCATGGCGAGTGCGGTAGCACGAGCCTACAGTGGAGCCTGAGGGCTTGATTTATTTTTGGGGTTTCAGCTTCGTTTGGGGCTTAAGCCCCAAAGCCCAACGCTAGTTACGTCCCTAAAACCAATCGTAATCCAAAAAAGCTGACGAGGATACAACCTCTACATAAGCAGGTTTTGAAGTACAAACGGCAGATTCAGAAAAGTCCATAATCCATCTATAATAGTTTAATTGAGGTCGCCTGTTACCAACCAACAACAGATAGCGACGAAAAAATCTAGTAAATGCTTAGTAGGCCTATAATTAATATCACTAAGTTAAAAGATCATGGATTATCTTGAAGATAAGAATCAAGTTTAGAGACGAATATGTACAACTCAGTACAAATTACTTACAGTCTCGTGTCAACATTCAGGCAGTTGCGCAGTGGTTTTTTTAATAAATGCAATGTGTAAATTTATGTGTAAAAAATAGGCCTATTTAAGAACAAGGCAATGCTAGATCTATTTCAACAGCCTTGGCATACGCAGGATTTCCTTAAATACTGGAAACTTCTCAGGCAGCACTACTGCACACACAGTTCTGTTTTTGCACCTATAAACAATAATAAATTATTGTATTCGATGCTATACAATTGTAATTCTCGTTTATTCAGTAGCTGAACCACCGCCACTTAGTTTTTCGGGTGACAGTCCTAAGACTGGATTAAAGGTAGATGTTAGCAGTTTTTTTTCAGCCGGAGCGGTCCGGAACGGCGTTCCGGTACCTTTTTCAGACATTAAAAAATAATTTAGTAAATAAAAAATAAAAAAAATGATACAAAATTATTTAGATAGGCCTACTTTAATTTAATGTAAGTGCGTTCAGTGTTTATTGATACTTATATAGTATGAAACAGAAATATTAGCATAAAATATGCCCCTATGATTGTTCTGAATTTTTTTAGTTCTGGAACCTTTAGTTCTGGAAAAAAGCACTGGATGTTAGAGTAGCTATTTCTTAAAGGCCTATAGGCTAGAGTAAATTCGACGTCAACGGCTCTGGTAGCCACAGGATGAAAACGCCACATTACTTTATCACTATGCAATATGAACCAGCCTATACATTAGAAACGAGAGCTCCAGTGTAGGAAATTGGCACCCATGCTCAGTGTTTTAGATGGTCATAAAAGTGCGGTGCTTTAACGAGTTAACTATAGGAGAAGGAGAAGAGGGAGAAGAGGTGGAAGAGGAGAGGAGAGCAGACGAGACGAGACGAGACGAAACGAGACGAGACGAGAGAAGAGGAGACGAGAGGAGACGAGAGGGGAGTGGTCAGAGCTTCTCATTTGAAAATAGGAGGCGATCTGAAAATCGATCGCGCTGGATTGAGTAGGCGATCGATGCGCGGTCTACCTCGGAACCTTTTGTGTACAGCGTATTTTGTACATCGTAATCGTATAGCTGCTTATTATAGGCCTAATGGTTGTCCATTAACTGCTAGAGCAATTATGCAACCTGATTAACTGTCGATAAGCTGCCTCTGCTTGTCGATGTTGTATCGACCCTAACCCGAACTTTCACAAGTAGGCCTAATGTAACTTAGATAAACAAAATAATGGTCTGGTTCCAGGTTCCACTTGGAATCTAACTCATAGAGTGCGATCGATTTACCGATCGACCAGACCTTTGCTAGGCGATCGACCAAGAGAGATCGATCGATCGACCAAGGAGATCGATCGATCGACCGCCTCAAATGACAAGCTCTGGGAGTGGTGAAAGAGAAAAAAGTCAGTAGGCCTATACTCGCCTCTATCCGAGTTCGCTAGAGAGCGCAACTGGAACAGAAGTCTTGAACCTTACTTCTGCTTTGGATGGAACTGAACCTCCGACCTCTCGCTTGACTTGACTGTACGATTATAGTTACTAGATGAATGCGCACAAACATTGGTTAATTGAAAAAACTAACTGGTAGATCTATAAACCCAGTTAAAGAATCGATCGATGACGTCATATGAATAAAGGAAAGCGTCATTCGGATTCGGAGCCACGTCATCTCAACAAAGGCCAAAATATGGAGCTGAACTTGAACGCATTTTACAATAATTATTGGGTCAAGCCAGTGTTATTTCTATTAACTGTAACTGTAACTGAAATAGCAAAATAACTGAAAAATGTCTTGCAGTTAACTGTAACTGTAACTGAAACTGAAAAATACTGAATAACTGAAACTGTAATAGTAACTGAAAAACGAAAACTGTATAGCCTATTATTAACTGAAAAATAACAAAAGTTAACTGAAAAATAAAACATGAGTGTTTTTCTTACTTACTTTTTGAATGGTAATCCTACTCTAGTCTACGGTCAGTTTTCTATACTCATTTCACTTCTGGTTTCTTTTCAGTTTTCTATGCTAGTTTCACTTCTGGTTCCTTTTCAGTTTTCTATGCTAGTTTCACTTCTGGTTCCTTTTCAGTTTTCTATGTTCGCTTCACTTCCGGTTCCTTTTCCTTTCGTTGTGTTGTCGTTGGCGCTAAACCGTAAATTCGTAAAACAATCCACGACTACGAGAATAATGTTTAAGCCAAGTAGTGGTCGAAAAGTAGAAAGTGGCGTGTGGGAAAATTTTGTTTAGAAAGCCGCAGACGAAAAAAGTCGATGTTGCGTTCACACCGTTGCTAGCAAGGACGTTGAAAACCACGAGTGTGGCACCCTAATTGTCGGAACAGAGCAAGTATTACTCTGGAACGTCTTGTTTTCTTTAAAGTAAACCGACAATACGTTAAATCGCATTGATTTGCTGCGTAAATATTTCTGGTAGGCTAACTGTTCAGAATACTTGTGGTCAGTGTGTCATTAGTCATGACTTGTGAAAAAAATAACTGATGCTCTATAACTGAAAAATAAAGAGAAATAACTGAAACTGTAACTGAAAAATAAAAAAAAATAACTGAAACTGAAAAATCTGATTTAAGTTAACTATAACTATAACTTTAACTGAAAAATCATAAATTAGATAACTATAACTGTAACTGTAACTGAAAAACCGTAACTGAAATAACACTGGGTCAAGCGCTTGAACTGTACGATTTTTAAAACTTTTTATTATTTTCATTTAGTAACGGATTTTTACTGTTCGTCGTTAGGTTTCAGTTTTTGTATATACTGTATCTAAGGAGAAGAGGAGGAAGAGGAGGTGAGAGGAAGAAGTGGTGGAAGAGAAGGTCAGTATACTGGTTTCCGAGTTCCCTAGGGAGCGCAACTGGAACAGAAGTCTTGAACCTTACTTCTGCTTTGGATGGAACTGAACCTGCGACCTCTCGCTTGACTTGACTGTACGATTATAGTTACTACATGAATGCGCACAAACATTGGTAAATTGAAAAACTAACTGGTAGATCTATAAACCCAGTTAAAGAATCGATCGATTACGTCATATAAATAAAGGAAAGCGTCATTCGGATTCGGAGCCACGTCATCTCAACAAAGGCAGAATTTGGAGCTGAACTTAATCGCATTTTAGGACTAGATCAATCGCTACAACTCTACGATTTTAAAAAGTTTGTATTTTTTTTATTTAGTAACGGTTTACTGCTCAACAGTTTAGGAAATGTACTTCCGTAACCTTTAATTAACTTACTGCAGAAATCCGATTGTATCCGTTGTAGAATTAAATTGTCAACTTATGCTAACAAACTCTAACTAATGCCACACGTTTGTACAATATGCGCATTGATTCTATAGATATGTGCCAGTAGTATATTGATGTTGAATTTTTTCCAGAGGAATATACGTGTACTTATACCAAAGGTTTTTTAATAAATATTATAGATTTTTGACAGAGGTGTAGGCCTACTGATGTTGAAGGATTGTGACAGAGATATAACGTGATGCTGGAGGTTTGTGCCAGAGGTAGAGCGGATCGAGGTTTGTACCAGAAGAAACCATATGAACCATATGTTGATGCTACGTTTTTGCCAGAAGTTTGGCGAACCTTCGAGCCAATGAAATATTGCTGTTATAACAGTACAGGCCAGAAAAGTGACTAGGATTAGCATATATTATGTAGGCCCTCACTTTTGAGAACCTCTCGAAGGAACCGAGAAGCTCGTAAATGACAGTGATGAAGCTAATAAAAATCTTTATTAAGACAATTAAAAGTGATTTTATTAGAAATTAGTTAGAGGCTAGAAAATGACAAAGGGATGGAGTGAATAAAATCTGTATTAAGAAACTTAAAATTTTGTAACTACTGTAGGTTACTGGGAGCATACTCTAATTTTTCTGTTCCAATGGTCCTTACGATTGGCAGGGGCTCTAATTATTTCCAGTTTTGTTAGTTCGTATGCATGAATCTGAACATTTTTATGCTGTCGTGTTAGGAAACCCTAACTTCGTGCATATGAGATCGGTTTCTCACAATTGACTTTTCATAAGCTTTGACCTCTAGATTCTATAGCCTTTGACCTTTAGGTTCCGTTCGGGGTCAGTGTGTGGAATAGACATTAGGCGGTCGGCTCTGTTATAATTTAGACGAAGGCTATGCACTAGTAATTAGACGATTGGGTCGGGCTTGTACTTGACTTAAATCGCGTTTAGTAAATGCTAAGGATATTTTGGAGTGGATGATGGATGGGTAGGTCCTAGGTCCCTGGAAGTTTTGTCTATTCTACGATTAGAGTTATCTGGCTTTCTGTCTGTCTATCTGTCACTCTGCCTCCATGCATACTCTTTCCATATGTATGTCTGTATGTCTCTGTCTGTATGCTGGCTATATTATGTGTGTATGTCTGTCTATTCATAGTTTGAGTCTCGCTATGCCTGTCTTTATGTTTGTCTATCGGTCGGTCAGTCTCTCCTCCTCCGTCTGTATCTCTCTGTATCCCAGTCTGTATTGCTGTGCGACTTGCTCTTTCTCTATTCACCATGCTCTCCGTCTCTGTCTGACCCTGATTGTCTTTCTCTCCTCTTTCCCTATCACCCTTTGCCATCGTCCCATACCCTCTGTATCTCACTCCATCCGTGATCTCCTCTAAAATCGACCTTATTTAAGTCAGCCTTGGGAACTGTAAAACTCCACAGCGGCATTGATTAGAATGGACGGACGCTGGTTCTCTGAACTTTTGATGTTGCTGCGCCTATCACTGCCATGTTTACGGCTGTTTAGATCAAGGAATTCCAATTACCACGAGTCATTATCTCTCTCTCTCTGCTATACTACCCGCACAAGTCGCCGAGTAATATTGCTTATTTGCCCGGTTTGCTTGCTTACTCACTTGCTCACTCAGTCGCTCACTCATTCGCTCAATCGTTCGCTCGCTCGCCTACTCTCTTATACTCACTCGCTTTCTCACTTGCTCACTTACCTCCCGTGTAATTTCGTATTCACGTATATACTTGCGTACGAAGTACTGCGTACCATCCAAATGCCTTTGTCTTACGAGGTATTATGAGATAACCTGATAAGGTAACTTGATAACTGTAAGTGAAAGCGGTATTCCAGTTCAATAGACCTATATTTGCTGTAGAAGTTTGCAGCATTCTCCCTCTTTCTGTCTTTCCTCCTGTTCGTCTATCTGTCTGTCTCTGTCTCTATATATCCCACTGTCTAGGCAACGTGTCTCAGTCTGTGAGACATGACCTCACATGAAGCTACGCGTATTAATGCTGCTTTAATTAAAAGGCTCGCAGATGGCAAATATGTGGGAAGAAATCTACGGCAAAGCTGATTGCTCCAGCAGACAGGAAGCTCTTCCATAAATCGTAGATTACCGGCCACTGCATTCATCAGCTCTTGCCACCTTTTCGATCGCGAGGACAAGTACTCCCTTCACAAGAGAGGACATCCTTTCATGTTCCATACTGTTACTTCTAAACAACTGTTTTAAAAGTTTTGTGAATCATCATCACCAGGTAGCGTGCTCCTCTTCAAAGCGCTGCCACTTCTAGTTTTTCACGACATGTAGCCCCAGATAATCGTTATTCTGCACTCGTCTCCAGGTCCAGTGTAACTCAAAGATCAGTGTGCTCAGACCAGCTTCCACCGGTCCTGTCCATGTATATGTGGCGAGAGCGTCCAACAGGCCTCTTCTAGTTTCTCGGAAGGCCGGTATTCATTGCTTGCAAGGCCGTGGCATGGTCTTGGTGACCTTCGCACCAATGATGCGAAATGCATGGTGTTCTTCTGTCTGTATACCTGTTTGTGTTTGTTTTGTCTGACTGAGGGTGATCGATAGTGTAGTGGTTAGCGCGCTGGACTGTCAAGCGAGAGGTCGGGGGTTCAAATCCCTGCCAGGGCAGAAATTTGGTTCGAGATTTCTGTTCCACCAATAGCCCTAACCAACTCAGCTATAACGAGTACACTGACAGTGGGAAGATGAGACGGTGAGGGAGAGGATTGGCCACACGCCCTCATATGCCGAGGCTAAGAAAACGAAGTCGCTAACACTTCATCCCCAGGGCTAGCTCAAGAGAATACTCTTCCACTCTTCTTGTCTGACTGAATATGGCTGAAAGAAGGCAGTCTACGCTCAAGGCTGCGTTAGACAGCGATCGCAGGTAGAACAGTTCAGAACAACGACTGTAGGCTATATAATATAATAGACAGTCACGTCTCACGCTTGAAAGAAGATCATCCGGTCTGTCTGTCTGCCTGTCTGTCTGTCTGTCTATCTATCTATCTGGACCTCGATCTCTCGAGGCTCTGCAACCGTTGTCTGCGTAGTGTGAGCTCTCCGTCTCCCATTGTTTCTGTGTACATGTCTGTTTGACTGTCTGCCTGTCTGTCTTTCTGTCTGTCTATTTGTCTCTCTCTATCAGAGACCCTGCAACAGTTGTCTGTGTAAATCTATCACTTCATCCTTCTTTCCACCTATCCATCATCGTTCTTCATCCAGCAATCCCCAACTCAACCTCTTCCACCTTTTCCAATTCATTCACTTTATAATCTCTTTTGCACAAACTTGATTCTCTCGTTCTGCGTCTGCCCCAGATGTCGAAGAAAATGCAACAGATAGGCAGACACAGGCGGACAGACAGGCACGCATACGGACAGACAGGCATACAGACACATATGTCCTAGACAAATACAGTTGCTCATAAAGCCGCGTACATTGCTTTTCCAGAATCTCCTTTGCCAAATACTTGTCTCCTAATCTCCATCCCTCCCTCCTTCCCTCCCTCCCTTTGTCCCTCCGCCGCTCAGTCTTTCCGTTTCATCGCTGTTCAGTTCTTCCCTTTCGCATAATCATTATCGTCGTCATCACTATTAATGTCATCATCTTGACCCTCTTCACCATCATCATCATCAAATTTAGCTAACTTTACCACCATTATCATCCTTGTCAAAGTCATCATCATCATCATCATCATCATCATCATCATCATCATCATCATCATCATCGTCGTCGTCGTCGTCGTCGTCATCATCATCACCACCACCAACAACATAATCATCACCGTCGTCGTCATCGTCACCATCGTAGTCGTCATCAATTCCTGAAGCCAGCCAGCTGGTCTCTCCCTCTCCCCTCCCTCTATCCGTCTGTCTGTCTGTCTTTGTCTGTCTGTCTGTCTGTCTGTCTGTCTGTCTCTCTCTCTCTCTGCTGTTCGCAGTTTCATTGCGTCGTCCGTCCGTCCGTCAGAGACTCCATTCTCATTGCTCAGTATCATACGACTTCCATCTCTTTCATCCTTCCATCCATCCGTTTCAACCTGCACCCTTTCCCTCACTCTTCCCTTCCTTCTTCCATTCCCTCCTTCTCTCCTTTCATCCTTTCCTGTCTTCGTCCCTCCGTCTGTCAGTCTCTCGTGGTCGTCCTTTTTGCTCTCCTTCTGTTCTTTCTCGTCTCCCTCCCTACTTCCTATTTCTCTTCCCTCCTTCCGTCCCTTCCACCTTCCTTTGATTCATTCGTTCTTTCCATCAATCTTTCCCTACCTCGCTCTGTCTGTCTGTCCCTTCTTTTGTCCCTTTCTTCCTCCGCCCTTCCCTCATTCCGTCCCATTCTTCCTCTGCTCTTCCTTCCTTCAGTTCATCCTTCCTTCCTACCTCCGCTCTTCTCTCCTTAATTTGTCCTTTTCTTCCTCCGCCCGTCCCTCCTCTGTTCCTTCCTTCCTCATTATTTCTTCCTCTGTCCCTCCTTCCTCTTCCTTCCTTCCTTCCTTCCATGCCTCCTTCCCTCCCTCCCTCCTTCCGTTCATCCTCCCTCCGTTGTTCCTTTCCATGCATCGTCATCGTCGTCGTCGTCTTCTTCAGCTGCTGGGTCTCATCTTTCGGCGTCGAAGTGCCTCTACATGTCAGACGCCGCCACACACATACACCCACCTACACCCTTCGCCCCACCCCTCCCCCTCCCCTTCCCCAAACACCCTCACGCACACATACACGGCGCGCCACCCACGCCCGCACGCAGCAACAAATCCCTCCGCCCCTCCTCCGTCTCCTCCTCCCTCTCCACGATCCTCCTCCGTCTCCTCTCTCTTAAAGACCCTTCGGCGAGCGATCCATATTTCCTTTTTCCAGTTGGCTCCGCTCCGAACACGAGAACCGAAACACGTCTCGAGCAATGGCGACCGTCGTAGTCGGCTTCTTCACAAGGGTGGCCCTAGGTGTCGCTTTACTTCTTCTTCTCGTCGTCGTCGCCAGCGGAGGAGGAGGACGACGAAACAGCGACGACGACCGTCACCGTCTCATACGCGACGATAACGACGACGCCGCCGACGGAGACGAGGACTTCAATGCTTTGTACAGCGGAGGTAGGTGGAGAATTGGTCGTCCGTCCGTCAAGGGGCAGGACCAGTAGCTGGACAACCAGGTGGACCAGCGATTGTCTCTGGTTGTCACTGAGATATGAATGAGGGTCTAATGGTTACGATGATGGACTGAGGTCAAGGGTTTAAATCTGCACCACGCCAGAACTTAGATGCCTTTGGTATTTCTGGTCCTCTAAAGGTAACTAATGAACTGAGGCTAGGCATGACTACACTGAGAGTACACTTTATATCGGTGGGAGGATGAGACAGCGAGACCATTCGCCTTCACCCTGCCGAGACTAAGAAACTAAAGTCGCTTGTACTTAGAATTCTCGGAGTAATATTAGAGAATGCTCCTCCTTTTCTCCTTCTTCTTATTTCCCCTAATTTTAACTTCTTTTTCTTTTCTCCCTTCTCTACTACTTCGCATTCTTCCTCACGTTCTTCTTTACTTTGCTTCCTTCTTCGCGTTCTTTTCCCGCTGCTTCTTCTTCCAGGCTTTCTTTGCATTCTTCTTCTTTCCGTTCTTATTCTTAGCATTCTTCCCTTTTCGCTTTCTTCTTCGTCAGCTTTTCTGCCTCTTCTTCTCCTACCTTAATTTTTAATTTTAATTTTTCTTTCTATATTCCTTCTCATATTTCTCCTACACTTTCTTCTTCTTCGGATTCTTCTTCGCATCTGCTTCCTCTCTGCATTCTTCTTCTTTGCATTCTTCTTCTTTGCATTCTTCTTCTTTGCATTCTTCTTCTTTGCATTCTTCTTCTTTGCATTCTTTTCCCTTGCATTCTTCTTCCTTGCATTCTTCTTCTTCGCATTCTTCTTCTTCGAATTCTTCTTCTTTGCATTCTTCTTCTTTACATTCTTCTTCTTTGCACTCTTCTTCTTCGCATTCGTCTTCTTTGCATTCATCCTCTTTGCATTCTTCTTCTCTGCATTCTTCTTCTCTGCATTCTTCTTCGCATTCTTCTTCGCATTCTTCGTAAGTCTTATGCGCAATCTTTTTCGCATTCTTCTTAGTCAGCTTTTCTACTTCTTCTTCTCTTCTTTTCATTTTCAGTTTTAATTTTCTTTTCATTTATCTTCTGCGTATTCTTCGTCCTCGGATTCTTCTTTTTTCGCATTCTGCTTTACATTCTTCTTCTCCTCTTTCTTCACTTTTTCATTCTTTTTTGCATTCTACTATGCATTCTACTTCAACACATTGTTCTGTGCATTCTTCTGTGCATTGTTCTCTCCTCTTCCTCCTCTATTTCTTCATTTTTTTAGCATTCTACTTTTTGCATTCTTCTTCGCATTCTTCTTTTTCGCATTCTTATTCGCATTTTACTTCTTCGCATTCTTCTTCACATCTTCGTCTGCGCATTCTTCTTCTGCGCTTTCTTCTTCTTTGCAGTTTTCTGCGCACATTCTTCGTCTGCGCCATTTTTCTTCATTCTAGGCCTATTCTTCTTCTTTGCGTTCCTTGTCTGCGCATTCTTCTGCGCAGTCTTCGTTTTCGCATTCTTCGTCTGCGCATTCTTGTTCTTCACATTCTTTTACTTCGCAGTTTTATTTTGCGCATTCTTCATCTTCTTTACATTCTTCATCGCATTCTTCTTCTGTGCATTCATGTGCATTCTTCACATTTTTCTTATGCTCATTCTTCTTTTTCGCATTCTTCTTCGCAGTCTGGTTCTTCACGTTCTTCTTTCCATCATTATTCTGCTAAAATAGACAGGTGACAATACATTGGAATTGGTGTTGCACTTAACAAGGGCGCCTGACATTTTCTCAGCTACAAAATATTCTGATTCACTTTTCCATCGCTTCATGAAGCGACGCTATATAAATTATACAATTACAATTATATTACAAAATAATTAAGTTTATTAATTCTTTTATCTATTTAATTATTTATTTATTGGGTTATTTATTTTCATTGCACTTATTCGCCTAAGGTAAGTGAATCTGAATATATGGCGAAAGACAAGTGCGAACCATCAACTTCTCTGAGGTCGTTGCACAGTATCTTCTGAATAGACTCGAACCCGCAGTCGTTAGACAGATCGCATTACAGAAGAGACCACCGCGCTAGAATATTATTATATATATTACATATGGATATAATATACTTTATATGTTTATATAAGTAATTTTCAGCAATAATTTACGAAACTGTGGCAACAGCGAAAGTATAACTGATGAGACAGCTGGAAAGGTCAAGTCCTTTTGTCCTTAGATTCGGTCTGAAACGCAATGCAACGCACTAGGTGGACGACCTCTGCGTCTAACGCCATCTATCCAATTCTTGCGGCACTAACTGAACCCATTAAAGTGAATTCAACCGTCTCAGCAGAAACGCAGCTTTAAAGTCATCGACTGCAGTTTTCATAGACAGGAGGAGGAATCATTGACAGAATGGCCGCCGCTCGGTTGACTCAACCGATGGATTAATCGTTCTCTGTCTGTCTCTTCTGCCGCAGCAGCTTCGGTCTCGCTATTGGATCCCTGTCAGCCCCCATGTGTATCTCTCTGTCCCTCTCTCACTCTCTATTTCCATTTCTCTTTGTCTTTATACATGTTTTTTCTGTCATTAGCAGAATTTGCTAGGGGCTAACACAGAATTAATAGAACTGCAATTTTATCAATTATTGATAAAATACATCTACTGGCTGTTAGAACCACTGATGTCGACTTACCATGTAGAGAAGGATGTGAAGTTGTGAACACTACTGTTAAACGGAAATTACACTATAAATTATATATGTATGTATGTATGTGTGCGCATATATACATTTAAATATATATATACACATATATACATATTTCGTCGGAAGAAATTATTCCTGGATGTCTTAGCAGAGCCTTGGAATATAACTTACGAGTAGATACGGTAACAGCAGCTTCACAACATGTTGTGAATGATTGTGTCTATCTGTCTATCTGTTTGTTTGTCTGTCTGTCTGTCTGTCAGTCTGTATGTATGTATGTATGTATGTATGTATGTATGTATGTATGTATGTATGTATGTATGTATGTATGCATAAATTAGAAAATTATGGTATACGTGGTATGCAGCTCAGTTGGTTTGCCAGCTATTTGGATGGACGCCAACAATGTGTCGAAAATAACGGCAAACGCTCCACTTTAAAATATATTCTATTATGGAGTTCCTCAAGGTTCTAATCTAGGGCCCCTGTTGTTCCTCCTCTACATTAATGATCTCCCGAACGTTTCCAATCGTCTGTTCTTCATCTTGTTTGCCGATGATACGAACGTTTTTTATTCCCACACTTGCATAAACACCCTGTTTCAAATCGTAAACGTGGAACTTGCACTCGTTGCCGAATGGTTTAGAGCCAATAGATTGTCGTTAAACTTGGAGAAAACTAATTATATCTTGTTTAAATCGCATAGGAAAAAAATCCCTCTGGGTCAATTCGAGTTAAAAATTAATAATAATTCTCTTACAGCTGTTGACTCTACTAAATTCTTAGGTGTCTACGTTGATTGTCATTTGACATGGAAAGAACACATAGCCTACATTGCATCAAAAATAGCAAAACATATTGGAGTGATAGCACGGACTGCATACATTTTGCACTCTAATATTAGAATTAAACTGTACTATTCGTTAGTATATCCATACCTCTCGTATTGTAATATAGTATGGGCTTCCACATATGCTACTAGATTACACAGATTAAATGTTTTGCAAAAGAGAGCTGTCCGTCTGGTTGCAGGGGTTCCATATGGCTCTCACACTGCTCACATCTTCACAACCCTTAAAATTTTAAAAATTGACCAAATTGGTATTTTTCAAATTGGGGAATTTATGTATCGTTTTGACCGAAACCTTCTGCCTTCTATTTACAAACATTACTTTCAACTCTCATCTCAGATCCATCCGTATTTTACTAGAAACTCTAGCTCTTATCTCCGCACCTATGCCCGCACGAATACACGTCTCTTCTCTATTAAATCAATTGGAGTAGTGATCTGGGAAAAAATTCCTATGGAAATTCGCTTATCCCCCAGCATCTGGGTATTCAAAAAGAAATTAAGCACCTACCTTATACAATGTACTGTATTACAAACGACCTTGTCTGACCTTTCGCCCGATTCTTGTGCATGGTAGTAGACCTACCTAATCTCTACTTGTAAGCTAGTTAAGTATTTTTGTTTTATATTGTATATTGACTCAACAGTGTTGAGCAACTGTTTCAGTTTCGCTTTCCTTTTCTTGTTTTCCTGTTTTTGGTTCATTTAGTTTCTTTTCTGTTTTTTACTTTAACATTCACTTGGTCACTGCAAGTATGTTTTCAATTATAATCTTTCTTTAAAGGCCACCATTAATTTTCTAATGTAATCTGTAATTTGGTGTCCCTACTTAGCGGGATTCTTTATCCCTTTAGGGCCTCCTTTTTTTGTAGCCGTGTTGAAATTTATATGTAAACCTGATGATTTTGTTAATTTGGTTGCAAAATAAACATGTTGATTGATTGATTGATTGATTGATGTATGTATGTATGTATGTATGTATGTATGTATGTATGTATGTATGTATGTATGTATGTATGTATGTATGTATGTATGTATGTATGTATGTATGTATGTATGTATGTATGTATGTATGTATGTATGTATGTATGTATGTATGTATTTATGTATGTATGTATGTATGTATGTATGTGTTCATGTATCTATGTATGCATGTATATATGAACGTATGTATGTATGTAGGGATTGTAGGCTATAGTATGTACCTCGGTCTATCCCACTATCTGTCCACAGAAATATTTAAGAGTCGGAGGAAGAGAAAGAAGAGAAAGAAATAAGAAGGTTAAGGAAAGGGAGTGATACGACGAGAGCAGAAGATACAAAATTGAGGACGTCGGAGATGATGAGGATTAGACGGAGAAGGAGGAAGAGAAACTTGAGAGTGAGGGGAGGAAGAGGAGGAAGAGAGAGAATGGAGAGGGAAGGGGAGCAGGATCCAAACAATATCCGTCGTCGATCCATTCCTCCAACCCTCTCCGTATTCATCCTCTGTATTCCACCAAACCGCGGTCTATTTCTCACTCCCACCCCTCCCTCCCTCCATCCCTCCACCCCTTCCTCCCTCTTCCTCTTTCAGTCTTCCCACGTCCTTTCTTTCGTCGTTCCTCCACCCACGCTCGTCATAGTCACCAGCGTCAAAGAAGGAAGAAGACTTCTTCAATTCGTGTCATCAAGAACGCCGACTATCATGGTATTCCTATTGAGCGGACATAAGAGACGCCATCTATTGATTCACATACGAACCCAACATGACCATATGTAGCTGCGTCAGAACTTCTGCTCACACAGACCTTTCACAATATAACGACGAGCCGCATTGGTTTACCAGTCACTTTAGCTACACGCTCGTTGTTAGTTGCTGTTTAACGACACTGTGTCATAACAAAGATGGTTAGAGTCGCCCTCCTCCTTAATCCAGGATTGGGACTGGCACTGCCAGAGTACGAGCAAAGAAGAACTTTCCTACCCTATCCTGCCATGGCTTACCTTACCTGACGTTATCTTTTTTACTTTATCTAAGTGTGTCGTACCTTATAATTAACTTAACTTACTTTACCTCACCTTACATTGACACAACTAAGTTTGATTTACCTTATATTGCTTTCTTTAGATTACCTCAATTTTTCTTGCCTTATCTTTTAGTACATTTCCATGGCCTACAATTCAGCGCTTCCCAAACTTTTCAGTGTCACGGACCGGCAGGAATTTTCCCACTGCAGGAGGACCGGTATCAAATTTATTAATTATTTCTCTTTTTCGTTGTCGACCACCTAAATTTCCCAAAATGTATTAAAATTGATTTAAATGCATGCTTAGCCAATTCTATGACTCTATTGCCCCTTAAATGCTAGCCTGAAAAGTGTTTCTATGACTTTTAGAAGTATAATGGCCATTTCTTGATTACGAGGTAATTTGACCAGTTTCTTGACTCACTTTGCGGACCAGCAACTGATGGCTCGCGGACAGCCGCAGAGGTTTTCAAACTGTGGTACGCGTACTCCTAGTGGTACGCCAGGTGTCGCTATGGGGTACACACACTTTTTTAAATCTAAATTTTTTATGAGTTTATGTCCATCTTTATTTGATTAGCTATTCTACATCCACCATGTGCTTTTTCTGTAAAGTTTCTATGTGCTTAACTGTATTCCCAACTTTCTTTGATTATCTGCTATTCTATGTCCACCATGCGCTTCTTTTTGAAACTGGTTTTCAGCTATGCTTGCGACCAAAAAACAAATACAGAACAAAACTTGAACTCGAACCAGATTAAATCTGAAAAGCAATTTTGCGTTTCAAATTGACAGATATTAAACCAGATATTGTAAATCTAAGCTTGTCGAAACCAGCCCACGGCTCACATTAGCACCTTCAAATAGTGATTTCATTTCTCCATTTTGTTGATATGATTACATTCTTAACATTATATATTAATTTTTAAATTTGTCTACCTATGCCTAATACCCGCCACAGACCCTGCAAGGGAACTTACGATATTCCCCCATATAATTAATTGCAAGAGGACTTCATTCTCGCCTGTTGTTTTTATATGACCTTTGCTGGGGCCTGGGGATACGCCAACATTCGATTTTTTTATCTGGTGGTACAATAAAAATAAAGTTTTAAACCGCTGATGTAGGGCATGGCTAATATTGGCTATCCTTATCCATGCCCTTGTCTTACTTAACCGTACAATACTCTCTTTCAAAAGTTTGCCTTAGCCTAACTTACCTTCACGATTTGGCCCTATCCATTCGTCAGCTACCCAATTTGTGACTCTTCAAACGTAAGCTACATGTGCGTTCCCTTCTTTTTTATATAGAAATTAACTATTGTTTTGTCTTTCAAGATCGATGACATTAGAATTATGGCATCACAGGCTAAATTCTGCTCGCGTGATGTTGAGTCATTTAGTTAAGTCCCTAGTTAAGTCTCTTTTTTATGTGATTTGATTAGAATGCCTCATTTTGGTTTTTTTCGGACCATTCAAAGTGTAATTATGGCTATTTCCTACTGTTGTACATTGCTACGTAGGTGGCCTTACCTAACGGGGTCCACGACCCCTTCTGGCCTCCTGAGTAACTTGAGACATGTTAATTAGCATTATTGTATCTACCTATTCTATTTCTGGATGTTACCGAATAAATTAATTTGATTTGAATTGAACTTGAATTACCATACCTTTCCTTACGTTACTTCACTTTACCTTATTATAATTCACTGTCCAATTCAGTCTGCAAATGTCGGTCAGGTCTACACTGATTCATCACTTTAGAATTACCAATTGAATACCCACGGAATCTCGTTTCTGTGATCTATAAAACTTCGACCTGACCTTTTCCAATCGATGACGATTTTTTATTTCGATTCCACCCAAAGAGTTCATCGACGGATGTCTTCAACATTATGGTAACGGCGCTATAGAAGTCAATAGATTAGATTAGATTAGATTAGAATAGATTAGATTACATTAGATTACATTAGATTAGATTAGATTAGATTAGATTAGATTAGATTTGATTAGATTAGATTAGACTTCTCTTTGACGTACTGATATGCATGTAGGTCTACAGTCGACCACCGAGGTTTATAAATCACCTGCAGGTTTTTAAATACTGCCCATCAGTATATCCTACTTATCTTCCTATTTATCTCGTCTATAACTATAGCTGCTGCTCAGCTCATCTGATTGGCTCCCAACGTCTTCGTCTTTTTGTAGCTTAGCCGCCGGTATATACATGTAGGTGTGCTAATTGGCATCGCATTCGGATTTCACAAAGCGTTCCATTAGACATAAATAGGCCAATAATGCTTTTCACATAATATACCAAAGAGACACTAGAAGCATCGCATATATATATATATATATATGCGATGTGTATGGATATATATATATATATATATCTGCGTTCGTTAATCTGCAATTGTTGATCTGCATTCTTTGACTCTTGAGGAAGTGGAATATGAGTACGTATAAGTAGGATACTTAGTTGAATATGCAGGTGCATTATTCATGTGAGGACACATATTCCAAATGACGGCACATTCTCTGGGTGAATGCAGACGTTTCAAATGCATGAGATCGTGTATTTCAAAGTCAACATTCGCAGTTACAGTTAAACTTATGTAAATAAGAAATGTATTGATGTTCAGGTCTACTACATTAAAACTATACCGCTACTGCTGTTGCTGCTGCTACTACCACTAACACTATACCACTACCACTACCACTACCACTACCACTATACCACTACCACTACCACTACCACTACTACTACTACTATTACTACTACTACTACTGCTACTACTACTACTACTACTACTGCTGCTGCTGCTACTGCTGCTGCTGCTGCTGCTGCTACTGCTGCTGCTGCTGTTACTACTACTGCTGTATACTATAGGCCTACTAGTCGACTATAAAGTGGTTCTAGAACAGAGATATTTAAAGATTTCTTTTACGTCATTGCACGTCGCGTTAGCTGGACACTTAATGCCTTCAAGAGGTACTAAAAAGGCGCTATAAAAGTATTAATTACAATACATTGTCTGTGTGAAGATAAGAAGGCGAGGAAGAGGACTGGACACCCACCCGCACATGATGAGAATAAGTAAATTGAGTCTCTGAGTGTTATGGCATATATAGGCCTAGATTGACCTAATTATAAGCAATCGATCTTCCTTTCATTCTGCCATCGTTGGCATGCAGTTACTTAGCACAATAATTTCGCGAAACTTTTCAACAAATAAATTGTGTAATTCATTTGTCCCTTCAGTATACGTATAATCGATATATATATATATATATATATATATATATATATATATATATATATATGCTGTCGTGTTGGAAAGGTAAGAAAACTAATAGGTATGTGTCAATTAAAACATTCCGTCGAGCAATATAATATATAGCTATTTCCGTATGCTCTGTATTCATAGGCGCAACCACCCTATGGGACCCGTGGGACGCGTCCCCCAACTTTCGAAAAGCTTGGGACCGTCCCCCCAACTTTTGAAAATTTTGAGGTAAACAAGAGCCCAAAATGCCTCCATTTGGTATCAAATGCTCAAAATTGCGTTGGCTTCTGGGGCTCCGCCCCAGACCCCGATAGTGGAGCTTACGACGCTACCCCGTACCCCTAGTCGTTAGGGGCTTCTTGCCTTCGTCATTCGCGGCTGTGCGCCTTTCGCACTCGCAATTCCCCCCCCCCTACTCGGACGTTCTCGTAGGTCCGTCCCCTAACAAATCACTGGACTTGGCCGATAAAATACAGGGTAAGACTAAAGCCGCTAAACTCAATTGAGTCTGTAAGAATTCAGTGTAGAATGTTGCTGTATAATTTCACTCTAAAACTTTACTTATCTCGATTTTTAAAATTCGACTGAGGCTCGCGGTAGAAGCCTAGGAGGACATTTCAATTTTTAATGCTGCGACTGCATGCGAGTGGTGTTCTTCTAAAACATAAAATCTCAGTTTATTTATAATAATAAAGTCATATTTTTCACAGATTTAGATGGTTTAGGTACTTTTACATCGAAATCATCGGTGAAAAATTTGAGGTAAATTAGAGCTTAACATGTACTCCATTTGGTATCAAATGCTCAAAATTGCGTTGGCTTCTGGGGTTCCGCTCCAGACCCCGATGGGAGAGCTTACGACGCTCCCCCATACCCCCTAGTCGTTAGGGGCTTCTTGCCTTCGGCAATCGCAATTCCCCCACTCAGACATTCTAGTAGGTCCCCCAACTTCTGGACCGTGGTTGCGCCCCTGTCTGTGTTGTATACAATACTATACATGTAAAATACAGTAGATATAGAATATGAATGCGAACAAAATATTATATTCACCATATATGTAGCGAATATATATATAGTATAAAGGCTGTATAATATGTATAGTAAATGGACAATATACACATGCAAATGTACACAAATATATACATGTAGGCCTATACTTATGTACTTTCCAGTATAAATACGTGTCTAGAGCATGTATGAATACATTATAATATATAAGCCTACTATATATACTACATATATGTGTGCTACACATGTATATACACATGTATATATATATATATATATATGGTGCGAACACCTGCTCCTCTGCAGTGGGCTGCGCACCTTGCAATTCGCGCCATGCATCACCATCGCACAGCATGCAGACGAAGCTTAATGGTTTCGCTATATACTTTCTATTTTCCCCGCATCTCCTGCCACCAAATATATACGGAACCACTGTCACACCGGAGTACGTGTGGTAGTACGTCCTCATGCATGCGCGCCTGTCTGTCTGTCTCGGCCTGAGCATATTTGGGCATTTGCACACAGTTGTCGGCTTCAATTATCTGCATTCCTGCTTTGTCGGAAAATATAGTTTCCGCGGATTAACACTATACGCGTTTTTATACAGACATTCATATATATTTATAATATATTTGTATATATATGCTATATATCGTATAATTGTGGCATTCATATATATATAGTTTTTACGTTTATATATTCAACTATATAGGATTTGTATATATATGGCCCTATCTGCATGATTATTTGTCTCTTATTGACAAAACCACTAGCTTATAGCATTTATACTCTCATATGAAACACACATTGCAACATTATCTTATAAGCTGTTTGGCAAGAAAAGGGATGAATGCTCGTGTAGAATGTGTAAGCCAATAACACTTTGAGTATCTGCCGTAACTTAATTATAGAGGTATACATGTATACGCCTACGTAGGCTACCAACTTTGAATAGTGAATGCAAGTGTATACGACTAAATTTCATGACCATGTAACATATATTTAGCTATACAGAGGTTCATAAACACAGATATACGTAACACCTGTGAGATGTTTTTCAGAGATACTATATAAATAAGCAATTATATTGAATTAGTAATTAGTAATTTATATAGCTCCTCCTACAGAAAAAACAACTCAGTGGTGATTTCAGTGTGACACTGCATCCCCGAGCCAATACACGAGTTTAAAGATAAACCGTATACTAATTACTATAGCAAAGTTCTAACTCAGACAGCTATGGCGCCTATAGACTAGAATGGTAGGTTGAGGAGTGTTTCAAACTGACGGATCCACCACAGCAAAGACTCGATGCTGCGCATGTACGATTACGAAATTAAGCAACTGATGTAATATCGAGAAATTATGATGATATTACTCGACCCTAGGTCAAAGAAAGTGCACGTGAACTGAAATAAACCAATTCACACAGACAATCGATATGTTTTCACAGCTTTGTTTCTGAGCCTATATGAGAGACAGCCTGCAAAGGCGCCATATAAAAGTTTAATAACGTAAGTAGTTTGAGCGGTTTTAGGCCAAAATAATCGATGCTTTCAAACCTGGACAAATTTCCGTCATACTAAGGAGATTTTTAAAATGTTCCAAATGCTTGCAACTGAACAGGTTTTTCTATATATAGCGACCGTTATGCCATCGATCCTGTTAATTTTTAAACGAATTGGTCTGGTGAGATTCTCCAGCGCTTCCCGTTGGAATGGATGTATCGACTCCGCTCATTTTTCAACGAATTGGTCTGGTGAGATCCTTTACCACGCAGTGCTCGCTGCCCGTTTG
Organism: Aporrectodea caliginosa; assembly: GCA_020284085.1. Lineage (NCBI taxonomy): Eukaryota > Metazoa > Annelida > Clitellata > Crassiclitellata > Lumbricidae > Aporrectodea > Aporrectodea caliginosa. Next base: position 23,441 of record JACEVL010000555.1, on the reverse strand, counting down.
GATGAGTCCCACGACATTTAAGGTCCCTGTGTACGGACCATGGTAGCCCTTGATTCAGATCTCTTAAATAAGCCACCATCTGAATGCGAAACGGCAGCTTCACTTAGACAGGCTCATGGGACGTTCGCTCTAAACAATGCATAGCTAACCATGCAGGCCGGTGTAACTTTGTAACGTCAGTTTCCAAAGGATCGGGCAGACACACAATGATAGAGAAGGACATAAGCATAGACAAACACACATGCACACAGACAAGCAGGTGCAGGTAGGCAGACATAGGCAGACAGAGACAGATGCACAGACAACAAAGCGTTTATTGATCTTGCAAAACGATGTGAACAAAATTTCGTCTGGTACCCTGTTCGTCTGTGTTTCGCATGCATCTATGGTTCGACTAACGACGACGAGTGTTGTTTTCCGATTCGTCGCAGTGACTTTTGTGTGATTCTCCCTCTGAGATTACCCTCCTGGAATCGGAGTTGACTTGAAAAATGAGACTGACTCAGTTGTTCAGCAGAATGTCTATGGAACTGGAAAAAACGTCCGAACCATCGATACAATCAATCGTGTATCGCTGGTGAATTTTAAAGACGCACTGCGAGTTCAGAACTGCGGACAAACGCATAACTTTTGCAAGCTTCAATGGAGTTCATCGACACACACACACACGCACACGCACACGCACACGCACACGCACACGCACATATACGGACGCACACACATTCACATGCATACGAGTGTGCCATTTCTCTGTTTTTCTCTGCTTTTCTGACAAAAAACGCAGACACACAGACAGACAGAGAAAGGCTGTATATGGAAACACACGTGGAAACAGAAAGAAAAGGGCATAGGAAGAGACGGAGAAGAGAGTGGGAAAGAGAGACAGGCAGACACATAGAGTGGGAGACAGAGTAGTTGCAGTTCCAGACTTCCAGTGTTTAATGACATCTTATGGCTACGTCGCCATCCTCCTTTTTCCAGGCTATGGACTGGCAGTATTCCTGGCACTATTGAGAGATTTTCTGAGAGACGTGTATTATTATGCACGTGGATAGGGAGTGAAAAATAAGTCTGTGTCTGTCTGTCTGTCTGCCTGTGTGCGTTGTCTGTCTGTATCAGATCAGCAGATACGACAGACAGCCGGGCACAACACAGACAGGCGATAGGCTAATATCGCTGTCAATTCCCAGTATTCTCTCGTCCTTCGAAGCAAATGATCTCAGATATCAAAGTATCAAGACTCCGCGCTTGGCGCGTAGACCGAGGAATGCATCAGCCAACCACTTGTCAAAGACAGTGCAGGTCTGGCAATTTAAGAGGAAACGACTGTAGGTGCAGCATTACATACTTTATGTAAGTCTTATGTTTACTATGCATGGACGTATTGGGGGAGAGGGGGAGGATTTGTTATTATTTTTCTACTTTGCGACCATATCAAATGGAAAGCCCACCCCGACACTGTAAATCCCTTAAATTGTTTCCCGGCCACGCTTCTGCATCTGTGTGTATGTATGTATGTATGTATGTATGTATGTATGTATGTATGTATGTATGCATGTATGTATGTATGTATGTATGTATGTATGTATGTATGTATGTATTTATGTATGTATGTATGTATGTATGTATGTATGTATGTATGTATGTATGTATGTATGTATGTATGTATGTATGTATGTATGTATCTATCTATCTATCTATCTATCTATCTATCTATCTATCTATCTATCTATCTATCTATCTATCTATCTATCTATCTATCTATCTATCTATCTATCTATCTATCTATCTATCTATCTATCTATCTATCTATCTATCTATCTATCTATCTATCTATCTATCTATCTATCTATCTATCTATCTATCTATCTATCTATCTATCTATCTATCTATCTATCTATCTATCTATCTATGGTATGTATGTATGTATTCCTATGTATGCATGTACATGCATGCATGCAAGTATGTGTATTTATCAATCAATCAATCAATCAATCAATCAATCAATCAATCAGCCAATCAATTTATTTCCAGTAACCAACATATCACAATTATGGCATTTACACGTAGTAACTTACATTGATTGTGGTTACCGAGGGGAAGACCCAGATTGGATGAAGGATCCCGCTAATAAGGCCACCTAGTAATTGTGGGTGATAGAAAGTCGCAATGACGCATGACAGCCAGTTCAAATGGGTACAGGAATACAATAATAATCAAGAAATTAGCTTAATTAATAGAACATTACTAACGAACCTTAACTAACACGCCCAATGAAAAAGATAAGCATTCAAGTAATTTGTTGAATGAAATAATGACGTAGGTTATTCTTAAAGATATGCAGACTTGGTAACTGACGCATAGATAAGGGTACCGTACACTGTTCCAAACGTTAGCCCCTGCAAATCTGATAGAAAACAGCCGAGTGTTTGTATGAGCAAAAGGTTGTCTATATACCTCAGATCTTCTTGTAGAATAACAATGAATTTCGGAGGCAAGGAGGAAGAGTTCTCTATAAATTACTGGTAATGAGTTGTGCTCAAAACGATACATTAATTCACATACCTGTTCCGTCCTTATTTGTTCAATTTTCTTTAGTAATTTACATTCTAGAAAATAGTTGACTAGTATGAGAACCGTAATGGGCGCCAGACACGCAACGGACAGATCGTTTTTATATAGATCGGTCAGGCAACGTATAATTATTAGATTTATAAGCAGAGACCCATATTAAATTGCAATAAGCCAGGTAGGGATAGATACGAGTATCATAGTCGAGGGTTGGCCGAACATGGGGTGGCAGTAGGTAGGAAGCTTGTCTTAGGATTCCAACATTCTTAACTATTTTAGAGGAAATAGCTTTTATTTGATATTTCCAAGATAAATGCTGTCTAAAATAACACCTAAAAATGTGGACGAAGTTTCTCGTTTAATGGGACAACCATCAATACATAAGTATTAGAAGTGGTTGAAGAAATTTTTCTATGGGACCTGAAAAGAATACAATTATTGGTCTTATCTAGGTTAAGTGATAACATATTGTCACGAAACCAATTAGCAATCTGAAATAGTTCGGCATTCATTGTTTGGTATAAGCAGGCAAGGGTGCTGTGGAAATAAAATGCGTTAGTGTCATCGGTAAAAAGGATGAAGTACATAAGTGGTAATGAGTTTGGAAGATCATTAATAAAACTAAGGAATAATATAGGTCATAAGTTCGATCCTTGCGGAACGTCAAAACGGACTGTACGCATCATCGAGTAGGCACAGGGCTGTTAAAGGCTTGGTTTTTTGGTTTTTGGTTTTTTTGGTTTTCTTAAAAAAACAAAAACCAAAACACCGCAAATTTTGGTTTTTTGGTTTTTTACAAATTTAGAAATTATAAATGCCAAAAATGGCGTCTCTTCAACTCGCTTGCCAAATTATTGTTGTATGGTCTTTGTTAACTTCGTTTTATGACATTCTACGGTTCTACTGGTCTAGTTAATTTCATTCATATGCATCTGATTAATTTGAACGGTATTATGCCATTTTATGAGTTTTATGATCCGAAATAGGAAAATCTTATAAAAAAAACCAAAAAACCATAAAAAACCAAAAAACCAAAAAAACAACTTTTCATTTTGAAAAGTTTGGTTTTTTGCACCTCTGAGTAGGCACCATTGCAGTAGACCACAGAAATAGGTCTGTAATTAGCAACATCGCTCCTCTCACCTCGTTTAAAAAAGGGGACAACTTCAGCATTTTTAAAATGCATTAGGAAATATACCGGTGTTAAAGAAACAGTTGACTATTTCTGACGGTGGCCTATAGCAATATTAGTTATAGAGAGAAGCGACAAACGGATCTGTCATGTCATCAATTCCATTACTATGGGATAAACGAATTGTTTGACTCCGTGTAATTATTTCCTCCGGAGTTGTTTTTCAAGACGAAAACAGTTTGTAATAGACTAATAGGAGAGCTTAAATAATCTTCAAATGGAGAGATCGGATCTCTTATAGTTTTTAGATGAAATTTGGGCAATTTCTGTGAAGTAACTATTAAATTTATTGGATATTTCTTCAGGGTCCTCAATCTTAACCTACTCAGAGATTAAACAATTGATCACCAAATAATTATTCACTATAGTCCAATGACTGAGGGGATGAGACTCTAGGTTATCTCGAGGTTATTACTACCTTTGCAAAATTCCTCAGTATAATAGGCCTAATATATACAGCTCGAGTTCCAATGGATTAAAAATTTTCTGAAAGTGATAAATTTGATTTAGTTGGTCTTATTTGGATTTTTTTATAGATATTTTAAATACAGCAAATTGTTTGTTTAACAAGACTTTAGAAGACCTTGGAACATCCGCGGTTTTTCAAGGTGACCCTCCGTCCACTATTAGCAGAGAGTGGAAAACGTTATCATACACTTTATTGTAGGAACTCATGAAATGGTCATAAGCCTTATTCGGTTCACTTGTAATACAATCCTCAGTAGGCCTAATTGGGGTCCAATCGGTAGCGGATAGCACCTGTTGTAAGGTATTGACTTTGATTACCTCATTAGTGATTATTCTGTAATTCCCTGAAGAAGAGTTAGGCCTAGTGGGTAGTTTGACTTCACAATTTAAGTGGGCGGAAAGTGGTATGTAGTCAGAGATGTCGGAGGCAATTAGCGATGAGGCGGTTATACGAGTTACACGGAGTCACACGGCATTAGTAAGGATATTATCGATAAGACTCATAAGAGTCGCAGAGTGATCGGTTATTCTAGTCGGTCTAGTTATGATGGGCAAGAAATGGTGAGCCAGCATGCAATGATTATAGAAATTAGTAGTTTGTTTATGCGTATTAACCTTCAGGAGGTCGATGTCAAAGTCACTCAAAATACTTAGTGCTTTGTTTACTTTTTTAATTTCAGAAAGTAGATCTTCAACATTATCGGCGAACCTATCTAGCTCTTGACCTGGTGGCCTATACAGGGCCCACGAAAATGGAACCAGTCTTAAGCGGAATTCTTACAAATAGGCCCTCAAAAGTACTTGCATTAGTACAATTAACATGCTCAAATAGTGAAAGCGAAAATCCTTTTCCTAATAAGAAACCCCACACCGCCCCCTGCCCTTGCCCTCTCAGTCGATGCACAAACTGATACCCAGGTAGGCCTATATTAACGAGGTCTTCTGCAATTGTAGTCAGGGTCAATATCGACACTGTTTAAGAGGAATCGGTTTCCAGATTCATCGGTTAATACCTCGTCTTAAATCAGCTGGATTACATAGAGGCCAGGCTAAACTATAGTCGTAGGGATTGTGCCATCATGAGTGTGCATCACAACGTCTTCAGTTAATTGCTAGGAGGCAGTTAATCACTAATGCGCTGGGAACTGATCCATATATATTCTGCACATCCGAACTACAGCATTGAGAACGGAGTGTATTACTGCATATTGAAGAACAAAATATACTTGACTGAAGTTGTAATTGGATGTGTAGGCCTATACACAAGCTCCATAACAACAGATGGCCGCCTGAGTGGGCAGCCACGGCTTAAAGTCTCAAGCAGGTAGGTGTAAGACCATAGTCAGGTAGAATTGTATGTATGTATGTATGTATGAGCACTTGTTATAGCGCCCCTTCAAGATTTCTACTCAGAGGCGATCCCGACTTCAGCGCGGACACTGAAATTATCAGGGTTAAAGTCGTTGGGAAAATGGTTGAAACAAAAAGGCGAATCATCACCATACTATGTATGTATGTATGCATGTATGTGCAATGCTGCATGTATGCATGTATGTATGTATGTATGTATGTATGTATGTATGTATGTATGTATGTATGTATGTATGTATGTATGTATGTATGTATGTATGCATGTATGTGCAATGCTGCATGTATGCATGTATGCATGTATGCATGTATGTATGTATGTATGTATGTATGTATGTATGTATGTATGTATGTATGTATGTATGTATGTATGTATGTATGTATGTATGTATGTATGTATGTATGTATGTATGTATGTATGTATGTATGTATGTATGTATGTATGTATGTATGTATGTATGTATGTATGTATGTATGTATGTATGTATGTATGTATGTATGTATGTATGTATGTATGTATGTATGTATGTATGTATGTATGTATGTATGTATGTATGTATGTATGTATGTATGTATGTATGTGCAATGTATGCATGTATGCATGTATGCATGTATGTATGTATGTATGTATGTATGTATGTATGTATGTATGTATGTATGTATGTATGTATGTATGTATGTATGTATGTATGTATGTATGTATGTATGTATGTATGTATGTATGTATGTATGTATGTATGTATGTATGTATGTATGTATGTATATGTATGTATGTATGTATGTATGTATGTATGTATGTATGTATGCATGTATGTATGTATGCATGTATGCATGTATGCATGCATGCATACATGCATGCATGCATGCATGCATGCATATGCATGCATGCATGCATGTATGTATGTTATGCGTATGTATGTATGTATGTATGTATGTATGTATGTATGTATGTATGTATGTATGTATGTATGTTTGTATGTATTTTTGTATGTATGTATGATCATTGTGTGTATGCATGTGTATGCGTATGTGTATGTATGTATGTATGTATGTATGTATGTATAGATCAATAAATCTCAGTCTGAACTATTTTTAAGCAGGGCAAGATTCGGGAGATTGCGCATTGACTTTGCTAAGTTATTCCAGGCAGGAGGACCAGCGCATCTTATAGTATTAGTAATATAACGAGTGTTAGTGCGGGCATAGGTTCCACCAAAGTTGTCTTATCAGACATATTAAAGAAATAGCGATTGAAGATTGTGGAAGAGCTTTGTTGGTGAAGCGATACAAAAATTCACAGATTTGTAATTTATTGATTTGAGAGCAATTAAGAATTCGAAGTAGGCTATATCTATTTCAAGTGTTAGTTACCAGGGATCTTCCATTAATAATCCGTATAACTCGTCTCTGTAAATAAACTGCCTATTCAGTCGAGAGGGATAATTAGAAGCCAAGTGATATTGCAGTATGTCAAGTAAGGGTAGACAATGGAATAATATACTGTGTGCAGAACTCCAGCATGTAGCAAGTAGGATATACGTGTCAGAATCCCTATGTTTTGGCAACCTTAGTGGAAATATTACTTATGTGGCCATTTCAGGTTAAATATTGGTCGATATATAAACCCCGAAGAATTTAGAGGAGTTGACTTGAGCGATGGGGATAATATTATTTTCGATAGAGAGGATCGAATCAGTAGCGGGAACTGGTTTGCCAAGAGATCAGAAAACAACGTAATTAGTTTCCCCAAAGTTGTGAGAAAGTTTATTAGTCTTGAACCATTCCGCCACATGTATAAGTTCAGTGTTGACAATGGATAACAGATACTGGATTGATTTGTGAGAGAAAAAGACAATAGTGTCATCTGCCAAGAGAATAAAGTTGGTACTTGGATGTATTAGGTAAGTCATTAATGTGTAATAAGAATAAGAGCGGACCCAGTATTAACCCCTAATACCACACTTGATGAGTTTAGTTTTAAATTGACAACCTTTAAAAAAAGACACATTGGGTTCTTTGATCAAAGTAACTTTTAAGCCACAAGAGTTTACAAATTTAGTTTAAAAAATATGTCTGTGTGTGTTTGTGTACATCATATATTTATACAATTTTGTTTACACAACATTCATATATGCATGCATGCGTACACATGTGGTGACCCGGCTGACCTCATGACCTCATCGCTCTGACATCAAAAGCCCGCTATATATAGACGATAAGCGTAGCAAGATGTCCGCTCGACAAAGCAGGAGGTTTCAATAACTGGTCATTATTCCATTCGGTCCCTTTTGCTTCCAGATTTCCTGGGGTGAAGTAGAGTGCTTTTAGCGACGCAGGGTTGATCGGGGTCACATCGTGAAATAACCGGTAGGTGGCGTTTTGACATTAGGGCGAGATGGAACTTCCCTTACGGTGTCTGCCGTAGAATTAATGCGGACCGAGGAGGAGGAGGAGGAGGCGGCGACCGTAAACAACTCAGCACGCGCGCGTACGATGGTCTGGCTGTAGAGACGCCAGCGCAAGGAAGTTTATTTTGTTAAATACCTCATTACGAAGTCGGATGTTATGATGATCCGTGCATAATCGAAACTGTTCTGGAGCTACATGTGACTATGGCGCTTTGGCTGCGTATTGCGAATATTCAAGTTGATCGCAGGGATATTGTTCAATTCACAGCATGCAATTCTGCACATTAAATCATTACCAACGAGGAGCATAGGCCTATAAGCTCTGGTTCGGTACGATGTCCCTTCTGGGGAAGGTCCTCTAATTATAGATTTCATACGTTTATATTGCGCCAGTTTTTATGACGCTGCGCCTTGGCGGTGCTAGGTTTTCCGACATGGGGGAGGGGCAAAAAGAGGTCACGACCTTCCAAGAGGAACATAACACAATCTTTGGATGTTAATAAATTCCGTTAGCATAAATTCCGTTAGCATAAGTTATTCAAACGCAAAAGAAGAGGACCTAGTATATCTCAACTTATCATTACCTTTACCCTCACATTTACCACAAAATTTAAAGATCTACTCAACCACAGTTATCATGTAAATCTTGTTTGTTACATACTCAGGAAACGCGTTTGAGAGGTTCACTAAAGGCGCTGTATAACTGCTCAGCTAAATACGTTCATAACAAGGCTTTACAATTCCAGTTTGCGCTAACAACTACCTCCAGTGTACAAGGGATTCTTTAATCTTGCCTCAGAGGTTCACTCCCACTTAACAAGAAACTCCGTAAATTATAGAAGTGTCTTTGCCCGCTCTAACACTCGTCAGTTCTCAATAAAATCTATTGGTGCCACTACCTGGAATAAAATTCCTCAAGAAATCAGAAAATCTCCTCACTTACACTGTTTAAGAATAAGCTTCGCACTTATTTAGTTGAAGGTGATTATTAATGCTTTGATGTATTAATCTTTTATTTCCATGTGTTTAACTGCACTTCCCACTCATTCCTTTTACTTTCGATATTTAGTTTAAATTAGTTAAGGTTAGTTAAGATTTTTTATGTTAATCAAGTCAACAACTGTTATACTAAGTAAAGCATCTTTCGGTCGCCACATATTCTATTGAAATTACATAGAGGTGTCCCTACTTAGCGGGATCTTTGATCCCTTCAGGGCCTTCCCTTGTGGCATTCAACAATCCATACTTAAAAGTGCAATCTGATTTGTAATATTATTGTTTATCGTTGTTTGGCTACAAATAAACGATTGATTGATTGATTGATTGATTGATACAAGACAGTCGAATACTATCTTAACATCTTAGTCAATCAGTCAGTCAGTCAGTCAGTCAGTCAGTCAGTCAGTCAGTCAGTCAGTCAGTCAGTCAGTCAGTCAGTCAGTCAGTCAGTCAGTCAGTCAGTTGGTCAGTCAGTCAGACAGCCAGTCAGCCAGCCAGTCAATCAGTCAGTCAGCCAGTCAATCAGTCAGTCAGCCAGTCAGTCAGTCAGTCAGCCAGTCAGACAGACAGCCAGCCTGCCAGCGAGTGATCGAGCGCCCGAAAGAACTAGTGAGTGAGTAAGTAAGTGATTGAGTCTGTCTCTCTCTTTATCTAGGCCTATGTTTTTCTGTCTGCTTGTTTCAATGTCTCTGTATTCTCTGTCTCTGCACCTTTCACTCTCTGTGTATATTTCTGTGTGTGTGTGAATGTGTGAGTATTTGTGTACGAGACAGTGTTTGTGACCTCAGCAGAGGAAGAATGTCGGCGGACATTTTCGTTCGCATTCATCAGGCGAATTGGAAGCGAGCGATAATAGAGGAGGTCTCTTTGTGTTAGAGCGACGCGTCAACTGGCAACCGCCCACCATTCGACAATCGCCAACAGTTCATAGTGCCGCATTCACTTCATCTGATCTCCTCTGACTGCACACATGTCCAGAAAGGCATGGAATTTATTAAATTGAAACTGAACTAAGTTTCTTTCCTTACAAATTTGCTTATTGCTAGTTACTTTTCCTGTATGCACTGTTCCTCATGCAATATTCGAATGAAAAAGAAGCGAAGGCAGAGCAAGTCTACGCTGGATGGATAATATAAATGAGGACATAAAATCACTTGGACTAACCCTAAGGGGAGCAGTGGACTTGACAAATAACCGAGGACAATGGAGATCTTTGATTAGTACCCATCAACCCCATATGTCTGGCGTCAGGAACTGATGATGATGATGATACTGCTCCTAAACAGTGCTTTTGAGATGAATTCGTATTACCTAATTATTTTCGGTAGCTCCCAATGCCTAAAATATTCAGAAATGGCAACTGCACACTCTTCCTCAAACTGTCAAAGTGTACTTGAACTGGTAAATAAGATTTCAGGTATTAGAATGCAATCGCCTATTGCTGACTTGAACTAATCTCTCAAAAATTCATGGGCATGGGATAATAAGACGATCAAATATGTGGCCATATCATGCGTTGGAAGGAGATGTAGACCTACCGCACGAAATCAGAAACTGACATGCGATCCAAAAACCCATTAGTGACATATTGTTCAGAGCGCCGTGTGCAGACTGAAGTCGCTCTGTTAGTATAAGTTCCGAAGGAAAAATGGCCAGGAATTCGAGAAGTGACCGGTATTCAGTGAAAAAGTCAGAAAGTGAAAGAAGAGGGAGAATAAATACTGACAAAGGTCAGGTGCTGGCTGATCGCCAAAGTCCAGGGTATGAATTCGGATTTTAAATGACTTCCGGGTTGGAATAGACGAATAGAAACAACATGTTCTACATGTAGGAGTGAGTTGTGAAGGCAAGCAACTCCGCAATCGAATATTCCGGTCGAGGTTGATTTAGGACAGAAAAAGTGAATTATGTCCCAGATTAAGGAAGATGTGTCAAGGTTTGAGCTAAGGTTCACTTAGAGCCAGAATATCTACCGGATTACCGGGTATGCGAGATTTCATTTTGAAGATATATATTCCTGATAGAATGGATTTTAAAGTGGCAGAAATTTATCGTTTCAAGACGGGAAAGACCAGGTTTGGCTCAGTACGGTGTCACAAGTGAGAAGCAGCATGGGGTAAACCAAAGCCAGGCAACTTCGATCACGAGTCTGGACCAAGGCGTAGAATTGATAAATGGAAGCATTATGAAAGAACAGACGGGGTTAGAGAAAAGTGATTATTTTAGACACGGCCGGTTTCATAAAGTGACAGGCATAAGACGTCTGAAGGATATTGAAATAAAATTGACGATTTTGTTCCAACAACGACTTGAGGTGATGAATGAGGAAACCGAGTGCACATAATAGCTACAGGGACGAAATAGAGACAGTGATAAAATACAACGGAAAGGAAGTAGATGTCTTAGTTTTATAATGTATCAACGACAGCTTTTGGAAAAACAGGTTAGCTTTTGATGAGCACAATAGGCCAATCAGAGCATTGTAGACGGAGTTTCTATGGCCTATATATAACCAAGACATCTTAGGAGATCTTAAGCTAATTGGGCACAGCCTAGTTAAAAGGTTCATGATCTACACTAGTTGTTAATCTATGTCAGGGTTTATCTTAAAGAAAAAGAGGGACTTGCTTACGTGATGGAACTGTAGAATAAACAATGCGCTTTGAACGAAAGAACAATGTCGAATGGAGGTCTCGAAGAAGCAGGGCAAATTGTTCTTTTAAATTGCAGGTATGAAGAGATCGGGGTGAGAAGCACGATACTTCGTTTGATAAGACGCTTGCTAAACCATGCCCTACACTATTAACTAGATAATTATATATGAAGGTTCATTTAACTTACAGAATTTAAAGACAAAACAACACGTCGCCCAACTCTCGGAAGTAGAACGTACAGACACACACACATACACATAAACAGACAGGCACACGCATACACACACAGACAGACACAGACACAGACAGACACAGACACAGACAGACACAGACACAGACAGACACAGACAGACACGACTGCGTGTGTTTGTTGGTGATGAGCTTCTCTCGTACTTGCGTCACGCGACGTTCAACGAAAAGAGCGTCATACGTCTTAATTTTCTGGGTCTGACGAAGCGAAAGAGTTCGGTCTTTCCCGAGGCTACGCTGCTTCTTCGTGCCAGGTATTTAATGCCGCTTTTGTTGACCCCCACCCTCTCCCTGACCCGGTCATCTATATGCACGGCACATTCAAACACGTCTTTTGTCTGCCTTTTTCCCCTCTGTATACCCTCTCTGTCTGTCTGTCTCGCTGTTTGTCTCCCTGTCTCTGTCTCTAAAAACATATATACCATCATCAAATGTCAACTCTAAATGTCGACCTCAATTTCTCCTGTCGCCTTAATCGTCTCCTGCACGTGTAGATTCTAGGCTTTTTTGCTTTGTCTACCGCATAGGCCTACTATAGCTCTATTGTATGTTCTAAACTCTACGTATAAGTAACCATAACCACAAATTTTATTGAACCCAAAGAACAGTAATTGACGACGAAATAAAAGACAAAGCAGACTAACAACAGAAGGGATCAATCGGACTACGACCCTGAGGGACCTATAGGCTACAGGTCCCGCTAATGGGCCACCTGTAACAAAAGCATAATTTTATGCAGAAATAGTATTAAATCACAAATGTAAGATATCTTATACTATAAAACTCAAAATTTGTCCTTCCGTGACCCAGCTAAAGGCTCCGAAACGTAATGGTCTAGCGTTATGAACAATTTTACAAAACCTTTTTATCTGTAGGTAAACGCGACTATTTTCAGCTCGCAGTTTACTTGAAATGCCGATACACTGGTCGACTGAAATTGTCCCTATTAAAGACAGCTGATGCGTGACTTCTACTGCTAGCTGATGATAAATTACGGGCTAGCCCTGTTGTTTACTCGTTTAAAGAGAAGTTTCTAAAAACAATTGCAGGCTCAAACCCCATAAAGTCCCAGGGAGAGGGGTTTCATGGGGTTTCGAAGATCAGAAATTTAACATTGCGAAATACATATCAGTAATTGTTATAATTATGCTAAATGCCTATCTCAAAGACTCGAACACAGGTTGACAGAGATTACGTAGGCTATTTTCCAATTTTATTGAATGTTTCTAGTTTCAAGGATGGCAATTTACTCAGATTTGAACGTGCAGTAATATTACCGTTAACGGGTCCTATCTTAAGCTTACCCGAGGATGTCGAATAAAGCGTTTAACAAATTTATGATTATTCTAGATTTAAAATCGTTTTTCAAATAAATCGATGACTCATGCTCAGACATTATTTTGTCAGCTTTGACTAGGTACATTGTACAACCATGACTGCAACAGATTTGCAATCCTGAAAGGCTGATATAGACTGAAGCATTGATAAAATACATGCATATGGACCCCATCCTGAATCAACAAAACTCGTAAGTAGGCCTATTTGGTGTGACCAGAAGATTAGTAATTTTTCGAAACGTCACGTTCTAATCGATGTCTTTAACCTTATAACATTAAAAAAAAAATTTGGCAGAAGGTTTGTAAAATTTATTTTTAAAAAGTACTTCAGAAAATGAAAAGTATTTTGTATTCTCCAAAATGTGCGTATACAAAGATTTGCAGGTACCACTGACATACAATCGGCGAGGGACAAAGAGGAGTTGAAAACAATGCCAAAGACGCTAACTTGAATCCACCAATAAGACAAGTGAATTTCACAGTTTAAAAGATTTGAACCATTCAAACTGTTTCATCTATGGAGTGTCCAACAGCACAGTCATGCTCAGGTTTCGATGGGTTATTGAGGAAGCTCCTTAAAGGTAGTGGACAACAGCTGCACAGAGGAATTATAAGAAAAACTGTCAAACGAAATGTAGCTTTGAGCACAGGGCCGTTTTATGCACTAGGCACTAGAGAGTGACATGGGGAATTTCCCCGCGGGGAAACCGCGGTAACCGCGGTAAATCCCGCGGTAATGGGGCAACAATTGCGGTAATACCGCGGTAATGGGGACAACAATTGCGGCAATACCGCGGTAATGGGGTTTACTCTCGCGGTAATACCGCGGTAATGGGGAATGAGCAGCCGGCAATAAACCCGGGTGATGTTAAGAACTTGAGAACTGATAAGGAGATTATTTATTTCCTGAAGCCTTCTAGTCAGAAATAGTCAGGACTGGGTTAATGCAAACTGTCGGTAAGATAATAAAAGACTACTGCAGTCTGCAATACAAATAGATTTGTAAGCTAAAAAATGTTATTTTTAAATTTGAATTGGTGTAAACTTTTTGCGGGGAATGTGATGTCGTCCTGCGGGGATGGGGTGGGGATGGAGAGAAAACCTGCGGGGATGGGGTGGGGATGGGGAGAAACCTGCGGGGATGGGGTGGGGATGGGGACAAACCCTGCGGGGATGGGGCGGGGATGGGGAAGACTTACTTGTTGCGGGGCGGGGATGGGGACGAGATTGCCTCCCCATGTCACTCTCTACTAGGCACAGGCACTGTGCCTAGGGCCTACGAACTTTTCAGGGGCCTACGAAAGTCTGAAAATGAGATTTTGAAAAAATCAGTTTAATGACTGAATTTGATGTGAAAATGAAAAAAGGAAATTTCTAACTCATATTTAATAATGTTTGTTACTGTACTGAAACGGTTTAACTTTAAGATATTAAAGTTACGTTAAGCTGTGCAACAGCCTACATTATGTGAACTGTAGCCTACGGCTCTCTGCATTAGCACAATAACACATATTCAAGCGTCTTCAAAATGTCATTTTCCGCATCAACTCGTTTTCAACTGAAAGTAGTGCAAGCGAAGATAGTCGTATTCGTAATCGTAATCGTAATCAAGCATTTATATAGCGCCACTCAAAACAGAGGCGCTCCCGACCCGAGCCAGTCTCTTCACTGGTAAAGGGAGGTTTTCAGGCGCTTGCGAAACTGGTCAAAAGAAATAGAAAAAAGGTGAGTCCTGAGGGACTGAGGTAACTGGTTCCAGCTATTGGGACCAACGTCTTTCCTTCTCTTCCTTTTTTCGTTTCTCAAATCCAGACTCGTGTTTTCTCTTGTATCTGTCAGACATAATTATTTAAAATTAAAACGGTTAAATATTTAATACCCTGTAAAGCGGTATATGAGTCCCGTGACTATTTATATAAAATTTATAAAGCAATTGCCACTTAGTAAACCTAAGGAGACAAAAGCTAAAAGAAGAAGGACATTCTTTATTGAAACCAATTTCCTCCGCATTTTGGTGTACAAACACTTAGGTATAGACCTTGTAGGCCTACAAAGAACACTAAGCCGTATATTCTGCTATTATGTCACATATAGTCCCCACATAGATTATCTTACCCATTGCCCATTAACATCCTATCATCATTGTAGGCCCTAAAAGTAAAACCGGATAGGTTGCATTAAACCTTAGTGGATATATTCAGGATATTAAATAATTAGAAAGGGTAAGTTGAGATTTAAAATACCCTGTAAAACTAGGTGTGTTCGTCACAGTCTGTGAATCATGATTTAACAGGACGTCAGTAAATAATGTGAATGTGTAATTAATAATTATGCGTTTAGCTTTAACACAGATCTGGCACTACTGTTGAGGCCTACGAATGCAACAGTGCCTAGGGCCCACGACGACCTTAAAACGGCCGTGTTTGAGCATCATCTACTGTACAAATAATATCCCACAGCATGATTGCCATGTAACAAGTGATGTGGCATAGGTCTACATTGTGAACAAAAGAGGATCAAGCACCAAATCCTGAAGGACGTTACAGCGTTGGACGAAAAATTGCCATTTAAGTGTAGGCCGACTGTTTGAGTGCACCGACAGGAATATATAGCAAGCCAAATCAGTGCATGACCAACACTACAGACAAATACTGATGGTAATGCAAAAGAAGTGCATGGTTCACAATATCAAAAGTAGCAGGAGACAAGTAGACAAGATCTACAGCTGTAGCCATACCCTTATTCATTTATAGACCTCATAAAATGTGACTGTGAACAGCAGGAAGTCGAGTGAACTTTACCATAATATGCAGACTTAAAGGAGGATATTAACAGCGCGTGTTAAGCAAGGTGATAGTAGGCCTACCAGGCCCTACCTATTAATCAAAACTACCTGTTCAAGAATTTTCGATTAAAAATTTCAATGTTGAGCTTACAACCTTAGAGCTCTTCAGGGCCAAGAGAAGTTTTCTTTAGTATAGGATGACCAAAAGCATGATTAAAGGCGGACGAAGGGATTCTTCATCCAACAAGAAGTTATAATTGAAGTAATGGTTACACCTGAGGCATTAAGTGAAGAGCTTTAGTGTGAAGAAGAAAATATGAATTTATGAACCTCTGCAATTGTCTCTGACTGAAATAATTTAAACATAAGGCATAGAACTAGGGTAGAGAAATTTTCCAGATGTTAGGGCACCAGCTATTTTTATTTAAAAAGAAATTCAGGAATTTAATTTTTGAATTGGGTGATGATTCGGATAGCGGTGGGTGGTGATACTTGACCGAAGTGGGTGTATGGTGATTACTTGGATTTCGCGGACGATATTGCCCTGCATGCTGGATAGTCCTTGAAGTATAAAAGATTTGATTCACAGAATCCAGAAAGACGAGACGAAGGTGGGACTCACTGTCAACCCAGAAGACAACAAAGATCATGATGATGGGAAGATGGAATGAAACTGACAGGATCGAGGACGAAGAGGTTTTGGTTCCGTGGATGACTTCCTCTACCTCTGTAGCTGAACAACAGCGGGCAGCAGTTGCGATAAAGAGGTAAATTTACTCATATAGGGAAGGCAAATGCAGCGTTTGGGGCTTGAAAGAATTCGGAAGAACAAAGAATGCAGTGCAAAGACAGGATTCGTCTGCGTGATGCCATAGTGTTGAGTACCCTGCTGTACGGATCTGAGACCTATTTCCGATAACAGTGGCAAACAGAAAAGTATTGAAGGCGCACATCACAGGTGGTTGAGGAGAATTCTGCATATCTCGAGGACTGAATTAATATCGAATAAATATATATGATAGCGGAAGAGGATATAAAGCGAATAAAGGCAGAACCAGTTCGTATGGACCGAGATAGAAGAACCAGACAAAATGATGACCTGGATTCCTGATATAGGAAGAGAAGGAGGTCAACACAGATGGGCACGATTAGATAAATGGCAAATCTATTAGAATTAGAATTCGCTAATCGATTAGAATTAACCAAATCTTGTAGCTAATCGATTAGAATGGCAATTATCTGTTTGTCTAATGGATTAGTTACCCATCTGGAGGGCAAGACCACGGAAGTATTATTGGCCGGAGACCATCAGACATAACTTGAGGTGCTTGGGGTGGATATTTGGGGAGGGGTGAGGCTAGAGGACGGACACGATTGAAGACGTGCAGAGTCTGCAAACCTGTACGAAAGCGATTATGTACTAAGTATATACAATTATACAAATATAGGCCTACATCTATGTTGTCGTGTGTGTGTGTGTGTGTGTGTTGGTGTCTGCGTGCGTGATTGTGGTGTGTTGCTACCAATGTTGTGGAAATCTTAGACATTGATTGCCACCTTTATGAAACGTACGTGAAGGACATTGTATATGCGGATGACGTGGGCTCTTGATATCTGCCTCGAAGACTTCAAGGAATGATTGATAGACCAACGTGTTTTAAGAATGGTGCAGAACTTGAATTAATATTTAATGCCAACAAATCCAATTATTCTGTGCCAGTCCTTCCTGTGATAACCAATGTTGTATTGGACCTAATCAGTCCCTTGGATCAGAATCTATTAAATGGGTTAGCAAATTGAAAAATCTTGGATTATACCTGTCTTTTTCTACAAATTTTTAAATAGACGTGTCTGCTGTAATTAAACGTTTTGATGCTTAGCCAGTTACGCATTTTGCATTCCAAATGTGTTTCAGAGTAATTAAAACTGAGATTTCTAGAATCTCTTGTCTTATTTATGTTAACTTATTCCCCAAAGGCTGTTAACTAACCAACCGCTCAGATGCCTCAGTTAAATCTATGAAATATTTAACAAGCATAAATGGGCATTTTAATACTATTGTAGTAATGTAATGGAATCTAACTCTTCGAAATTTCTCAGCGCCACACATAAAACCACGTCAGGTATACGCCCACACCGGCTTATTCCCGGGCGTTTTTATAACACTTGCGCTATATTAAATCGAGTCCGCTATTATGGCCGTGTATAATAGTTCCTCGTTCATATAGCCTAAACCTACTACTTCTACGTAAATAAAACTTTTTAGTCGATCGTCGCCTGAAGTCATAATAACAGTGTCCATAGTCTTTGTGGCAAAGCTTATAGATAAAATACCGAACTTTTACTACTTGGTCATGATTACGATGATATATTTATGTTAGCCTACACCACAGACGTGTTCATGCCTTGTTTGCCATCTTTGCATCTGTCTGTACTTAATTTTTTCCCCGGTAGTTTCTACCTTTGTCGTGAAGAAACGTATAACCTATATATATTTTATTAAATTTATATATAATATTATGCTTATATAGGTTAAAGTAGCTAACACTTTAACGTCGAGATTGTACGAAAAGTGACTGGAAAAACAATGCAGTTCGTCGTTAAAGTGTTAAATATTAAATATGCAGACTTGGCAGATGAAACAGGTTTTTGTACAAGTTTTCACTGTTGCAGATTTGTAAGATATAATTGTTATGTCTTTATAAGTCTATTTCTTTGTATGTCTTAGTGTCTGCCTCTCTCGTTCTTTGTTTCAGTCTCTGTCTGTCTCCCTGATAGTGTAGTGTGTCTTTCTCTTGCCTCTGTCTCTTTCTCTGTTGCATCTGTCTGTCCAGAGCAGTGTCTCGCAAACTTTTTTACCTCCCGGCACACTCGGCAGAGCAAATTTTTATCGCGGCACACCAATTCAAATTGATTAAACTTACGAAACCAGGAGCAATAATTTCATTTTGTCATATCTTAAGCTTGTCATTTTAGTCCAGTAATAGTAATGTTTTTTTGTCAGAATGATGTCGTTCAAGCTTACTTGGCACCACTGACTCGTTTGAAAGCGTTGTTAAGCAAATCAAACAATACGGAAGTGAGCTGTCTTTTTCACATGAAATGAAACCAAATCCGATATAATCTTGATTATAATATTTATGTTTCGATAAACTGGATGGTTTGATTATCTGTAAATATTCCCCTCTACTCAGTCTAGATACTGTCGTCTATTCCATCATTTTTTTCGGTTCTTGCAAAGAATTTATCCATTTTCGGCTAATAAAAAACAAATTCAAATTTTAAGCTTGAACTAATTATTGTGAATTTGTTTTTTGTTAGAACAAATAATTAACTATAGAATCATGTGGATATATTATTTAATAATATATCCACATGATTTTATAGTTTATTATTAGTTCTATATTTGAGTAATAATAATTAGAAAAGTAGAAGAACATATCTTATTCAGTTACAGTTAGGCCTATATTATGCTGGTTTCTTCGTATAATAGGCCTACTGACGTGAGAGGAGGGGTGAACACATAAATAACATAGAATAGATTAATGCCCCTAGAGTGTTTACGTTTGATTACATGACATCGAATAACTGTGAATGAGAAACTACTCTTAAAGCAATTAAAACATTAAAAAGCCGAAAAATGTTTTTACGAAATAATTTCTTAAAAAGTCAATTAAAGAGACTAGCGAATTTTAGGTTTCTCTCGCGGCACACCTGAAATCTCGCACGGCACACTAGTGTGCCGCGGCACACAGTTTGCGATACACTGGTCCAGAGATTTGTTCTATGTACGCCCACCATCTCTGTCGGTTTCCATCGCTGTCGTTCATTGTCTCCGACTTTCTCTTCCTTCCTTACATTGTCTTTTCCTGTTTTTATTAATGTATGCATTTGTCTAAGTAAGTGCATGATTAATATATTAGTTGACTGACTGATTGACTGATTAATTGTTTGATGAAGAGGACTACGATGACGACGATGTTGATGACAACTATGATATGATGATGACAACGATGACGAGTGTGAATATGATAATCATGACGACCACGACGATTCCAAAATGCATTGATTGATTGATTGATTGATTGATTGATTGATTGATTGATTGATGATGATGATGATGATGATGATGATGATGATGATGATGATGATTGCGGCAACGGTGATGACGTAAAAATTTATCAGTAGCAGTGACGCCAGCCAACGACTGATCGAAAATATTTATATAGCGACTGATGACAAATAATATTTATATAGCGTCTCTGTTTCACGTCTAATTTCGCCATTGTTCTTCTACTCAGGTATCAGGCAAAGTCGTTCCAATCCAGGGGAGTTGGCGTCGATAATGGCCTACCTGAGAGACACATCGTCGTCTTCGTCTGCCTACCAGGAGGACGAGCACCCTCCTCAGCGGCCACCCTACATGCATAACCCCCTCAGATTGATGGGGAAAAGGGCGCCGACCGCCTGCATCAACAACTGCCTCGACAGAGCTGTCTCCTTCGTCAGATGTCGCTCCATCTGCCACTGACTTAGGCACATTTAGGCCTCGGCTGCCTAAACACTGGTAGGCCACTACATTCGAGTTTGAACATTGGCACCTTTTAGTTTTGTTAATTATCATTAGTAGTTGTAGTAGCGCCTGAAAACCTCTCTCTTTACCAGTGAAGACACTGGTCCGGGTCGGGAGCGTCTCTGTTTTGAGTGGCGCTATATAAATACTCGATGACGATTACATCAGATATGTAGGCTCTACTGGATGCTTGTACTTGTATTCGAGTAGTGTTAAAGTACTCGTATTTTCAATGGAGGTTAAAGTAACGAGCAGAATTTATTTCGAGATTTCTGCTCCATTTGCGCCCCTAGCCAGCTCAACCATAATGAGTACACTGACCGTACACTGTCGGTGGGAGTATGAGACGGCGACGGAGGGGACTGTCCAGTGTGTCCACCCTCCCTCACATGCCGAGGCTACGAAAAAAGGAAATAGGTAACAGTTCATACCCATGGACGCCTCTCTGGATAGCTTCAGGGACGGCTCTTCTTCTTATTCTTGCTACGGATTCGGATTTGACGTAGCTGTTATTCGCTGATGCAAGCTGGCGTTTAGATGGACCAATTCTTTTCAATTAACTTCCGCAAACAGTAGCATGGATTGTTTGGTTCTTCAAAACGTCTAAGCTGATGAAGTCTCTATTCGTATATATATAGGCCTAAGGCAAAAGGTTGAATTATTTATAAACCTCGGCGTATAACCGGTGATGACTAGTGACCAGGAACTAATTATGTTCTGTTCACCTACATGTATTGTAGGGCATAGGCAATTCTGTCATACAAAAAATGTTGTTCGGCACAATAATTGTTGGCGCTATATTTTAGTGTAATCTAGGCCTTCACTCCCCTTCAGTGAACACATTAGCCTAATACGACAATACGTAGGCCTATGCTGTTATCATAATTATAGATTCTATTATTATTGTTGTTGTTGCTTGTAATTGTAATTGTAATTACGACAATTTCTAGAGCATCGTCAGTAGCAGGCTACTTCTAGGATGCTTTACACACATACACAATGTCAACTGTCAGCACAAAATTAATGCTAAGAGCTTAAGATAGCAAGTACAGTTTTAACTGTCTTTATAAACTTAGAAGCTTTTGATTTCCTGCTATTGTTGTTGTTATTCTGATTATTGTATCGCACGATCAACTGCAGGAATGATTCTTTTACTTTAAGCCTACGTCATTACTGATCTGATCTGACCTAATGTGATCGGATGCAACCTAATCTTGTAGTCTAATCTACTTAATCTAATCTAACCGAATGACTTCTTTAGCACCGTTATCGTAATGCACAAAGTATCAGTCGATGGTCACTTGAAGCGTAACCGCAGTCAAATATAATATAATGTAGGCCTAATATTAATAATTAATATAATAGAACAGAAATCTCGGTGCCTGCGTGCGTCTGAAGGCGGCGCCGTGTTACGCTGTTTTCACCCAGAGACAATCTGGCTTACGTCATTACACGTCATCGCAATAACCAATAACAAACGTTGTCATAGCAACGCGAGATCATGCACAACACGACATGTTGGTCCTTCTATAGTATACATTTCTATAAAGGATGGGGAGGGGAAGGGGTGGGTCACAGACGGCAGAGAAGTACGAGGTAGGGAGGGAGGGAGAGGAGGAAGACAGAGGAGAGGGAGAAGACTTATATCAATCATAGCACGGGAAGACGCATTTCTTGGCATTTTAAACTTGTTTTTAACCATCTTAGAACGGGCAAACATCTAATAATATATAATCTAAGATAATAACCTCTCTGGAAAAGCCCGGTCGAAATCTCACAGGTCAGCGAAAGTAAAGCAATGGTATTAGCCATCGGGATCATAGATATAAACTATAGCCTGTGATCGGGATAGCCTGAAAGATAAAGATTGTCCTGCTGACGTCACTAATAGCGTCATTTGAATGATTAAATTAACATTTCTTTGTTTTGTTGCACGCGCAGGATTAGTTCCTCTCCATCGACAGGAGGATCCATCATCAGTAGAATGATTGATTAGAACAGATCGACCTTATTATCGTCCATTCGGATTGATCGATTCATTCCGTCTACACATCTGATTCTGCGAAATTCACGTTGATTTGAAATTCTCTGTTCGTCGCTCAGTGTATCTACATCTGCGATCACAAGAGGCAGCCCAGTCGCTGGATTTAGCTATTATACATTCGGACATAAATGCTCTAACGTTACGGAAATGCGAGGCGTAATCTGCTGCGGACATTTTGTATTAAAACCGAGAACTCCATAGAATATCGGAGGAAGTTATTGTAAAAGCATAACTGTAAAACATAAAACATAATTGTAAAAGACAAATTTATGTTCTTATTTTAAGAACGATCGAGGCGTGTCATAATATCTGAATTATTGATATGCGCTATAAAAGTTTGGATATAAAAAGCCAAGGATGCTGTATGAAAGCTGCACAGCGCTCGACCGAATGTATGTAACCAATGAAAAATGTTCAATCGAATAAAGAAAATCTGCTATGTATGTAGACTATAAATGTGTTGGCGTTTATCAGATGAGTCGAGTTAGTCGATATTATTAGGCTATAGGCAGAGTTGTATTGTCTCGAGACACTGTTTCGGTCTCGAGACGTCTCGAGACAGGTTTTTTGATGTCTCGGTCTCGATCTCGGACCCCACTGTCTCGGTCTCGGTCTCGAGATCAGTTCTTGACTTTTTGGAAACTGTCTCGAAGTGAAAGTCTTGTATTTTTGGAAACTGTCTCGAAGCGAAAGTCTTGTTCTCTTGTAAAAGCGGTCTCCAAACTGTATTTTGTTCGGAACTTCGTACAGTATTGCGCTATAACATTGTCTTGTGCCGAACGGATAACTAGTT